>AZLU01000003.1:0-247327 GCA_002224055.1 Pezizomycotina sp. ARF18 | reverse complement strand
TCTCAACTCAATTGCGTTTTATGCTGCTTAGCCCTGCCACTCCCCACTCCCAGAGAAAAATAAACAAATAATAAAATAAAATAAAATAAATATAATAACAAAATAGAAAAATAGAAAATTAAATAATTAACCCCGAGCTACACCGTTCATCTACCACCACCACCACACCACCACCACTGATTTTCCATCTCGGATAACGATTTTTACGGAGATATTTTCCTTTCGTTCCATTTCCTCGCTCTCTCTCCCCCCCCCCTTCCTCCTCGTCATTTTCTTACTGTCTTTCCTTATTCCCCCCCTTTCGCTTTTCCTTTCCTTATCCTTTTCCTTATTATTAATTCTTTCCTTCTTTCCTCCTTTCTCTCTCTCTTTTTTTCTTTTCTTTTTTAATATATTATTTCCCCCTTATCTTTTGTTCTGGTTTTATATATTCCTTGTGGCTCCCGCCATTTTTTATCTCTTTTCTCTTGTCCATTTTACGTAGGGACCATGGCGGATGCGGCAATCGCACAGACGGAATCAAACGAGAACAGTACCAGTCAGGAAACCAACACGAACACAAACAACAACAACCTCCCACAGCAGCAGAACCCGAATCCGAACACAATCGCGTCCCCTCTGATCACTTCGCAAACCTCACGGCAGGAGCAGAGTATCAGCATCTTCACCATCAGCAGCAGCAGCAAGAGCAGCAGCGGCAGCAGCAGCAGCAACAACCTCAACAAACGCAGCAGGTAACACATCAGACCTCTCAACAACAACAACAACACAACAACAACAACAACAACAACTCCAGCAGCCATCTCAACCGCCTCATCAAGCAGCCCTTCGAAATTCTCGACGTCGTCTGGAACCTCGTCCGGCACTTCGAAGCTCCCCCGTCAAGGAAACATCCAAATTCACCAGCGTCACGGACTGTCACTTCTTTCTCGCCATCGTCGCATCGTACGAGCTTGGAAGCTTCAGGCCTTCCGTTGGTCCGATTCAGTTCCCTTACGCAGGAAGCAGCAGCAGCAGCGCAGCACAATCGCCGGCAATGCACTTACCCAGCGGAGGTCCGAGTCTTGGCACCCTCCCCGCGGGTTGCTCCAATAATGTCTCGTTCAGTCACGGCCACGAGGGACATCACGACCTCCATCGCCCGGGTTCTCCGCCGCGGGCAATGATGACGGATGCAAATATGGATGTTAGCGGTGGGAGTAGTAGTGGTGGTGGTGGTGGAGGAATTATGGATCCGCGCCGAGGAAAAGATCAAAAGTGTCGAGAGCGTGCGATGAGTGTCGTCGGAAAAAGGTACGGCATATGAAAACACCGAATTTTTTTTTTTCCTTTTTTTTTTTTTTTTTCCTTTTTTTTTCTCTTTGCTTCGCCTTCTGTGATAATTTTCTTGGCGCTTATTGTGGTCATCCTTCTCTGTCGTTAATTTTGACACTTCATGAGAGTTTCCTGCTATCGTTATTGCCAGTAAATTATTAACTCATAAAATCACTGTTGATTTAGATACGCTGCGATGCTACCTCCGAGAATGGCATGGATCAATGTTCGAGCTGCAAAAGGGTAGGGACAAGGTGCTCATTCAGTCGGGTTCCATGAAGCGAGGGCCGAGCAAAGGGTGAATTTCTCACACCGTTCTTCTACGTTTTTCCTTTTTTCCAAAAAAATTTTTATTGCCCATTCGGGATATCTCAAAATAATTTCCTTCAGAAGCGATGATCTATTATTTTATTATCATTGCTCCTTCGAGTTCTTTGCTGGAAGATGGGTTGACAATTGATTAACTGTTTTGCGCGCGTTACAGGTATATCAAAGAGCTAGCGGATCGCTGAACACGTTGGAAAATTCTATTTCGACAGGGGAAATGCACCAATACAATAACGTGGTACCAATGGAAGGCGATATGTCGCCAATTCCTTCCGAATCGACTTCGCCACCTCCTCAGGGATCCGGTAATGGTCCGCCACCGAACAAGACCAGGAAACGAACCTGTCTTCCTCTGGTGAATTCGGCATGCACTCCGGGATGCACCTTCAACCATTAAATCAGCAAACCACTCCTAGCCAAAGGGGGGAAAGACTTCCGCCAATCGATTCCTTCCACTCTCACCACGGACAGGTTGCTCCCCACAGAGGCAATTACCACCACATCCCGGTCCGCCACCACATCAAGCACGTCGCACACGCCGGTATCCGTGTCTTCGGGGCAGGATGTACCGTCCAGTTACGATCAACCCAGTCTCCGAGCATTTCTAACGCTTCGTATTGGAAGAATGATGCTTCCGATTACGGCAGACAAGCAGGAGTGAATATGCCTCTCGATCCGGCGGACTTGCACCCCATGCTTCGAAGTCTATGGTGACCGACACACTTTTGAGTGGGACGAAGCTTCTGTTGACCAGTAAGTACTTCGTTTTTTTTTTTTCCCCCTTTTCTTTTAAAAAAGGGAGTTTAGTTTCTAACACTCATTTGTTCTTCGTTAAAGATATTATGAAATTATTCATCCAACATTCCCTTTCTTGCCACATTCAAAGGCAAGATTACGATCTCGCCTGAGTTATTGTCCACCAAAGGTTCGCGATGCCGTTCTCCAGGCTCTTTACTGCGCCGTTCGGTCAAACCCGTCCTCACTACCCTCTATCCAGAAATCGGACTCGCGGCTTGCTGTTGAGTTGATATCTTCATCACAATTCGAGACTCGGCAAGGTCGATGACTTCAAACTTGCTATACTTGCAGGCTATGATTTTCCAGGTATTGGAATCCGACAATTACGGACCAGCGACGATGAAGGGGCATTTCGGGCCTCCACGATCGGTTTGGCTGGGGGCCGCGGTTGGCCTTGCGTATAGCTTGAAGTTGCATCAGCACGTCGCTCATAAGCAATATGCGGACGGTGATTTCGATTCGGATGAACAGCTTGGCCGTCGGGCTTGGTGGTTTTGGTCATTTTAGACAAGTGGCACGCGATCTCGACTTCTTCTCCCCGTTGATCCCAGATGCCAGCATAGTCCTACTACCGGAGGACCAGAATTCACTAGGGCCCACCCTTTCCACATCGCAAGTAAGTTTAAAGGATTGCATTCAAAGTTGGAAATTCACTTTGCTTGGCGAGCGTAATACTAACGTTGGTCCTATTGCAGGTTGTCCATAATTCTCGGCCATCTAGCCGAAACACTCACGACAGGAGCCGAAGTGATATCTGCCGCCCCATCTAACTTTTATGTTTCGAAACTCCTCCGTGGTGAACTCGAGCGCTTCCGAGAATCCGTCGACACGGTTTGGGGCTCCCACAATCTTTTGCACCTCGCTTACTGGCACGTGAAGCTTCTTACTCTTCGCCACAACGCGACATCCGAGCCTACTCACCTCATCGGCCACGCGATTCGCATTGTTTCGATCCTGGATTCTTCACAGACGCCCATCACGCCGTTAAATCATCACTTTGCTGCGCTGGCCGTACTGACGCTCGCGGAGCTCACGGACATGGAAGAGACCAGGGAAGAAGCGTGGAAGGGGATTTACCTACTCAAAGACGCCGTGGACCAGCGACGCGGGATACCAACGAGGCCGGATAGCAAAGGTTGGGACAGGACGATCAAGGATATTCTAGACCAGCAGATCGAATGCAGGGCAAGGGGTGACAAACCCGGCTTGCAGCACCTAGCGGAGCTGGCGGTCGGCAGTAGCCCTAAGGCTCCGCATAATAACATGGTACAGCACGGTCAGGCGCCTGAGACCACGCCACTCAATTCAGTGAAGCTCTTGAACCGATACGGATATCTAGGATGCCTGGTTTAAGTCGACCTATTATATCACCTTCCTGGGTTTTACTATTTGAGGTTCTTAAAATTCCTTTTCTCTTAAATTTCCTTATCTTTTTTGTGGATTGCATTTAGCATGGGAACACTTTTCATCTTTCCTCTCTTCTCTTTGGTCACGCATTTCCAAGCTCGTTTTTTTTTCTTTCTTTTTTTCTTTTTTTTCCTACTCACTACTTTAGCGTTACACGAGGACTGCATAAGGAATTTCAGACTTCCTTAACTTTATTATAGAAAGACTATAAACTGCTATTCTACCCTTTTTCCCTTTGGGAGAGTAAATACTTTGTTTTCTTAAAGCTAATCAATAATGGAAGGGCACTTTTTTAACCTCTTCCTTTCTGTTATTAACGCGAACTGTACATTTTTATTGTTTCCTTTTTTTCCCCTCAAGGAGTCTCATAGAATTTCCTTTTTACTGTCAATTCTTACGTTTATCAGCATTTTAGTTCCCTTAACCAAAAAACCTGTTCTTTTTTTTCTCTTTATTTTTTTACTCTTGCTACATTGCCTACATCACGAGTCAGCACAAAGGGGCAAAAGCAGATTAGTTCTAATGCGAATTTGTAATAACACCACACTTTTATCACGATTAACACGGAGATGAAAGGACGAAAGGACGAAAATAATTTGGAGCGAATTGGAAGATGCCTTGTTTTACTTTCGATGTACATTACATTACTTTACTTTGTTATATTGGGCTTCGGGGAAGTCGTTCTTTTTTATTTGGTAGATAGATGATGTAGAGAAGACAAAAAAGAAAAGAAAATATAATGGGATCGGCTATATCATAAGAAGTTGTCCTTGGAGTATGCGGCGACGTCGGAGAAAGTTATTATTACATCCGTCGATTTCCATGTCCAGAGATTTTTGAATCATTCGTGAGGTGAGCTTGAAGTAAGGCCAAAGGTAAGTAATTATGAATAGAGTCTCCGGCCTCCGGTGTATTAGCTATGATATTTTGTTAAGCTGAATGATGAAAGACTTTTCTTTTGCTTGATATCAACCCCTGCGTCGTGTAGTAGGCTTATGGCGAGTGCTTCTTTAATGGTCTTTTTTTTTTTTTTTTTTTTTTTTTTTTTTTTTAGAGCATTGTCGATATCTTCCCTAACGTCGTCGTGGATGTGAAATATGTTTTTTGCTGGTGCGTCTCGCTCATGGAAGATATGCCGTGCTTGTGAATTTTCTTTAAGGTTTTTGATGATTAAGAGTGGGAAATATAAAGGGAGGATTGTATAAGTCGGCGCCTTGAGGATGTGACTGTTTTAAGCTATCGTTGTAATTTTTTGGGATGGGAGTTTTATGTGACTTTGACGATTAAAGAGTAGAGTAAAAGGCGCTGGTTTGGGAGAGGTGGAGGGTTGATGAGATATGCGCTTAATTGGGACTTTTAGGGGTATGAGTGGGGTTAGTAGCGGCGGATGGTTTTGTTTTATCGTAGATGCTCGCTATGCTTAAGTATGATGAGAAACTTTGAGATGTAGAGGTTTGGTGGAATATGCACCCAATTGCAATCCGCAGAGGTATGAGTAGTGTTAGTAGCGGCGGATGTTTTGTTTTATCGTAGACGCTGTTGTGCTTCAAGGACTCTTTTCCCGTTTCTGCTTTATGAACAGAGGTTTTGAACGTCATAGTTGGCATTTCAAAGCTATCGGATGGCTTGATGCATCTCACTTGGGAGGAAAGAGTACAGGTATTAGACCGGTTGCTTATTTCTGGTTTTCTTTGAACGTATACGCTCGCTGTGATTTAAAGACCATTCTTCCCTTTTTTATCTTATGGCTGGAGGGCTTGGACGCTCTAATTTGTAATTTGAAGTTATCGGGCAGCGAGATGCATGTCGCCTTCGAGAGAAAAGAATAGAGGTATAATTCGGGTCGCCTAATTCTGGTTCGCTTACGATAGATATGGAGCACGACCCTATCTTTTCTGAATTCGTCATTTGGATACTTTATAGGATCGGAGGAGTTGTGCTTTTGCTGTTCTTGGGGAAACATGTACTACATGGTATCCTCTCCGCGCTTGTCAAGGTTGCTGTCGAAGTATGGCATGTACATAGCATCCTGTACAGCTGTAGGTATCGAGCATCTCCTTGTTGTATTCGTTTTTTTACTTTGAGGGTGTGGTTTATGACTCGGGGGGCGGGGTGGGGAATTTCGTGATATTGATGGAATAATATACCCCGCGTGGAATCTTCGCATATATTGCTGATGAGGGTAGAGCCATTGGGACGTATACTAGATCCAGAACCCGCGAGTTCTTTCGTCGTGCATAAACGCTATGCTGAGAAAATTTTCCTACGTTTTTCCTTAATGTTTAGAACGGGTGGAACGTTCATAGCCAGTAGTCATATGTCATCAGATAGCGCGATGCAAGTCGCGTGGAATAAAAGCATACAGATATCGCTCCGGCCGCTTACTTCTAGATTTCTTTTGAATGCCTATAGAGTGCTTGATTCTCCTCGAGTAGTCTCTTAGATACTTTATATCCTTGGAGGTGTGCTAGCTTTCCTGCTTCTTGAACTGTTTACTACATGCTATCTTTCGCGTGCTGAGGAAGGTTGTTTGTCGAAGTTATCACGCTGGGACAGCCTGACTGGGAAGGTATCGCTCAGTGGCTTTCTCATCCTTGCTTCTTTCTTTAGTGGTGGTTTGTGATTTGGCGGTGTAACGTCGTGATTTTGTAAAGGAAATTATGCGGTCGTTGAAGCGTTGGGTAAACCCTTGATCAATCGATGAGAGTAGAAATCTGGGGTCGATGTATGTTAGATCCGTATACCGGTGAGTTGGTTCTACTAAAAAATTTCCTTAGAACCGTTTACTACTTGATATCTTCTGCGCAGTCGTTGGTTATTGTCCGAGTATAGCGCGTTCTTAGAATCCTGTAAAGGTACTGAGGATCTCATTTACGTGCTATAGGGTGTTTAAATTACTGTAGGGATTGCGATTGAATAGCAAAATAGACCGCGGAGTACTTGAGAAGAGTAGAGATGTTGGGGTATGGAGCATTCGTAGACCTGTAATTTCTTTCGTCATGTCTACTCGCTATGTTGAAAAGATATTCATCGTCTTTTTCCTTATGGCTGGGAGGGATTGGGTGTTCGTAGCCAGTAGTCGAAGGTTATCGGAAGACGCGATATATATCACTTGCGAGGAAGAGATCAGATATAGCCAGTCGCTCTAATCTTCTTATTTTAATTTTCAATAGATATGATGGAAGCTTTCGTTCCCTCGAATTCGTTTATTGAATAACTTTATATGATTTTTTGTAGGTGTGTTTTACTGTTCTTGAGAAAGTTTGTTACTTGATATATCGTGAGGACCCCGCGCTGATGAAGGTTACTTTCGCAGTATGGCATGTTCCTAACATCCTGTAAAGGTATCAAGTAGCTCTTTTTCGTATTCGTTTCTTTTTTTTTTTTTTTTTTCAACTTTGATTGTGGGTCTATGTAAATGCGAATTGTTGTGATAATATAACTTGACGATGGCAGAGAGTTCGGAGGTATATTATATCTGGAGAACTGTGGATCGTTCGTCATGCATGTCGCTATAGTATATCAGTTCACTTCCCATTTTCCTTTTTCCTTTATAACAAGAGTGGTAGAAAGTTTGCAGTTGGTGATTGAGAGTTATCACTCGACGTGATACGTTTCGCTTGCGAGAAAGAGTCGCGTATCTTCCAAGCCCGTAATATCTTGACTTCGTTTTAAAAGTTATGGTTAATGCACATTATTTTCGAAGTAGTCTCATGGGTACTTTTGTTAGAAACTTTCATTATCAGTCTAGGGGAACGCCCTCTACTTAATATCCTGCGTCGATGATGAAGGCTTAAGTATTTTTACAGAGTAGTAGTATAGCATGTTCCCAAAATGCTGTTAAGCTATCCCGCAAACTCCATCCATTGCGTCATATCTTTTTTCACTTAATAGTGGTATATGCAGCTGGCAGATGATTCGTGAGTTTAGGAAAACAATATTCCTCGCGTAAAGTCCTTACTTACGTATGCTACCGATGAGAGAAGAGATGTCGAAAGTATTGTGAGTCCGGTGTTCGTATCTGGGCGAGATTTTTTTGCTATCATGGGTAGTCGGTAAACTGGATCGTTTCTCTTTTATTTTCTCTTTATATCTGGAAACGGTAAAGCAGGTTACGGGTTGGCGATCAGAAGCTATCACGCTACGCAATATAAAATACTTGCGAGAAAGAATTTGTGTATCTTCCCTGATGGAACGTGGTTTTTCTTTGGACAGCTATAGTCGGCCTGTTGCTGAATACTTTTGTTAGAGGCCTTTTACTATCATCCTCTGGAAATCTCTACTACTCGATATCTTTGACGCGAGGTTCAAGGTTACTTAGTATTGTCGTGGTATATAGTAAGTTGCTAGAATTTTGCAAAGGTATCAGGTGACTCCGCGTAGTTTTCTTTCTTATTTAAAAAATTTGGTTTATCTTGTACGAGCGGAATTTTGGTGATTTTAATGCAAAAACTATCGCGTGTCGAAGGACATTGTAGATACTTGATGAAGGCAGGAAATTGTGATGTATATCCGGTTTTTTCGTATTAGGAACGAAGTTTCATAGTGCGTACTCAATATCCTCGGCATTCTTCTTTCTCATTCCCATTTTTTTTTTTTTAAGTTTTCCTTCCGTTTGCTTTGAGAGACGGATGCCGGCATTATGGCTGTGCTGGCGGTTAGTAAAATTTCTCTATCATCGGAACAGAAGAGTACGGGTGTCGTTTCGCCATTTCGCTCCTGGTTTCCTTCTTCACGGGCTATAGACCGGGGACGGTGCTCGTTTTTGAATTATTTCCTTGATAATTGTTTTTTGGAGCGTTTTTTATGTTATGGTTATTGAGAGAGTCTACTGCTTGATATCCTTATTGGTGTGGCGCGTTGAATGTTAGTGTTGGAATATCAGGTTGCGACATCGCGCTTTGCAAAGATACGGCTCAAACCTCTGGCTTGTATGATCTCTTTTCTGAGCGTACTTTACGTTGACGCAAAGTTAGGCGATTTGAAATTTAAACATTTTTCGATACCGAGTGCTTGATCGGATTTTTATAACGTACGGGGTGCGAGACCTTACATAGCATTTAAGCAGACAGGACTAGCATATATTTCGTGATCTTAGGGGCAGAATTTGTTCTCCACGGCTATAGTCGGACACCATCACTCCCGAGTTTATCTTTTTGAAGATTTTATCTATAGTTATCAAAGTGATCAGGCGTAATGTATCTCACGCTCGGGCGCTGAAGCTATTGACGGTATACTGTGATCTGCAGTTGCGTAAAGGTATAATAATAACCTTTACTTCTGATTACTGCTCCGTCTTAGGTGTAGCTTATACTATAGAGCGGAGCCTTGGGGATTCTGTTAGCGAAGTATCTTACTGGGTTAGAATATGATATTATAATGTGGAGTATCTCGGCGCTAGAATTGGGCGGAGTATGTAAAGCTCATCTATCGGTTAGGCTTTTCGCCGTGTGTATTCACTTATCATAGAGCTTCGATCTATTCTTCCTTTCTTTTTTTTAAAGAGAGGACGGGAAAGAATCTATAACGCGCGGTTAACGTTATTTGGCGATAGTTTAAGAAGGGTTTAAGCTAATCGATAAAGCGTACGCTTCCGGCTCTTAATAAAAAAAACTTCTTTTCTACAGCCACTATGTCGGAGGATTACTTTCTCTATTCATTCTTTTTAGAAATCTTATCTGCGGGAGTTACTTCACCTACTTAGTATCTTTTCTTGCCTTGTTATAGCCAATTATCACAGTATAGTGTAGGGTCCTTGCGCGTTCAAAGCTATACGGTATACGCAGTCGCCACTATTTGCCAGCTCTATACAGTATGACCTTCAGCAGTTTGCATTCGATAGAGGCCTTTATCATTCAGCGTTCTCTTTTTCCGCCTTCCTGGATGCTCGCGTAGCATCGAAACGCCTTGGCGGTCTCGGAACGGGTTAGTATTGAATTTGACGCTTTTTTTTTCTTCTTAACGTGGTTTATCCTGGTAGTAGCTTGCTTGCTGATTAGATAAGGGGATATATTACGGGCTACGTCGCGATACCGTAATGTGGAGCATTCTGATAGCGTTTGAACTCTGTATGGTATGCCCCGTTTCGTGTACCAGTGAAATTTTTCCGCATGCGTTCTTTGTATCGCCCACGAAAGTTTCTTTTTTCTCTTAGGTGAAGAAAGGAAGAGCGGTAATCAATGGGTTCATCGAAGTGTTGGATGGGCGGAGTGTAGTATTTTCATACTTGTTGATCGCATGCGCGCGTTTTAGTTTCTTAGTTGTTTGTGTATTGATGAACGGTGAACTGGTGTTGGTGTGGTTTGACACGCCGTTTCTACGGGAGCGTTTTGCATACATTTAATGACTTCTTCGAGGCTAGCTTGCAGAAGGGGTAATATTATATAACGGTGATCGGGCCAAGTTCGTTTTTTGTTAGCATAGAGAAATATACCGTTAGATTGGAATCCGATATCATCTCATGCTATAGAGCTTTGGCAGACGTGGACTCTTTTTGCGTGCTCAGCTGATAGTTTGGTGATATCGTGGTGGATTATACTTGGGCGATGAGGGTATCGAGTACCACTTATGGCTTTTGTTAGGAGTCGTAAAGCGATAATAAGTATTTTAGCTGAGGCATACGCTGCTCGGAAGTTGAACTAATATCACAAGGGTCGCCTTCTGCTCTTTGTTTTGTTTGTATGGGAGCTTTTTATTTATATCTTTCCTCAAGTTTTTCTTCTTCTACTTCTCCTTTGTTTTCCAATACGGTTTCGAGTTATGATCGGGCCTGGCCGAAGTACAACAATACGTAAAGGGTAAGGCCTGAGTATCGTAGTAAACGAAAATCCTCGTAACAAAAATCACGGGTTATGCTACCATACGATTCCATCCTTCGACTGACTTTATTTTAGTATGCAGCATTCGGCTGTCTTTCGTGTAATTCTCTTGCTCTCGGATTTGGAAGGTACACTTGAATATGATGAAATTAAGAGCAAGCATCTTTCGTCAAGCCGATTTTAATAGGCTTATTATGAAACTTACTATTTTCAGATCTAGATCTGAGTGTTTGGCCTCTAAGTATTATATTCTAGATAGTCGAAATGAGGGTATACTTCTCGGATTGCCCTCGTAAGATCAAGGGAACACACTTCTACCGAGATAAATTACACGTCGTCCCGGTTTTTATGAGGCTGGGATAGAGAGTTGGTTTACGCATGACAGAAAGGCGGGGAGTAGTGTTTTATTAGACGTTCTGAAGCTAGCTGAGGTTATTTGCGTCGTTGCTTAATGGCATCACCGTACCACCATAATCGTACAGTATAAAGGCTTGCATCGGCATTAATGTATTTTAGATAGCCGGGCAATATTCTCCGGCACTGGGGCCTCTTTTTATTTTAGGCGTCTACATTGTTTATCCGACGCTCGATTTGGCGGTTGTGGTGAATTTATGTCAGGGGTCAAACGTAGTTGCGCGATGTATATGTAAGCGCACCGGTGTCTTCATGGGACCGATTTCATTGGCTTAGCTCGCTTTTCGTCATGTCACACTATGGGTTGATTAGCCTATGCCTTCTAATCAATCGTCTAAATTATAGAGAGGTATAGAGATAGACCATAAATTTGAAATTAAGCCTTCCTTGCTTCAATTTTGAATGTTATACACTATGGGACGCTAAGACGGGCCTTTGAGCTCGAGATCTCACGTAATGAACGGTCGAAGCGGTACTCAGATGCCTTCTACGTGATTGGTGGAAGTCAGTCGGCAAATGAAGGACAATAGTAATATGAGCCATTCCATGGTGCGAGATGAATTAAACCGGGAAAATGGTTTGTAATAATTTGAAGTTGAGGTTTTAATTAACCCGTAGCGATAATAAGTTTGAGGCCTATAATTAAAGCCATGGGCATAGTACTACTCTAATAACATACGAAATCTCAGGTTTGGATATGCCGTGAACCTTCTTACAGTACCTCGTGATTACGGGATTGGTTTTTCTAAGGATCTCGCCAATGCATGGTTCGATATTATCCCTAGGGAGTCTGCTTTTTGCCCGAAGCTGGGGCCCTCGAAGGCTTCAGCCCTCTTTTTTGGCTTTGGTGTAAAATTATGGTTGTGTAAGGTCTGTTAGTGGGATGGATTGTAAGCTATCCTGGGCACTTGTGTTCTTTGATTTTCTGTCTGCTTGAACGTAGATTTACGTCTCCTGCACGGTGCCGAAGCGTGCGCGGCACGCTTGCGCATTAATTGTTACATGACTAGTTTTGGGGGGGATTTAAACAAAGTTTTGAGTTTGCCTTTGGGGTGGAGATGATGCCCCCCCTTTTTTACGTAAGGTGCGCTCATTCGCCTCTCATACTGCATGGCGCCTTTCTTCTGGTAGATGGTCTCAAATATGCGCCTTCGACTTTTGTAGAGCCGTTTATTTCTCATGCTACTTTATGACACAAAGGTGATATCTTTATGCAAGTACCGCTGACGCGTATGGTTTGGCCCGCTTTGTTTTATTCCTTTGGTCGTAATCCATGAATGTTTCCATCTAGAGTATGGAGGCGTATAGAGAAGCTAGTGTCGCATCTGTGTAAATTTATTTGGTTGAAGATTACACGTTGACATCTGATAATATCAAACTTTAAAGCACAAAATATTATTCTGGTTGGATTGTGGGAGTATTAATCTATACCTGCCTTCCAAGCCACCTCTCGTCAGGCAGGAAATACTCGTTATCAATGAAGCTTGATGAGCGTACGTATCATTCAGCGCTTGATAGCGGCAAAACATATCGCAGATATACGTATGGCGGGGTAAGCCCTAGCCTAATGATTGAAAAATATAAAGAATACGAATAAATAAACTGTTAACTCGCTACTCTCGCTTCGTCAAAAGAGCACATTCTAGTCTTTGCTTATATTCTTGTTGCTTATCCTCTTTTTCTCTGAAAATTATACCAATCAGAAATTATCTTGGACATATTCTTAATTCCTGGTATAAGTAAATTTGAGGCTTCTTTACCAAAGTTGAAATTTATATTGTCTCTTCTCGAGTGGTCACGTTCGGACTTTGGACAGTACTAAATGTTGATATCTCTCGTCGGATTGCCTCCGTGCTGATTATCGCCAAAATATAAGGGTTCCAAGATTTGACTGCTTCCGAGTTTACCTTGGTCGGGTTGTTATGGACATCTGGGTACTTGGACGCAATTTATGTGAGACGCTGTTGGGCGTTGTAAGTATGATTTAACTCCTACCTAAAATTGCAGCTCTAAAACTCATCAATGGTGTCGATCTGCAATGCATTTAAAAGCAGTAGCTATGCCTTCGATTAGCTCTGGGTCTGCACACATGCTGCTGATATTCTGGTTCCATCGTAGCTGGAAAACGAAGAGGGTATCACAACTTTATAGTGCTCTGGAAGATTTCATACTTTTTCACAGACCGTAGGTTACTATAATTCTAGAATCTCTGTTCGCTCACGCTGAAATGTCTATCGCATCCCTCGTTACAAAAAATTATTCAGTGTAAGTTATATCGGACAGAGTCGTAGATAGCTCGAATTGTCAGCTAGCCTCGTGAAATGAGATCAAAGCCTAGTGGTGGAAGCTGCCTACTTATAACTTCAAGTGCGGCCAGGGGTTTCGAAGTATATTTGTTTGGAAGCGGGTTAGTTCAATTATTTGTATATTTGCCGAATCCGCCTGGTATACCGAAAGCGCTATTAGCATTCTTTTGGGTTTGATGACAAGTTTCTACACGGTCAGACTAGGAGTATGTGAGACGTCTGTTTTCATAAGAATTGGCAAGATGATCCATTATTACTTCATATTGTGATTTCCGTGAGATTTTAAATACTTCGCTACTTAAATTGGAATACGAGATTGCTCGTAGTTAAAATATCGTCAGCTCCTTGCTTAAGATCGCTTTTATTTAAACAGACTGCGTTTTCCCTGAACAACAATAAAACCATTATAGAATATACCTTCGTCGCGGATGGCCTAATATGGTGATATCGTTGAGTGCTCCGCTATGGGTACTCTTAAAGATGATTAAAGGATGATTCTCTAAGACGGTAAAAGACACGGGTTGATGAATATTTTTTGAAGCTCTGCGCAGTCAGTATAAGCGAACCGACGACCAGTTTTACCTGGTTCTGTAGGCTAGTAGCTCACTAGACATTAAGAAATAGAGAGATATGGCAGGATAGGTTCTCTTTGAGATTTACTTGAACATTGTGGTAGATAATTTGTATCTAAGACCGGGGCTGCTGCCAGGAACATTCGTAATTATGCTGAGAACGATAGAAGTAAATTTCGCTTGTATCGTATAACCCTTCTTGATCTTTTACCAATATCCTAGACGAGAAACGCGGATTGCTAATTCGGGAATCTTCCTCCTAGTAATTGGTAAAATACGCTTTTAACTGAGAAGCTACTTGGTGTATGTAATGTAGGCAAAGCCTTTAGTGTTCTCTCTACCATTCATTGCCATGGCTTTTTGCCAGCAATTTAGTGAGTACCATTGTATAAGAGAGCCGTCATAAGTAGGTAAGCTTCTACCGAATATACGGAGCTATTTTTCTAATATGTGGTTGCCCACCCAAGTCATGGATCTTGGTTATACTTATCCGTAGGCTTGGATTCGTTCACGGTATCGCCATCTTGAAGGTCCTCTTAAGGAATTCCGACGATATTATGCTAACCCGCTCTAGACATGGCTTTATAAGGATCGTCAGATTTATCCGCAGTACTTATATTACTATTCCGAGATCTCTATTAAGCTTTTTAAGGATATTATGCTGACTTACCCTCGAGACGGTCCTATAATCTTGAATTTATTGACGGTACCTATATAACCAACAGTCCTAAAGTCTCTCGTGAAAAATTTGGAGCGCGTTAAACTAATGCTCTACACGCGGGTTTATATGTATCCACGAGTTACTTCTTCATATGGAGTTGATTGCGAAGCGGCTCTTCGTATTTTGGTCTTGAAGATCCTGTTCTGACAATTTGATCGAGGACGGTAATGAAGATAAAAAAAACCACTGATTATTCAATATGTTTAAGTTACGAGATAGAACGTTTTACGGTATAGTACATTCTGGCAGCGGGTGTGATGTATCGCAAGAGAGCTCTTGGTTTTTTCTGCCTGTTAATGGAAGTGGTGGGGTTCGTTATTTTTGCGGTAAAAAAAAAGGTACGAAGAATATCAAATAGTCAACGATTAAGGCAAAAAGGCAATGCCAGTAGCTTTTTTTTATTATTGTTTTAACTAAATAGAGAGAAGAATAAAGCCAAGGAAAAATGACGGAAAATCATGTGAATTAAGGGAAGAAAGAAGGTTGACTCTATCCTCCGTAACTTCTTGAAATGCCTGAGTAATTACGCAGAACTAGGCGTGTTCACGAGCTGGGTGGGCCGGCTCAATCCGCGAAGTACAAACTGCGCGTAAGTGTATTATTATTACGGAATTTTATTTACAGAATTTTCCTTTTGGAATTTGGTAATCATGGAATGATCGTGCCCAGGAATGGCAGAACCATGTCTTATTCACACATATGTGTAAGCTACAGTTAGTTAATATTCCAAATCACTCAGGGCGGTTGCTATACCATTATACTCTCGATGCTCGACGTAGAGAAACAACTTAATGATTAACTCTTAATCCGTGATATTTCTACCTTTGGCAGGATGAATAAAACGAATTGTTAGTAGCAGAAGAAGTAGCGGCGGCTTTTCTGAAGAACTACGCCGGGTTGGATGTTTATATTATTAATTATACTCATTCGAGCGGCTTCGGTGTTAAAGTAGGCATAACTAGCTACCATCTGATAGCCTCTATTTCTCTCCATACATTGCTGATTTATCCACCATCACGATCCTCCTATAAATCTCACGACGGCATGCCCGGTATCCCCGACTCCGCGATCGCCTGTATCGCCTTCTTGAACCTCACGCTCTTGACCGGCATCTTATTCTCCTGATCGTAAAAGGGGTTCGATATCAGCTGTATATAAGCGCTGTGGACGGCTTTGAAGACCTGTTCTACGACGTTAGCTATCTCATATCCTTCCATCATCAAACTTCCTTCGCTTTTTTAGGAAAGGCCTTGGCATTTATCGGAAGTAGTATACCGGCTTCAAATCCGCCTCCCGAACAGCACGCCGACTCCACCCCTCGCGCTACCCGCGCCGGATCCGCCTAGTGCGCTCGACGTGGCGCCAGCGCTCACGCTACCTGTTCCCTGGTCTACTATTACGACGAACTTGATGCCCGTGTTCGTCATCCAGCCGTACGCGGCCAACCGCTCGTCGATCGCGAACAGGAGGCCGAAGTCCTGGTCCGCCGTCTTGTGTGGTAGTCGCGCGTCGAAGACGTCAAGAGTGGAGTGTAGGAGGAGGTGGAGGTCGAGGAGGGAGGTTATCGATGTCGAGGGGATCGGGAGCGGTGGGTGGTGGACGTGCAGGGGGTGTTCTGCGAGGAGCAAGGTTAGCTGGAACTTCTGATTGAAGTAGAGGTGAGGGAAGATACCTGCTTGCTTATTATCGCGATGCACGGTATCGAGGCCATGGTTAGTGTGGAGTTGGTGATGGCGACGGAGGAGGATGGAGCGGCGTTGATGTTACGTTGCGATCTTGAAATGCGGAAAGTTGAGACGGAGATTAAGCTGGAGGTTCGAATTTAGTCGCTGGATCAACTTAGGAAACGCACGCTATATGCACGCTATCCGGCCTGTTTGGATGCGACACAGGATCTCGCCCAAGCTGCTGAATTCTGAGTGAGTAATACATGCGATGGCGGCGTCATGCGGTTTCGTTTCTTTACAATTATTTGTATATTTAACTTAAGTCTTCTGGAAGGCTGTATATTTACTGATTAATTTATCTATTTTCCTTTTTCTTTTTAATTTTTTTTTTATTATTTTTTTTTTTTTTGCATCGTTCAAGCTTGGGTGGTGGGTCATATTAAAAACCTTTTGGATTGTTGGCGGCTCATTCCATCTCAAACTTCCAACCCCACCAAAACTCATCACACTCACTTACAAAATCCACCATCTACCATCTTTCTCGAAGCTACGTTTCAGATCGCATCGAAACCCCACGTCATAATTAGTGCCCAGTTGCTAGGAGAGACAAAGACGAGCGATGTCGCGGCATAGAAACGTCCGTGGGAAGGACTTCCTGGAGGACGAGCTGCACGATTACGATGGTGATTACGACGAATATGAGGAGGACGATGGTAACGGGACCCTCAACCCCCAAATCAACTTCTTAGCTTGCTAACGTATCATTTGTCAGGTCTAACGCCGGAGAACGAGGTTTGCAGCCCTACGATCGATACGTGGACCGACAGTCACGACACTCGATAGCTAACAGTATTTACAGTCCAGATGGCAGAAGCTCTAGTGAAGACGAGGGAGCTCATAGGATACGATATACAAGGCCTGACGAACGCGAAGATCGAGGAGACGCTGTATTATTACTACTTCGACGTGGAGAAGAGCGTGGACTACTTATTAGGTGAGTCCTTGGAGAACTGTTGGAGTCGATGTTGTATGCTGACGACGATTGCCAATACACAGCGGAATATTCGGAGAAGCAAGCTAAAAAGACCGATAACAAGAGCGCTGCGACAAAGAACCAATCCAAGCTAAAGGTAATTAATCAAATCACGTGATCCCAATCGTTCTATCGAGAAAGAGGAAGGCAGGCGACGAGAAAGGCAGACCTGGAAAACTACGAAAGTTCGGGTATACAAAAATCCTCAAAAAACAATTCCATCATGAGAAAGTTCAAAAGTCTGAGTGAGTTGTCGTTACGAAAGGTCCTAGGAGGTCGTCTTACCAGGATATTTCGTTATCTGGATCGGCTTGGGGATGCACATCTCTGTGCTGCAGTTGGGATGGTGGAGGCTTG
Source organism: Pezizomycotina sp. ARF18 (assembly GCA_002224055.1). Taxonomy (NCBI): domain Eukaryota; kingdom Fungi; phylum Ascomycota; species Pezizomycotina sp. ARF18. The sequence goes on along the minus strand of AZLU01000003.1, from coordinate 229,593 downwards.
AGGAATATTGAAGCTGGCTTTTGGGACGATACGCCGTGGGGGATGGTTCCGCCGTATCTTCAAACGGAGCTTACCCCTATTGTACCTGTGGGGTTAGAGGGAGTGAGGACGACTGGGCTGCTTGGTGGACAGCCCCAAAGACATCAAAGCTGGCCGCGCTCGCAGCTGCTAGGAACAAAGCGAGGGCAGAAAAGGCGTTAGCGAGCCCGATATCGGAAGAACAGAAGACTTCAGTTTCTCTACTCGACGACTTTCCACCAAGAAGCCCGCAACATCACCTCTACCTTCTCCCAGTCCTGCATCCGCAGCTCTTCCGTCACCCGCTCCGACCGACTCACCATTACCATCTCCCGCTCCTCATCAGCCTCTCACGCCACTGTCTCCAAATAAAACAGCCCCCGCCAGCCGCCAAGCCTTCCTACGATACTCCAAAGTCTCCCGCTCAAAAGCTTTTCTCGGACCTGTCAAATGGAACACCTGCCCGCGCCGCGCCTTCAGGATTTGCCGCGTCTATGTTTGGGCAGCGGATTGATAATTCGGTGCAGAGAAATGCTAATCATGGTCTGCTGTTCTCAGTTGTGCCGGCGACGAAGGCAGCCACCACCCAGACGAAGAAAGGCTTTTCGGGACCTAGCCGGACGATAAGGTCATCGCGGCCCAGAGTCAAAGCAAGGGTAAGTAGCGAGAAAAATACTTTTCAGTACTTACGGCAGATAAAATTTCTAATCAGCAAACAACAAAAAATAAAGGACTTAACAAAGCAACACCAGCGAAAAAAGACAAAGCCGATAAAACCCCCACCTCGAAACAAGCGCCCACACCATCGCAAGTCCAGAAAGGCATAGAAGGCCTTAAAATATCGAGCACGCCTACACCGACTCCGTCTCCTGCAAAGTCGAAAAAGAAGATAGACGTGTTGGCGGAATATGAGAAATCGAAATCCCACCTAAAGGAGAGCGCAAACCTGGTCGTTATCGGGCATGTCGACGCGGGCAAGAGTACACTCATGGGTCGACTGTTGCTGGATACCGGCGTTGTGGACGACAGGACGGTGCAGAGGTTCAGGGCGGAAGCGGAGAAGATCGGCAAGTCGTCGTTTGCGTTGGCGTGGATATTAGACCAGACGAGCGAGGAAAGGTCAAGGTACGAAACTATCTTCTCTATAACCTTTCCTATCGAGTGCTAATGATACACCAGGGCGTTACTATGGATATCGCCCACAAGTCTTTCCAGACGGAGAAGGGCAAGTTCACCATCCTGGACGCACCGGGTCACAGGGACTTCGTCCGAACATGATCGCGGGAGCAGCGCTGGCGGACTTTGCCGTTCTCGTTATCGGCGCGTCGATAGGGGAGTTCGAATCGGGTTTCAGCGAGCGGGGGCAGACGAAAGAGCATTCGCTGTTGGTGAGGAGTATGGGAATACAGAGGATAATAGTGGCTATCAACAAATTAGATATGGTAAGAAAACAAAATTCTTAATTACAATGTGCATCAATTTCTAAAAACGGTGTCATACAGGTCGATTGGTCGAAAGAGCGCTTTGACGAAATCCAGCAGCAAATGTCCCACTTCCTCACGCTGGTCGGCTTCTCGCAGGGTACGTCAGCTTCATCCCCTGCAGCGGCCTCGGTGGAGAAAACATCATGCAGAAGCCTGATCCCAAGCTGATGCCGTGGTACTCCGGACCTACGCTTGTCGAAGAACTTGGTATGCAATTCTTCCCCTTCCCCCATTTATCTGTACAGATATCTTGCTAAGCTTTAACCAGAAACCGTCAAACCCGTCTCCGCGCCGTCGAAAAGCCCCTCCGCATGACATCGCCGACGTCTACCGCGGCGGCATCCAGAACCCCATCTCCATATCCGGCCGTATCGACGTCGGCAGCCTGCAAGTCGGGATACCCTACTCGCGCTACCAGCGAACGAAACCGCTACCATAAATCCTCGAAGTAGATAACGATCCCGCGGAGTGGGCCGTCGCAGGCAGTAACGTACAAATACACCTTTCAACATCGATCCCGTACATTTACGCAGCGGAGACGTCGTTTGTCATACCGATAGTCCGTCGTACCGCTTACAAATTTCCAAGCGAAGATATTGGCGTTCGAAGATATTTACCGATGAATGTGGATATACTGAAAGGGAGATTGTACGCTAGTGCGAAAATTAGCGGGATGGTGGCGACTTTGGATAAGAGTACCGGTGAAGTTACGAAGAAGAAGCCGAGGCATATTGCCCTGGAAATCTCGCGACGATTAAGATTACCGTTACTGGTGATCCGTTGCCGTGGAGAAGGGGAGTAGGATCGTGTTGAGGAATGGTGGATGACGGTCGGAGCGGGGGTTATTGAATAGGGTCAATCGACTGCTAATAGATCTCTACTAATAGGAGACGTCGGCTTTAATTGAAATTAATTTTTATCATTACTAAAACTACACTAAATAAACACGATTTTACTTCATACATATAACTGCAGTTTGAAAACGACGCGCATATGCCTTCTGCATCTCAACGATTTGGTGATTTATCGATCGCCAGACTTTCCCCTCTTTGTGCGTAACTCAGGCTTGCTCTATCTAGCCTGTCCTTTGCGAGTATTTTGTAATCAAGCTGGCTATACATTATCAACTCTGTTTGCAGGCTCGACAAAATATTATCGCGCCTACTGATTTTTGCCTAGCTACAGCGTCTTACATAGCATCGGTTTTTGTTACATCCAGTACAGTGAATTATCTTGTATTCAGGGATGACTCGTGGTGCCAATACAGAATATCAGTCCTACTGTCTGTTCTCTTCCCATTATTAGGACTTCGCTGCCGAAAGCAATATATCCGTCGAAGCTCCTTGCATTACTGTTACGGTTGGGGGTTTGCATTGATATGTGTGATTGGATATCCGTCGTTACGACTGTGCGGCTGGATGTCGCCAATATGTGTTTGTAGATGAAAAATTGTATGCGAAGGAATTCCAATTTGAGAAGATCCTGCTTTATCCAGTTGAGTAAGTCCAATTGGCTCTTTTCTTGCTTATAAGGGAATCATAGCTATATATCGAATGTATGTCGTAATGTATGTTCCGCTTGAATATAACCAGCAAATCCTTGCCTCTCTATTCCGCGACTCCGGCGATGTAAGAAACGTGCCGTAACGCCTAGCATTCTCCTCACTAGAACCTTCATTTTCGAGTCTAGAGTTCTCTTCCAAATTACTTTGCGATCTACGCTCCGTTACGATCGTCTGAACGATGCAGCAAAGGACAAATGTGTGGAGCCGCTGAATTTACAGCATTGCAATGTTTGGACCTCAAGTTAGCCCAACGCTCGATTCCTTTTAAGACTTCTTTTAGAGTCGTGCACTTACAAGTGGTTCATGAAGATGCACCCAACAAGTCATTCCGCGATTTTGGAGAGCACTGCATGAAGACGGCCGCAGTGATGAGCGAGACGGCGGCACGCGGATCCAAAACGATATTCCAACTTGGTGGCACGGAGCCTTCGTTAAGTAGGAATGCGGATACGTTTAAAGCACAGACGAAGAAAAAAAGTGCGGCCTACCTAGTAACGATTTAGAATTAGCTGAAGGGCTGTTGCCCACCGGAGAACAATATCCTGTTCAGTTATCATCTTTGTAAAAGGGAACTTGATCACTTGTAAAACATTAAAGGCTTTGAAAAGAGAAAGGGAAAAAAAAGTGAGGAACAAACAGCACGTACGGCTGGAAACGCGATGAAGTCGATCGCAGAACTGACTTGACATCCCCATCGTCAATTGAATCATAGCGAATATAGAGCCACACAAGCGACGAATGCGATGGCGTCAAGTATCATGATGATTATACGGAACCAGAAAAGTATTTTCCATAGCAGAGGACGGCGTTCTACTGAAAAGGTTGACCCATAATGCCTTGGTGTTGGAGTTGGGTCTGGCATTGTAGAACCAGTTAAGGGGCGTCCGAGATTATGAATGCAATACGTTGATGATTCGAGCGGACTTCTTTCAAAAAATTTAGCGCGAATGAGCTAGAGATCTAATTGTATATATTGGACGTTTTATATACATTAAAACAGCTCGGTATAAGGTTTATCGGATTCTCGAAGTCATTATTCTAGATCTGCGCTCGATCGTGCTCGCTTGTCGCATGCACTACTCGATAGGATCTAGGAAGGCGACACCTAAATCGATTAATTCAAAAGACAGAAGCGATCTATGACAGACACCATAGATCACACAAGTAAGGTAAGTCTGCAGGCACTATATGTAACAATTCCATTTGTTTCATCAGAATTCGCCTTTTTATGGCAGACCAGTATTTTGGTTAAGTTCGAAGTTTGGATTTGTTTCATGAATTTATAGATTTAATTGAAGTTGGAAATACTGCTAATAAAACGAATAGTGTTGAAAGCTAAGCGCCTCCTTGTACTATTTAGATTCACAGAAGAGAGCCGCCCTCTCGCATATCTCCTATTCTAAGCAACGTATACACTAATTTCTCCTTCCCTCAACTTATTTTAGTCGGCAGTGTCAAGGATTCCCGCTGATTATAAGCGTCCTAATAAAGAACAACACTTGCTTTTAGCAAGATTGTCCTTTCTCTTGTTTGAAGATTGTACTTCGATATCCCAGGTGTTGCGACCGCCCTAACCTTTGGGGAATCCCTATTACCGTCGTAGTAAACGGCGGTCATGGTCCTGTCATTGAAGTCTGAGCCTGCGTAACGTACTCTCTGCGGATAAATTGTCTTTTCTTCGCCAACGTCTGCGTCATCGCAGTCTTTAGACGCATCTCGGCTTTGTAAACGTCTTGTTGCTTGCCGACCGTGATGCCGACCTCCGCGAACTTGGCAGAAATGTCGCAGAGATTTTTATACCGCTTTTCTTCCTCGGTGCGGCTCCCGGCAGTGCTGAACGGGCTGAGTATAGAATTAAGCGTGGTTGCGATACCCGTGACAAGTTGTGCGTATGTAGTCCTATCCTTATCAAGAGCAAAGCGGTGGTACAATTGAATCGTCGATCCGCCCTCTCAGCAGGTGATAGGGATACTGTATGATTCAAATATAAGTTAGTCATGTTCTTAGCTAAATTCAAAATAATCCTATATTTATTACTTACCTCTAGAGGCATCGATTGTCTTTAGTTCGTTTCGGACATCTTTAGGCAGGTACTTGTGATCCTCAAGGGCTTCGTAGAGGTAGTACGAGGCGATAGCCTTCAAACATGTCTGCGGATTTTCGGCACGCGCAGCATCTCGGCACGTACTCGGCCGGAGGACACCCTGTTCGTCCAGGAAAGCTAGTTCCTCTGCCGGGATAGAGTCGCGCTGCCTTATAACGTCTGCTTCCGACATCTCGATATCGGAACATAGTAATTCATGATGTGGCGACCAAGTCGGTCGTCAACATCCTTGAACGCGCCCAGAATAGCGTCGTCGTCCTTGGGTTGATCGAGGTATATCTTATCAGGTTTTCCAGGGGATGTAGCGGTTTCAGATACGGTCGTATACGCCCGCTTGGAATAACCGGGTGCCGTCTTGCTTTGCACGGGTGGGGCACTGGCTTTGGATTGTAACCTGAGACTCCTAAATGTTACCAACCATTGTATCAGAAATTTGCTTATATAAATGCAACAAGCAAATTATTCACTTACCCTCTTGGTCTTCGATTCGCTTACCCTGCGTTCGAGTTCCGCCGGAATGTCGCTTTTCTTGGTTTTTGGATGACTTATACTTTCGCGAGTACACGCGCCACGCCGCTATACCGAGTGCGAGAATCACAACCACGGCGATAACGGCGCCGGCTATTTCCCGGTATTGGACCCGCCCTTTTTCTTAGGAGCAGGCTGAGTAGCGGGGGCACTCGGGCACGGGTCCAAGCCGCCCGTTGCATTGACATAAACCCAACCACGGCCAGGGACATTGAAGCAAGTTACCGGTTGCTTGGAACCCAAGTGGTATGCGCTTTACCATTGGCCCAGGTAGACGTAGAGTATACGAAGACTTGCTCGGACACGGCCGAGATAGTTGGGTAAGACGTTTTGTCTATCTTCGTCGACGTGATATAGGTCTTTATGACCGATACGGAAGTGTTTGTTGGCGCTGGGAATATTATTAGTTTAACAGTCCAAGATGGGGCCAATATTTTGAAAACTCGCCTGCACTAGTAGTCTTCCCCATTGTACTCTTTGATAGTGTTGTAGGAGGGGTTCTTAGCGTTTGAGAGGATGAAGTCTTAGCGCTTTGGGTAGAGCTAGTCGAGGTTCTTGAAGTCGAACTAGCCAAGCTTTTATAGTCGAACTTTGGTTCGTGACTGTAGCCATTTTTTACTCCAATCTTTCGGGTCTCACTTGAAATAAATGGTAAGACGGCCGTAGTATACTTATCAGGCAAGGTACCGCTGGGATTGGTGTGTATAGATTTAGGTTTTACTCTCGTGTTTTTATTCCAACTGAAGAGTTTAGAAGAAAGTTGAAATAGCAACTGCCAAAGGATCCTCTTAGAACAAGCAAGGGGTGACGGAGCACGATATTTGTTTGGATTTCTACTACAATACAAAGCGTTCTGTCAGACCACAGCCTTCTATTATACTATATTTACGACACTTAATGACCGAACCAGAGGCTTGTTTTTCCTCAGGCAACGTTGTATCAGTATAGCCACCACTATATCATCTAGGACCTCTTTGAGCGGCGGCGACGCCGAGACCGTTCTGGCAGTCATATCGAGGATCCATACTATAGCCCTATTATATTAATTCGGCTCCTAGAAACATTCTTCTAACCCACAGCTAGCCCTGACCGGATCTAGACCCCTAATCTATTTTCAATTCAACGGCACATACCTCTTTTGTAGAACATGAAAATTGGCTGGGAAGGCTCGAAAACGGAGCCCAAAAAGCAACCTCTGCTATTCAGCCGTACATAATGGCTTCGCGTTTGGAGCTTTGTCGAGGCTCTCGGCCATATTATCTCGCAGTAGAAATTTTAGGTGATTGTACCGGTACATCAGCCATGGTTTTGAACGCCATGTCCCCGTTTTGGCCTGCCGCATTAATATTTGCACCCCTAACATCGCGTCTTCGGCCAATCATCACCAAAAGGCGCGCAGCTCTAGCAACCTACAGAAATATAAAAATATGAAAATAATTTGAAATGGAATAATAATCCGGAATTCTTTATCTTGAGCCTTTTGAAGCGAGATAGGAACAAAAGGAAATTAATCATTGGTGTGTGTTCCGCGTTGTGCTGCATCTGTAGCTGGAAATGAAATGCGCGTTTAAACTCGGACCGCTTGTGCATATGCAAGTTGGAAGCTTTGCCCCACCAAAATTTGGGAAGAAAGGGTTCTAAACCCGGCTACCGGGTGTTATCGTTGTTGTTGCGAGAGGGGCTTTTTCGGACGTTTACTTTGCTCACCGGCTGATCTCTCCTCGAGGCCTCACCCCTCCTTTCCCACTTTTCGACCACCGAGGTCAGGACACAGCAACAGTTCAGTTTGAAATGAAGGCTTCTGGGCACAAAAGTGCAGTAATTGGGAGTACCATTTTCGTAGTTAATAAATAAGAAATGATAATAATAGTCATGATGATTGTCCGATTCCAAGTTATAAAACAAGATTCAGGCAAAATATGAGTTGAGTTTGCGTCCGTCTATAGCATTATTGTGTGCGAATTATTCCTTTGGCGGAAGATTAGATTTATAGATGGATGATTCACAGCATGAATTATGCTGATGCTATAAGTTAATTTTGTCCTGATTGTTCTCCAGGCGGACATCATACGATTCACGCGAACCAAATTTCCGACTGTAAATCAGAGAGGAAGATCTCATATATTGGCATATACAGTATCAAATCAGATTTCCAATAGTTTCTCTAGAATTCATTATTTTGCACTACAAAATATAATCCTTCTACAGGAAATCTTTGCCGCTATACCCTTAGCAACTCAACCATGGCTGCCAACTTGATGCTTCACTGGTATAATCAACAGTGATACATGTCCTGAGGATAGAAGGTTTTTGATAAGGCCACCACTCCATTTTCGTTTACCGACCTCTAGAGCTGAAATCCATCTGCAGGAACGCCATAACGCCATCGCGAGGTCCGAAGAGAATTTTGTTCGACGAGTAAATATTGTGAGAAACTGATAGGGTCTAAGTTTAAGGCTCGGCACCGGAACAATAGTGTAAAATCGTGGGCTTATTTTTTTCCCCTGGGGGTATGCAACTTAGGGTATTCGGAATTCACGACTCTACCCATGCTGCCCACGATGGCTCCACTAAGATATTATTTTGGGTCAAGACGACGGATAGAACTTACATAGTAGAAAAAAGAGGTTTTCGGCGGACCCAATTATCGGTTAAGTTAGGCGATATAAATATTAATAATTATTATTACAGATTTTCAAAATAACAGTCAAAGCCAGCGCTAACCATATGACACGTACTGCAGCTCAAGCGAAGCATTCATGTATTTCTGATTTTGTTATATTCTTTTCGAATTTGGGATATATTGGTTATATCCTTTATATTATTTAGTTATTATTACCAATTTAGACTAAAATTACAGAATTGAATTGCATGCATTAGAATTATTGAAAGTATTGAGAACAAATTGAAAACATTCTTGTATCGATTTGAAGCCTAGTTAACAGGAATCTTTTTCGCTCCCTTTAGCTAAGCCCACTCATCGAATTCATCATCGTCATACCATAGCGACGCGCGTGGCCTTTGACTAGAAGTTGAAGACTGGCTAGAACTTGAAATTGTCCTCGTAAGAACTTCCACTTTTTCGGTCTCTTTGATTAACGTCGGCTGTTTGGACCAATTGGAGGGTGCATCAGATACTAGTCCACGTGGAGTAGAATTGTACGCTGCTGTTTGTTCCGATATTGGATTCGCGCAACCACGCTCCTCGGGTTTTATATATGGCGGCGGGGTTTCAATCTCGGTTGAAGTGGTTGTAACGCTAGATACAGCAACGATCGGGGCATTTGAGTTCGGGTTGATTGCGCCGGTGGCGTTTCCATGTTCGCTACCATTTGGGTATTGGTATGAGTGTAGCTGCCTGTGTTGGAGTATGTGTATTCTTCTCGCGCAGACCTTATCGATCGGGTGGGCGGCGACGACTTGTCCTTGATGGCCCACACTCCGAGTTCCGACTCATCGTTCAATTCCTCGTATAGATCTGCGTATTGCGACCGTATGACTTCCGTAGTATCTACCTTCGAGAGAGCCGTGAGATCCACTTTTCTCTTCGGAGCCTCCCCGTTGCCCTTGTCCACCAATATTGTCCCTCGCCTTTGTATGCGATTCGCCATACCGATCTTTGCATTGAGAATAGCGATTCCCGTGTTGACGTAACTCTGAAGATCGCGTAGCAACTGGCGGATCCTGCCAAGCTTATCGCGCTTGATCAGCTCGTACTGCTGGGCAGCCTTATTTCTAAGGCTCTTGCCGTGGAGATCGGAGTGCACCTCGTGGAGCAAGGTCCATACTTTGCGCGCCTTCTCTTGACACTGACGGATGATTTCGTGATCTCTTCTCGCCTCTTGTTCAGGAAGCTGGAGCATTTCGAAGAGCCGAGCGTACTCTTTGATGAAGTCGACAATCATCTCCATATCGGCCTGCATGTCCGCTACCTCTTGGATCGAGTTGTTGCATTCTTTCCAGATATTGTAAATATCATACGAAGTACTGACAAGCGTACCGAGACTTCCGAGGCCGTCCATGCTTTCTTTCTTCAAAGTTTCCGGGGATAGGATTATACGGGTAGTTAACAAAGGTCTTGGTATAACTTCTTACTCTTAGAGGCTTGAGTAAGTTATCTCGACTTTAAAATATCTAGATGGCTTTTTCTCGCCTTATAATCAAGGTACAGTCAAGAAATATATACAGATCGCTTAAAGTAGTAAAAGTTCAAGGATTCCGTAATGAAGTAGATCTATGCTCTTATGCGTTCAGATTAAGCTGCAAAAAGCCTGGTGTAAGATTTGGTAACGGAAATATATACAATGAACATGAGAAAAGGACACACAGCTAAATATCTCCTACCATCCAACCGCACGTTGGCAGCCCCTTTTGATGCTAATAAAAACATCAATCTGTGCCACTTCCTTGGTACAGAAATAAGGCTGATGATCAATAGCCAGCGTTATTGGTGACGAAAAAGCAATCTCCCTATAAATCAAAAGATAAACGAGCAATTGCTGGAGAAATCTAGAATAGAATGAAGTGGCGAACGCTTTGGTGCAGAGCCTTGCGCTGAATTTCTGCTCAGTGTTATAGCGCGCGACCAAAGAAGCGATTGGCTGAACAACAAAAACGCGAATGTACCGGTACTTCCCACGGAAAAGGCCGGGCGTACAACCACAATACAGCAGTTCAAACTAAACAGCAATGTCCTTTTTTTGTTTCTGATTATCTGCTAGATTTTACTATAACTTCCAAACATTAGTATTCGTGGTCGTTATTGATCAATTGAGAAGTGCCGGTGAATTGATCCAGATATGGATGGCCGCTGGCTATGGTGCCCAGCCGAGTTTGGGACGTCTTGTGATATGAGCTGGGCTTGTCTCCCCACATTCGCATGTGCAACAGTTGGAAATGCAAAAATATGGCTTTTTACCGGCAAGTCCGGCCGGAGGCTCCGTTGTGATATATCGCTCTAGAAGTAGTGGTTGACTTGATATAGAACTCTGTCGGAGGGGATTCTCAGGCCTTTTACCCCCGGTGTTTCCCTTGATGTTTGGGTCTTGCTTATTCAACTGCGATTAAATTCTCCTGTCGATTATCTATAGATACAAGCTGCTTATATCCCTACGATATTATTACCCAGATAGCATTCCACAAGTTTTTCAACTTACTCGACGTCGTTATTGATACGTCCTCTCCTCCGAAACTAAGCCTGATAGATAAACCCCACAGTTTCTAATTTTCTCCTGAAACCCCGTAGACGAGGCCATTGAGCTATTACAGAACACTACCTACGAAGCGTTTCTTGAAATCTTAACCTAACTCCTATAAACATGGTTGGAAAGAAACGCGAGAAAGCTCTGGTTGCTATTGCCGTAGACTTTGGACAACATTCACTGGTAAGTAGTATTTTATTTGTCGTCATAATGAAATCACCTCACTCTCAGTTGCGCATCTTTAGGAGAGCAATTCGATTATGTTCCTTGTTCATAAAAATAACACATTTTTTTTTCTCTAAACAGGTGTCGCCTACCAAGTTGTGAACGGTGTAACGCAAGGCAGGGACCAGCCGTGGCAGATTGGTAACTGGCCAGGCAAACCCACCAACAGTTTCAAGGTTCCTACTGTCGTATGCTACGATGCTCAGACCAAAGAGTTCAAGGGTTTCGGCTACGTCGCCGAGCGCATGTCATCGAACGAGGTAGACAAGATGCGGCTTTTCAAACTAAAAGCTCTACGGCAAGACCAAACCGCTACAGCCGCGCCGGACATGGCCGGTGATGCCAACGGCGGCCCATCGCACCACCGCCGAGAGTCACCTCGAACCCCGGCTGAAGCCGTCGTAGATTTTCTCGGCGGCGTGCACACGCATGTTATGTCGCAGCTCGAGAACAACATGTATGGGCCGAAGAACGCAACATACGACGTGCTTTTTACGGTTCCGGGCACTTATCGCCCGGCGCACGTACAAGCTTTCAAGAAGCTAATCGAGAAAACGCCGTGGAACGCGCATAAAATCACGGTGAATCTGAAAGAGCCCGAAGCTGCCGCCAGATTCACGATCGGCCGTATGGCGAACGCAAGCTTCGAAGAAACGAGTGCTTCATCTTGTTTGATGCCGGCGGTGGCACTGTTGTAAGTCTTAGGAATTCAGCATTGCTGGTTATCATTATTATTATTATTATGATCGGAAGTAAATTAATAGTGTTGTCTGGGTTAGGACCAAGCATCTTATAGCATTGGATCGCTAGAACCCGAGCTGGTTCTTGACATGGTTGAGGAAGTCGATGGCGCCACCTGCGGTTCCATGAAAGTGGATAAAGCGTTCCGGAGATACATGAACCAATGCGTTCCTCAAGACCAGTGGGACCTCGTTACCGAAGCGGATCTTGCAGAAACACTGGCAAACTTCATCAGCGTGAAGAAGGCATTTGATGATGATGAAGACAATTGGCCGATCCAAGTTTCTCCCGGAGAACTTAGGGGAAAGAATAACATCATCGCCAATGGCCGGATGAAGATAACCCAGTACGTAGAACTCTTGCTTTCGCGGTGATATTTCCAGAAAACTTACGTACTTTTTTGTATCTCAGAGACGATATGAGGAGATTTTTTAGCGAATCCGTTGACGGCACACTCGCTTTGATCGAAAAACACGTTGCATCATGTAGAACCAAGGGCCATCGGATAGGAGTAAGTTGTCCCCTCTAAATTCTAAGACCGAGTTGAACACCCCGCTAATACGATATTCCAACGCAAAAAGTCCATCATTCTGGTTGGCGGGCTTGGCTCTTCGAATTATCTCATGAAACGAGTGAAGGAGAATTTTCCCCGGCTATCAACGTATATCAGCCGAACGATGCGTAAGTGAATTCTCGTTCTAACCAACCCGTTTCCTATTTTCATGAGATGAGTTATATACCCATTTCTAAATTCTGTTTTTATAGCGAATATGCCGTTATACTTGGCGCGACATCCACACATGTGGAACGTCTACGCAACCGACCGATCCAATCCGGACCCGTATCTGCCCTTATAATTTCGGGGTCCTCTGCAATCAGGCCTGGGACCCATGGTTCACGATAAGGACCTTGACGAATCCTACGAGGACGAGACCACTTGTCAGAAAATGGCGAAGAATCAAGTTTCATGGATGGTAAAAAAGGTGCGCGTTTGCGGGGCTTCTTTGGATCATTATCTCGAGGCTATAATAGCTAAATTTCGGTATTCTATTTTCTAGGCGAGAAAATCCAGGGTCAATCGGAGGCCGTGATTGTCAAAGAGTTTTTCTTCAAATACTCCGGCAAGGAAGACGAAATTTGGAAATCCAACATCGTTACATCAGATCTTTCTGTACCTCCTCCCAGGCTATCGTCAGGTATTATTTCCATCCGGGTTTGGTTTTGGCTCCGAGTCGCTGATTTTCACGTTGTATATGCTAATCGAATGACAGATGTCCGCACAGTTCTCACCCTGGAGTCGAATGTGAGTAAGATAGGAAGAAAAGCATGGAGAAGGTTAAGACGGGAGACTCTTGCTGGTACAAAGCGCGGAAGACTTATAAGAAATGCCAATTCAAGATAGAGATGAAAGCTGGAATTACGAATGTCGAGTTTGCCATGATCGGCCGCGATGGAGAGAGGCAGAGTAACGATGTCCTCAGCGTCACTTGGGATGAAGAGGAAGTGGAGTGCTAGTTCTCGGTTATGACGCGCCACCACTACATTATATTTAACATTTCGTTTTAACCTCTAAGCTTTTTTGTATAAATAAACGGATTTCATGTCGGGTTCCATTCAACCAGCACTCCTGTGTTATATAATTCAGTATATCTAGAACTATTCTATAACACCTCGCAAAGGCTCGCAGATAATTTGTTTCTCAGCTGGTCGCTTTCTAAGTCTATAGCGAGCTTGCCAGAACTCTTTGGGTCTGTAAAGCGTTCTGAGAGTCTTGTGTTTTGTCAGAAGCGTGTAGATACTTAGCAGTATCATTGTTCAATAACGTAACGTCAACTACAGCACAGTAATAGCAGTAACGGCAGCGGAGTATATTGAAGATGGTGATAGCGTATTAACTGCGGCAATAACAATGCCTATAATGGCAAGATGCCAGCTGTAGCATATACCGGCCATCGGAATACCGGCAACAGATTACTTTACAAAAAGAAAGAAAAAAAAAAAAAGAAGTTATAACAGGGTGCAAAATATTATCAACAGTGGTAGCAAAGCGGTAAAAATAGAGTCAGGAAATATCGATCCCAATTTAAGTGAAAGAAGGATAAATAATGCGAATATCTTGATCTATTTAAGTATACCTTAAGTTTTTAAAACAGGTAATGATTCCGTTGGACCCGTCTAGTGCTTTGCTTCTTTCACCTTTTAGGCACTACCTGCCAACCAAAACCTTCCCTATCGGTAGATCAACACGATACGGTTTCTCAAGCAGTTCTTGATAGTCTCCAACTTTATGGGTTTTGCCAGTGCCGTTCTCCAAGATATTCTTTTTGCGGTGAAAAGATTTTTCAGGCTCCTGAAGCTCCGTTGCTAGCCTATTAATCGGCGCAGTCGTCGCAAGGACAGGGTTCCGTATAGTACCATGCGAATTCGTCTGATCAAACAGATAACCTAAATAATATGCGGATATAGCTGGGTCACCGCATCGTGCGCTGCCACAGTATATCCTATCTCTAAACAAACGGACAAACTCGGTTTCTCCCTGAGCGTTAGGACAAGAAAAAAAATAGTGACGATGTGGACACATTCCTTTTTTTTTTTTGGCCTCTTATCAGGTAAATTGGATTAAAGTCTGGTGCGATTTCTCTTTCTTCAGATTTTTGAAAAATTGTCAAGATGCCTGGCGTGGAACTGAGCATTTGCTAATCCATCACCGGAGGGATTGTTATATATATTACTTGATTATAAATGCCCCTTGAAATATTCAGGCCATACAAGTTCGTGTTCGGAGAACAATTCCATTTGCATGGGATTTTTACAATTCTTCCCTTTAACGCCCGGTTTCGACCAAGCTCAAGCAGCACATGTACAATTAAATTCTTTTTAAAGCAAAACGCATCGAAATATCATACAATGGGGGGGGGGGGAGCTTTATGTGATTTCTTTTGGAGGGATTTACCGCAGCAGTAAAATTTCAGCCCGAAGACAATAATCGGCATTAAAATCCGGGGGATGTAATGATCACCTTTGATCTTTATTCTACATCGAAAACGTTCTTGATGGCAGGTTATCGTCCCATGAAGCAGAGTAAATGCAAAAACAGAGCAAAACAGAGAAAAAACAGGATTATATATGAATTGATAACGGCGGTAATCTCTAGCCGAATCAATCTCAACCGATGACTCAAAATAATGATTAGAAGGAAAATATGCAGTGCGTATACACTTTTTTTAATCCTGGCAGTCGTAACATTATCGTTGATTCTGTTGACTCTGCGTGCTTTCCGGTTTTGCAATTACATTGCCAGGCTTTCCCTTCCCGTTTGGTGGCTCAATATCATATGGAATTTCAGGAATCTGGACATAGTCCTCGTGCTTCTTCTTGCCGGTAACTCGATGCAGTATGTTCATTTTCGCTCTATACTTTCTTTGGGCGTATGAAATCGGTTGCGGCTTGAATCAATGGGCCGCAATCTTCGCAAGGGCAAGCTCCCTATAATACCATGCCGAATCGTCTTCATGAACCAAAGTACCCAGATACTCGACGGAAAAAGTCGGTTCACGATGGCAATCCCGCGACCTTTGCCGCAATATATTCTTTCTGAAAAGTAGCGAACAAACTCGGTCTCCCCTGGCCGTTAGGACAGGTAAAAACGTAGTGACGATGTTGACACATCTTGCGGTTGACTTTTTTTTTTCTTTTTTTTTTTTTGGTGTTTTTTTGAGCGTAAGTGCTAGTCAGGGTGGGTGCGATTACTCTTTTCTTTTAGAACTTAGAAATGTAATGAAGCCTTGAGAACTGGGTGGACTGAGCAATTGTCTATTGACATGATCACCGTCAGAGAGGTTTTGATATATCATCGTTGATGCCTTTAAACTCAAGTCATTAGTTGGAATTGTGATCGAAGCACTTACGAATTCAAACCTGTGTCAGGAGATTGGTTTCATTGTACATTTCTGTATATTTTTACGGTTCTTGATTGGAATTTCATATTCGTTCAAGCAGCGTCGGAAAATTCACCTCCTATAGGAGCAACACGCATCGTAGTATTATTCAAACTTGAGGCTGCTGTATAGAATTTATATTTTTTTTAGTGCCGATGCTAGCTGGATTGTGGATTCTCTTGTAGTACTAATGGTGTTGTTCAGGTATCCGGTATCTGATATTGAAGGAATTGCCCTCCGAATCGCTGTCATTTTCTGCAAAGGCGTTTTCTTTTTTCTTTTTCTTTTTTTTTTTAAAAAAAAAAATGTCACAATTAAAGTGCAAATACAAGTTCAAAGTTCCAGTTCATTGTTTCTAAGCCATATCACGCATTCTGCACTTATCTACCAAAATCACAACGTAAGTCCAATCCTCTTGAAATCTCACTTTGGCAAGAACGAGGATTTTTATTGCAAAGGGAAGTCTTCCAATTAGCGGCCTTCTATCTTCGACAGTCCCACGAGGCATACAATTCTTTACTTAGTCGTGACGACACCGCCGGTTTCATATAACCGGTATAAAAGTTTATTCGTATATCAAGATAAAGCCGGCCGATTTTATGCTAAATTGGCTCCCTAAAATTCTACTACATAAGCTACACCCCATTTTAAAAAGGAACAAAAGTAAATTGTAAACTTAATACACATGATAAGAAACCCCATTCCTTCCTTTCTTTCGTTTCTTATGGCCCATACCTTCGGAAGTAAATTGGAGCGCGAGCGCTGGACCTAGGTTTACCCATTGATACGGTACCTCGCGTCGTAAAAACAGCATATTGGTGCTTTCGCGATATTGTGCGCTTCGGCGGTGGCTTTGATACTACCACCCAAACGTTGCCTTCGCCTTCATTCAGGGAGCCAAATGATATGGCTTTTCAAATATTCCAAGAAGCTCCATACCGTATTCTTGTCTGTCATTGCACATAATACCTCCATCTTGTCATCGTAACTCGTATTGGGGTCTTAAACCCTCTTCGCCAGTCGAAGACTTTGTCGCAGCCATCGCGAGGACAAGGGTCTACGTAGGACCAGGATTTGTCGTCCTGGTAAGCCAAAGTTCCTAAGTAATAGGCGATATAGGAGCTTTCCCGCTGCAATCTTCTGGGCTACCACAATGTTCATTCCGATAGAGACTAACAAACATGGTCTCTCCTTACTTAGCACCGGGACAACAGAAATAGAAACGTCGCGGCCTACACATCTTAACGAAATATGCGTCAAGACAGTTTTGCGGCGTTGTATTGTAGCTTTCAGATATTTTCCTTTTTAGCGATAATAAGGTATAGGAGAAATGCTAAATTTGTCCTACGGAGTTCAGAAAGTAATTTGAAGTGTTAAGGAAGATGTATTCAAAGCCCTGCTCAGTCACTCATGGATTGCATTTCATGTCTCGTCCCTCCCTGCTAAATGAGAACCACAAACCAACTACATGATGAAGAAACGATGGAAGGTATATCAGGATTGCATTAGATAGAGTCCTTTTATCACGCCCTTAAGCTTTTCTCCACTTTCGAAGTTCTATTCTCACCCCTACAAATGAAAGCTTTCCCGCAAGGCATTAAAGCCTATTCAAGCTCAATTCCAATACTCATTCAAGAAGCTAATCTGAACATAATTATACGGACTTGGATTCGGATAACCTATACTTCCCTTTCATATTTGCAAGTTGAATTACCCAATTTGAGACCGGTTCTTAAGCGTGCAATAACAGTAAAGTTTTATTTTCAAAAATTCGTATGCCAAAGCTCGAGTCGCGGTTGCCTTTTCGTGAGGAATGGCTTCAAAAACCTTTTTGCTGTGAATATTCGCAATACTTTAGAACATGTGAGTGGTATTAAATGCCATTATCTTGTCTTCTCGAGGCTATTTTGATTTAAATTAGCCTCAGACAATGCGATGTAAAATCCAATATCCAATAGAGTCATTATCTCGTTAAAGAGAATTCCATAGATAGATTACATAAAAGCGCAGACACAAAACATCCCCCGAGGGAACGATAGACATCGATTACCTTTTGACGTTTTAATTTCAGCATTCTTGCCTATCTACTTCTATATTAATAGCGATTATAAAATTATCTAAATTAGACATTTTACTATTGTTCTAAACGTAATAAAGTATAAAATGGGAATACATTTACTTCGACGGAAGAGTAGATTATAAAGTAGTCAGTAATACATGTTTGATTGAGTACGTACATACTAGTAATACGCTTAAGGTTTTGACTGCGGACAAGTCGCTGCGAGATATATACCTTCTAACCTCCAACAAGGCTGTATAGTCGCGTCCAGCCGTATATGCGTAGTACTGTTCAACTTCACGCGTTCTCACTATCCGGCTTCCTCACCACCCAAAAACCACTGCCTTCCCCATCTGGCGGATCCTCGTAGTCAGGCTGCCGAATTTCCACGTATTCTTTTGCCTTAGTGTAGCCCGTCAGCCTTTTCATTATTGCTGACTTGTCATGAGAACCCTGCCTGGATTGTTCATTTTCTGTACCGTCCGAACCAATATAGCACAATCGTCGCAAGAACAGCGCTCCGAGTCTTTGTAGTACCAGAATTGCTCGTCTTGATGATCCAAACGTCCTAGGTAATGAGCGGATTGCGGCGGGTAAGTTTTCCCTTGGCAGTAATATACGCCACAAGGTGTTTCTCTGAAAAGCCGGACGAACTCTGTCTCCCCGGGAGCGTTGGGGCAAGAGAAATAGTAATGGCGGTGTCTGCACATTTCCTTGATTTGCTTTCTTATTTGTAGCTTTCGATTTAAGTTCGACTAGTTAATAATATAGGAATTTTCAAATTCTTATTCCGTAGATTCTGCAAAGCGAGGAAGATTCCGAGAAGAGATGTATGGAGATGTGCACAACTCTCTCCATCCACAATGACTATATATATATCTTTCATATACATACAGAACTATATAAGCCTGTGCAAGCGTAGAGGTTGGGTACGAGCTCAACACGCTTCATATATATCCGGTGTGAAAAAGGTTACAGAATTAGAACGATCTTTGCAGATAGGATCAACATATTGTTCTTCGACCTTGAAACCACTTTGCCAAAACATACCCTCGAATTTTTGCATCAAACGCCGGTAATTCATGTACTGAAAGCCATTAATAGCTATTCCTAGTGCTGTCCTCAAAAGCTTTGAAGGTCTTCAAAATATTAGAATCTTGGGTACAAGACAACTTAGACGTTGAGCCGCTTATATTTATTTATTTTATTTTATTTTTTTATTTTATTTTATTTTATTTTATTTTATCTACTTAGTATTTATCTATCTTATTTTAAATTTTTTTTTTTTGAGGGAACTCCGTAAGATAAAAAAAATAAAAAAATACAATGAAAATAAAAGAAATCGCCCCTTGTACCCAAGCGCGATTAATTCGGCTACCTGAGACCTAATTTATACATCAGCCTACTTTCTAGCGTTCTAATTAGACTGAAATGGCTGCTATATTCGAAACCATATATAGCGAAAGGAACACTTATAGAGATTGGACATATCCCTTGAGGCGTGATGGCTAGTACTCGATCGTGAACACAGTCCTAGGGCCGGGAATATACGTATAATAATCAAGAAAACATGAATCTTCGCGCATATCAGAGTTAAAAACAACACTCATCGGGTCTTCTACTTCGGTGCTTATATTTAAACCCCTGAGGATAAGTACTTCATGTAGCGAAAGCAACTGCTCGTGATCCACCATACCCCGAGGTTCAGGACTACAAGATCGTGGATACCTACTACTAATTTCGTCAAAATCCTTAAATATATCTCATTCTTCGGTAATTGTAGAATTATGGCTCTTGTTACTCAAAGTATTGATAATATTTGGAGCTTTTATATCAAATATGCAGGCTATCGCAGGTCTGTAGATGGACATGCCATATGCAGAGCGGATTGTTAACAAAAGCCTCAGAAGCCAAAGATAGCCTCCATTCTCAGTGTGCTACTTACGATATATACACAAGAGACGGGCGGTACGGGTACTCCCAAATCAATGGCGTCACGGATCACCGAGATTATACCGACACAGTATTACAACACGCAACACTCGAGTTAAGCGCATCGATCGTCTCACCCCCGACATAGCGTAGCTTGGTTTCCTCGTGACGATATTGAGCGTAGCATAAGTTTACACTCTCGCTGTATAACGCAGCTAAAAGACGACTACGTGAACCATTATAACGTCACACAGCTTGCCCTGCTCATAAAAAGTCTCAAATACGTGAGCTTCGTTCGACATCGGTCGCCCAAACAATGCGTAAATACAGAGTATCTACGATATCTTCTTATATTACTCTCGCTGCGGCGCGGCTGCACTAAGGCTAGCAAAAACCTGGAGATATTAACTCGATTTCACGCAGGGGCTGTTATTCCCAAGGAAAAGTTCAACTACGGATAGTTTAACTCACCCTTTGGATGTTTTAATTGCCACCGGGTGATCCCCAGAGATAGTTGTTCGAAGATTACTAGACGGATATCTGCCCTAAATCTACCAGCTTGTTCAGAAGGCCGCATAACACGGCACTTGGCACTGAGCAGTGAGGAATACCTAGCCAAGAGTAAACTATAGTACTACTTGATATGAAAAGTCTATGCTCCAGGTCCAGTTACCGGATCCCTTTGATGTCATTTCTTAACAAGAGCAGACTTGTCGTGTGCGAAATAGAACACAATATTCGCATTCTTGAAAGTCCGAAGCGAATCCGATGATTATAACTATCGATGATTATTTAAAAAAAAACCCTTTCGCCTCGGAAACTAGAGAAGACCGCCCAACAGCTATCGCTTCCCAAGGCGCTATATTATTCAACATTAGCCACACGGAGTGACATAGCGTGACTGCAAAACCTACATAGAAACCTCATAAGGAAAAATTATTACATCACTCAGGAATCACTTCTGATGAAAATCATGCTTTCGTTGACTTTCGGGATATTTTATGAGCCAGGAGAAAGCGAATTTCGGATATAATCTGATGGTGAAGCTGTGAAGGCGCATGTCCTCGCTGCTGATAATAACTTGCGGGGATGCTGTAAGAGAACTTATTTAAGAACGCGCCACTTCCTCCATAATAACCTTGAGGCTCAAACAAGATTATTATATGTAGCAGCCTATAGGTGTATAATCTTGGTGGTATTTTTTTCATATCCATCCCTCTCTTTTTTTTAATAGCAAAGTTATATAGCTGTACATACATGGAACACAACCAGTTAATAAGTACCTCCAAAAAAATCCCGATACCGGGTTATAAAATAGCGCATGTCTATATAGTTATTTGTACCGTGCCACGTTTATCACGCTCGTTCGCGTGTTTTTTTTTATCTTGTTATCTCTCGTTTCCGAAACACGAGGCTCTGGACATCCGGCCGCCGTTGGTCGCAAAGTTCCTATTCGTCTTTTTGTTGTCGTGAAGCGCCAATACAACCCACTCCGTCCAATTAAATCCGTTAAACCCCCTGCTACCCAAGTTCCCAACCCCCAAAACAGCTATTCGCACGTGAAAAAAAAAACTTCGGAGCAAGGGAATGGAAGCGACCGTCGCATGCCTACTGGAAACGAGCCTATTGGTTGACATCAAAAAGAGCCCTCGTTACCGCTTGTGGGAGAAAAGGCTGTTTTTGTTTTTTGTTACCCAAAATAGGATCGTTTTGGAGAAAGGAAAGGGCGAACGCTTATTTGATAGCTTGAACTTCCAGGAACCCCATGGCTGAGACTTCTTTGTGGCTAATCCACGTAACTGCAAGGGCTAGGGGGTCGGGTGGAGCGGCTGAGAGGATGATAAAGGAATGTAATTGGGATTCCTTATAAAGAGAGAGAAAAAAGAAGGCTTGATTTCTTTGTTTCATTCCTATTGTATTTTGTCCCCTTGCATGCTATGCTGTACTTTGAATTTGAGATTTTTATATATTTTTACTTATATTTCATGAAAGAATTTGACTGGCTCTTATAATTCCCCTAACAGCCGTTTTCTTCTTTTTCTTTTTAATTTTTTTTTTTTTTTCCTGCTAGCTTTGCCAAAACGAACAACAAAAAACCCCTCCAACAAGCAAAAAACTCCATCTTCCTCTCCTTCGAAAACCGATCGCAAGCAAAAGATGGCGCGGGAGAAACCTTCATCAACATCTTCTCCATCTTCTTCTACCTCATGTCGCCTTTCATCATCGTCGGCCTCATCGTCTCGTACGTCGGCTCGCACATGCCCAGCGAGCCCGCGATAGCGCTGCACGGACCCCGCTAGTACTGGGAACCGGTGGTGCTGCGACCGTAGCTTCTTTCAACAACGACATTTACAACTACATTCTTTTTTTTTTTTTTACATCACGGTCTTTTTCGAAAATTTTACGGGCGTTCTTTTTCTTTTCATTTGTTTATATTGGATAGTTTATGGTTTGGTGGATATGGAGTGGAGGGTACTTTTATTGCTTGGAAGCTGTGGGATTCGATATTCGGGAACTGTTTTACGATCGGCGGGGGGAGGCTGAAAAGGACGACGCAACGACCTCTACTACAAACCGACACATCGCAATCATGAACTCTCTCTATCGTTCCGGAAATTCTCAGCCCTCAACGCTTTTCCTTTCTTCCTTATAGGAAACCCATTCGACTTTAAAAGCTCCCACGTGACCACAACGGCAATACCGATCAACATCACGACCAAACGCGACATGGATTCGGTGGATGAATGGGGCCAAATTTTCTTGCCTTTATTCTTTAACGGGGATTGTTTCTGGTCCTTATCTATTATTCCATCGCAATTTCAGCCTTATCTTTCTCTCGTTTCTCTTTCCTTTTCTTTCCTTGTTTCCAGTTTGGCGTTTCTTTTCCTTGTACAAAAATTTGGTTCGAAATTTTTCTCTTTCTTTCTTCCATTTCGTTCTAGCGGATTCATCGGAGTTTTTATCCTTCTCTTTTTCTCTTTTTATTCTCCTTTGTACTTATTTCTGCGACAGCGTCGCGCCCTTTTCTCAACGGAAGATGTCGGTCCCGACTGCTCTTCTTTTCTCAATGCATTGCTGTGATAACTTTGCAAATATCACAAAAAATTCACCACTCTTTCGAATCATCCCATCTCACACTGAGAAATCACAAATTCTTTCCTTTATCTTTTCGTAACAGAAAGAACAGAAACGTACTGTTATACAAGTGATATTGTTTTTTCTTTAAAAGAAAAAAAAAAAAAAAAAAAAAAAAAAAAAGACACTCTGTCGAATCACACAATAAGCCGTATGAAATTAGTTTGTGCTCTTTCGCTGTGTCCCGGGGAAAAAATAATTAGATGTTAATCGCTTATTCCGGCCGTGAGTCTTTGTAACCCCTGAGATCTTGCCTTGAAGCATGCATGTCATATCTGCCGCCCCTGTTGGGTTAAAGTCACAGGGGCAACGATATTTTGGCCTTATCCCAATCTCCCGCCAAATTTTGCCTGCCGTTTTTAAATACATGTGACCACGTTGTCCAGTTCGCCCGTGTACGTCCCAAGAATGCTATAATCGACATGGATGGGTTTATAGCCATGCGTTTTTGTGGAACACTTTGTAGCGAAGAAAAGAATAAATTGAAGATCAATAAGGAAAGATATTATTAATTTGGCTTCGTTTAAATTGGAAGGTCGGCGAAGGCGCATTACATATCGAAAGGACAGGTTGCAGAAAAACGCCGACATTCCTGGGAATTCATCCGTCAAAAGTGAAATAACTCAAGATTCATCTCCAGGAAGCGAAATAAAGACGAAAAGAAAAAAAAAAAAGATCGGATGAAATTTCACGGCTGGGAAAGAGATCTGGCAGTTTGTGATGTCAAATCTGCCAAGCCAAGGACGCTGCATAAGGGTACGAAAATCGAAGAGCTTTGTTGTTCAGCTCATGACAGGCAAGGAAGGAAATAAAGATCAAATGAAATAAAATGACAATTGCAAGCACTTCTTCGATTATGTCCTTGCGATACGATACCAACGTCATTAGACTCGGAAGAAAGAAGGGTGTTGTGATAGCCGCCACCTTGATGAGTGAGCCCTAGCTGTCAGCGTCAAAGAAGTGGCAGTGTCTTGTCGTCCAGGTCAATCCACGGGAGTTTCCAGAACAACTCGCTTCTTCCTCCGTTCTGTTTCAACTATCCAACCTGCGGGGAAGAAGGTTATATAATTAGGACCAAAGCTTCAAATTAGACGGCGTCGTCAAGCGCCGAGGGGTAGTTAGGCCAGCATCATGAAAAGCGTTCGCGAATGTTCTCTCGCGTTCGTAGAGACGATCCAGAACGGGGTATGGCGCTTGAGCTTGAGCTTGAGCTTGAGCTTGAGCTTAAAAACTTGAACTATCGGTTAGCTGCTATGCAGCTCAGGATATGTGAGATGAAGGACGAGAGGATGTTCAAGTAATAGTAGACGGGAATGCATAATTACGGAGATATCGCATGATTGAGTTAAATAGAGAGAGAAGGTTAGAGAAACATGTAGAATTTCGAAGTAAACTGCTGGATTAAAGGCGGTTTAGTGCACTGTAAGTTAGCACTGTGAGACGGATAAATTTTGAACAAAGTTAAGTTGTAATAGTAGTAAGTAGTAGTAGTAGTAGTAGTAGTAATCTGAAATGTGTCTAAATCAGAAAAAAATGCCAAGGAATTTAATAATTTTCAGAATTAGGAAGTAGCTGCCAAGAACCCACAGCTTAAACGCCACCTTTAACTTATCTGAATTTGCAAAGGAGGCGAAAAAAAAAAAAAAAAAAATGGTAGCAGTGGTGTGCGCCAGATGAGCTCTGGAAAACTTTGAAAGGACAGCGTAGCCAAATATCGAGGTAGGTTTTTTCTCAAAGAGCTTTGCATATAAATAAATTCTCTTCCAGCTTCAAACCTTCTCCTTCTTCCCTTCTTTCTCATCCATCCATCTGACATCGCCATCCCCTTCATTTATCTATCATAGTAGTATATATATCTTTCATTTATAGAGGGTTTCATTTGAGTTCTTTCTTTTATTCTTGTTACGATCTTTCTCTTTTTTCAGTTATCTTTGAGGATCCTTCCTCGCCATAAGCTGTCAAGAATGGCTTCATCACATAGCTCATCGGGCAGGTCAATTGCCTGAGCTCCATCTTCTACCTCTCCTCTCTTCTTCGCTCCTCTACTATTCATTGGTGGCGCACACGCCGACAATGACAGAGGCAGCAAGCTATGGCACTGGTAAGTTTTCTCCGTAGGAGTTGTTTGTTTGTTTCGTTTCTGCAGTTTTGGACACCGTGGCAGCAGCTGCAAACGCCAAGCAGCAAACACCGATCAAACAAAGTGTAGAAGCAAACATCTTCATCGACAGCATTCCAATTGCGAATGTTTTGGGAGCAGCTAGCTAATTGCCTACAATGCAGTTATCGTATCGATCTGGGAACCACATATTCGTGTGTTGGCGTCATGAAGGGAGAAAAGTCGAAATCATCACCAACGATCAAGGAAACCGTATCACCCCGTCCTGGGTGGCTTTCACCGATGAGGAGAGGCTCGTCGGTGACGCTGCGAAGAATCAGGCCGCGGCTAACCCCACAAGGACTATCTTCGATATCAAGTAAGTAGAACTCACCAATCCCCCCCGGGCGAGAAATGTGGCACATGCCAGCTTCTCTTGATTAGCTTTCAAAATTTCTTTAAGCTATAATTGCGCTAACAGCAATTCTTTTGTTCTTTCACAGGCGCTCATCGGTCGCAAGTTCTCGGAGAAGGAAGTACAGAACGATATCAAGCACTTCCCCTTTCAGGTTAAGGCCAAGGATGGCAAGCCGGTTGTCAAAGTCGAAGTTTCCGGATCCGAGAGGACCTTCACCCCGGAGGAGATCTCCGCCATGGTACTCGGTAAGATGAAGGAGATCGCCGAGGGATACCTTGGACACAAGGTCACCCACGCCGTCGTCACCGTCCCGGCCTACTTCAACGACGCTCAGCGCCAGCCACCAAGGACGCCGGAACCATCTCCGGTTGACCGTTCTCCGTGTCGTCAACGAACCCACTGCCGCGGCTATCGCCTACGGTCTCGATAAGAAGGGCGAGGAGAAGCGCATCGTTGTCTACGATCTCGGTGGTGGTACTTCGATGTTTCCCTCCTTTCCATCGAGGACGGTGTTTTCGAAGTCATGTCTACCGTGATACCCATCTCGGAGGAGAAGACTTCGACTACAGGGTCATCCAGCATTTCACCAAGCTCTACAACAAGAAGAACAACGTCGACATCACCAAGACCTCAAGACCTCGGTAAGCTCAAGCGTGAAGTCGAAAAGGCCAAGCGCACGCTGTCCTCCCAGATGTCCACCAGGATCGAAATCGAAGCCTCCATGACGGCAAGGACTTCTCCGAGACCCTCACCCGGCCAAGTTCGAAGAACTCAACATGGACCTGTTCAAGAAGACCCTCAAGCCGTTGAGCAGGTGCTCAAGGACGCCAAGGTCAAGAAGAACGAGATCGACGCATTGTCCTCGTCGGTGGCTCTACCCGTATCCCAAGGTTCAGAAGATGATCGAGGAGTTCTTCGACGGCAAGCAGCTTCCAAGGGTATCAACCCGACGAGGCTGTTGCCTACGGTGCCGCCGTCCAGGCCGGTGTCATGTCTGGCGCTCAGGGATCTGAGGAGCTCGTACTCATGGACGTCAACCCGCTCACCCTCGTATTGAGACCACCGGCGGAGTCATGACCAAGCTCATCCCCGCAACACCGTCATCCCCACCCGCAAGTCCAGATCTTCTCCACCGCTGCTGACAACCAGCCCGTCGTCTTGATCCAAGTTTGTAAGTAACAATCTCACTTCCGAGTTACGCAAGGAGAGTTACGGAGTATACTAACTTTTCATTGTAGTCGAGGGTGAACGTTCCATGACCAAGGACAACAACCTCCTCGGTAAATTCGAGCTCACCGGTATCGCCCGCCCCTCGCGGTGTCCCTCAGATCGAAGTCTCCTTCGAGCTCGATGCCAACGGTATCCTCAAGGTTACCGCCGGCGACAAGGGAACCGGCAAGTCCGAGTCCATCACCATCAAGAACGATAAGGGCCGTCTTTCCCAGGAAGACATCGAGCGCATGGTCGAGGAAGCCGAGAAGTTCGCTGAGGAGGACAAGGCCATCAAGGAGAAGATCGAGTCCAGGAACGGTAAGCTAAAAACATTCCTTGACTATCTTGCAGCGCTATAAGTTGAGAACATTCATACTAACGTAACTGCTTCTTACCAGGTCTTGAGAACTACGCTTTCTCCCTCAAGAATCAGCTCGCCGACGAACAGGGACTCGGCGGCAAGATCTCCGAGGACGACAAGGAAACCCTCCAGACCGCATCAAGGAGACCACGAGTGGCTCGAGAGAACGGACCTCCGCCTCCAGGAGGACTTCGACGAGCAGAAGGAGAAGCTTTCGAGTGTGCCTACCCGATCACGAGCAAGCTCTACGAAGGTGCCGGTGGCGCCGGAGGCGAGCAGGAACCCCTCCACGACCACGACGAGCTGTAAACGTTGTGAAATAATAATAAAAAAAAAGCTATAAAAATTATAAAAATATATATACTCCATTGTTTTTTTTTATCTGCTTTTTTCTTCAATCGGAAAAAGTTCTTGTGCACGATTTTATTTAGAGCGCAATCAACTTTTTACTACTATGAACTTAAATTTATAAGGGTGTATCTGGCTTTTGTCCTTTTTTACATGCGGTATTTTGTTGTTTTCTTCTTTAGTTAGTAGGAGCTTCAATAGAAGTTAATTGAGATTCCTTGCAAGCTTCACGGTCCCATATAAGAATTCGTGAAAAGAGCCTGTGTGAAGTGGTCCGTCATTCAGCTCGGGCCAATAGTCATCTCTGTAACCGGTGTTTTTAACATTCGAGGAAGGTGAACATCAAACAGTTAGCCCCCCGGTGCTATTACGACCCGCTTGATCCTGCATGTAATATCGCATATCTACATCGGCGAACGGCGACGGCGAACGGCGCGGGTCAGCGGATCCGGAGCCAGGACTGAATAATAAGGGTAACCTTGATATTCATATAAGTACATATACATACATTCACCATCTCTGAGAACTCAAGAACGTATTTGCATGGGTAGGGAAGAAGGCACGGTCCGAGATCGCGTGGTCTTTTTATTCTGATTCTATTCCTCTTTTTTCCCCTAGTCTTTTCTTTCTTTCTTTCTTTTTTTTTTTTTTTTTTTTTTTCGGTTGATGTAAATCTGGAGAGCTCTTATCGTCACTTTAGCTATACTAATTAACAGAATATATGCGCATACTCCTAGCGATTCTCCTCCCAAGAGTCTCGAATTCGTCGATGTATTTATCTTAAGCTCCTTACGATTACAGTATTGCTTCCTCCCGACGAGGTGTTTCACGTATCCTTGGAAGAGGGAAATATTTCTATTTTTATAATGATATAGTAGATGGTTACTAGGACGAGGATGTAGAGGCGGCACGGGTAGGGAGCCTAGAGGGACTGGGTTCAAGCTTGAATATTGAGAGGATAAGAGAGAGGGAACCAACTGAATACAAAACCAACTTGGAGGTCGCGAATTCTTTCTCTCCGCGTTAGTAGTTGCGGGTGCGGGGAGTTTTTTTTTAGGTATTTAGCCTATTATCACTTTCTTCTTAGCTTTTATCACTTTTTGATCACTTTTATCCGCGGAAGCAAGGGTATTTTGCTTGCGATACTGGGGGAGATATGTTCATATAGAGACAGGTAAGCTCCCATGAGGCCTTTCCGTCTTTTGTGTTACGGTAAGCTTCAGGGAGATCGTATGAGGTTGATGAGGATTTTTTTATATTACCACGTGCACGGATTGGGCTTGAAGGGGCAACCCGTTCATAGACGAAGTTCCCAGTTTATCGCGATTTCTTTCTCCGCGCTATCAAGCCTTCTTTTTTTCTCTTTATACTCAAAACCGGGTAATATATACTCGAAAGACCGGAATAGGTCATATAGAGACATTGTTGTAATAAGTTAATGATTCGGCTAGTTGCTCATATCATATCTCATCCTCAAATCCGTGGAGATGCTTTTTACAAGATACGAGAAATTTTCATATCGGTAGTGTCGTGTCGGCTGATACTAATCCCGGTTGTCTTTGCACGGTCAGTATCATGAGAAATTTTGGTGCTACGCTCGCTCAGGCTCTCGTTATTTCGCTTGGAGTTGGAACGGGTTTTTTTTTTTTTTTTTTTTTGGCGGTGGTGGTGGAAATTTTGCCGCGTCGGAGGTGTGGACTTTTTCCGCCGGTATTTCTTCGGCGTTTCGCTAAAAAAATAAACAATCAACCCCACAATAATCACGTCGTACAATAATATCACGTATAACGACTACTAGCTCTACGAAAACCGTCATCATCTCGAACGACCTACCTCCAAACACCTCTCACAAACCCCCCCCCCAAACAACCTCCAAAAAAGTTATCCACAATGTACAACCCCTCCACCTCCGCCAATCATCCATCGGGATCCGCAGCCCACTTCCTCCATCGGCCAATCCCCCGCCTCGCCGCGCGTATAACGCAAAAAAAGCTCGAGCTCGAAAAACTTGAAGCAATTACGCGACCTATCTGCCTCCCTCGCATTACAGCTACGGGAGCTGGAGGGGAAACTGTCGACGCTGACGGACGGGACGGAGGCTGTGGCGACGGTGCTGGGGAATTGGAGCACGGTTTTGCAGGCGATAAATATGGCGAGTAGGAAGGTTGTGGATGGTGGTGGGGAGGGGGAATGGTGAGAAGGAGAAGAAGGAGATGCCGGAGCAGCTGGTTAGGGTGCCGACGGGGGTGGTGGAGTAGAATGGGAGAGAAGGGTAGGTGTAAGGGGAAAGTAGCGAGAGTTAAGGGACGAAAAATAAGAGCTGCAGTAAGGAACGAAAAATCAAGAACTACAATCAGGAACAGAAATAAGGGAGCTACTACTAAAAGGAACGAAAAAAGAGCTACGGTAACGAAAGATTAGGAGCTTTACTGCGGCAAGGAACGAACAAAATAAGGAGCCACAATAACGAACGAAAAAATCAGGGGAAGGGAAGGAAGGAAGGAAAATTTTACCAACAAAAATCACGAGGGTTTCTGCAGCATTGCGAAAACTGTTTCTCGGATATCTCGGAATAACAAAATGGTTCTATTATCCCAAAAAAATTGAAACAATGCACATCGTCGTCATTTGGGCCAAAACGAAGTAACCATTTGGCACAAAACGAAAAAAGCTTTTCGCAATTATAGCGAAATATGAACCTTTTTCTCTCTCGGCTTCTTCCTTAACGAAAAAAGTTCACCCGGTCGGATATGGATGCAAGACAACTTTATGGAATGTTAAGAAGAAAAGAACGCGTCATGAAAGGGAGAAACCAGTAGGGAGAAACGTACGTTGTAGCTGGGAAGTAAAAATGATTTAAACTGGGGCATAAGAAACAGAGAAATCGCGATACCAAACCATCTTCATGCTTCTCCATAGCTTCCATAATCCCTACGGCAACAAATCGGGATTACGGATTTCTGGAATAACGAAACGATCAGAGACCGGGCCGTCGCAATCACCGAAAATACCGATCCTATTTGCCGGAAAGAGCGTAAATAAAGAAGGAAGAGTAGTGGATACTCACCAAAAGCGACACCAGAACATCTACCTGCCATAGAGACAGGAGCAAAGGACGTTGGACGATTGCGAATTGCTGGTTTTCAATAGAAAGGCATTGCGTTAGCACATGCTAGAGGAATCAGTGCCTCCATCTATTCCCAATGCTAGGTTTCTATTTTAGTAGGAGAATTCGAAAAAATAAAAATAAACTGGAAATGAAGATACTTATGGAACATGGAGAAAAATCTTCCACTTCGTTAACCGAAATTTGATATCACGATACCGAGTTTTCCTGTCTGGCCAATCTGCCGAGCGAGACATTGGAAATTTGAGCCTGATATATATACTTCAAAAAGGATATATTATTTTTGCACATGAAACAAAGCAAGCCGTTTTTCTGTTTTCCATTTTAGCTTTTGCTTCCCTCGGAGATTTGAAGTCGTTATTTTGAGTAAAGTGGGTCTAAACAAATTTGAACCCACCCCCACAAGCTGGACGATGGGATCGAAAACAAATCATAGGATTTTTGTTTGATGAGCCGAAACTAGTACTGGGTATTAGTAAAAATAGAACGAAAAACCGATACAAAATGATATAAAATGAAGCAAAACAAAGCTCAGGAAGAACAGAATCTCTTGATAGAACGTTTTCACCGTCATGTTTATGAGCTGGCGATCTCTGAAGAAGGGGAATGAGAAGAGAATTTCTGCAATGTCGGCAGTTGAAGAAAAGAGTTTCCCGGGCTTTCTTTGATCATGCAAAGGAAAGGACTGACTGGTTCCTGTACCAGTACCACGCTGAAGCACAGTGAGGTGTTCTATAGGGATAGACATGTGAGAGACAGCGTCTGCAGACAGAGAGAGACCTGCAGAGAGACAACTTCGCTGGCACAAATCCGCGGAACTGTATTGATGAATGAAGTAGATTTCATCGATGTCGTCGTCCTTTTGTTGCTGTCTTTTGCAGCTCTTCGGAATAGGAAGAGGACCTCGATATTTTTTTTTTTTTTTTTTTTCATTTTTTGGTCGCAAGTGGCTGACGACAGCTACTACTTTCTATCACAACGTTTTTTTTTTTTTTTTTTTTTTTTAATTCGTGAACTACTACCAAATTCAATCGTCGCAAAGAAAATAAAATCGATTTATTTAATTATTTAATTATTTAATTATTTAACGATTTTAATTTATTTTAATTTAATGTATTATTTATTTTTATTTTTTTTTATCTTAAAAATTCTCCGCAATCCCCATCACTTCTCTTACCTCAGATAATTGATCCTTCGTGATAACTAAACCCTTACCTCCCTGCATTTATCTCTCTTCTTAAAACACGCAAATGGGATGTAAATAGCACCACAGCTCCGTGCACGAAAATAGAAACCATATACTTCACCAAGATCAATCCACTCTTTTGCTCAGTCAGAGACGTCTCTTTCAGTTCGAAGACCTCTTTCAATCCTGGGAATCACTGGTTCACCCGAAGATGAGCAACGCCTAGCCGAAAGTGAGCGGAATAATATCAAGGGTAAAAGAGAAAAGAGGCAACTAACCATGGATGCCTGCTAATCCTGCGGTATCTGGTAAGCAATGTCCGATCCGAAACGAAAGAACTCAAGAAAAAGGTTGAGCATGGGGATGTGCTTTTGTCAAGGGGACCTCGAAAGCTGACTGATGATGAACGAGGATGAGAAGAAAAGAAGAAGAAGATCTAGGGGAGAGCGAAAAGGCACCGCGCTTACAGCTGACTGAGCAGGAAATCACGCGATTTCCGCAATTTTCGGATTAAAATTCCCCGAGGCGAAAGGCCCTTTCCCTTCCGTCGTTTCTAGATGACTGCCTTGTTTGCAATGTTGCGCGGTTTTTTTTTTTCCTTTTTGGCATTGACGCTAAGGTCTCGCTTCTTCTTGTACAGGAACTTTTTTGTCATTGCCGACCGTCCGCAAAAGCACAAAGCTGCAGGGTTCAATAGTGAAGGGTCTATTATTATAAGCTGGGGGTGGTGGATATTGGGGTTGGACCTTCCTGCATCCGCTATATCGATATGGCTGTATTTGGAAGTGCTCGTCCGCCTAATCGATCTGATACAGACTTCACGTTTTAAACTGCAACCCGCGCATCGCCAAGGCTCCTTTTTCAGATCAACGAAAGGCAACCTTTCTGGCAATCTGGCAATCTGGCTACTTTCAATTGAAAATTTTTTCTTCCATTGCTCTTTTTGACCACTTTCTCAATACCTACATGCAATCCGATGCGGGCCGGAGATTGGCAAAAAGGAAAAAACGCCACCATTGCATACACATCTCTGCATCGCAGTCGTTCATGATCACGAAGCGCAGCATCTCGGAAAAATCTTGAAGCAAAGAAAGATGCCGAAGGAGGACCCTGGCTTTCGTTTGGAGAGCAGAGGGCATCTTCATGCTGACGCGTTACTGCTGTACGCTCAACTTTTGCGCGGAGCTTTCTTTTTTGGCCTTCGTCTCTTTTGATTACCTTTCAGCCTTCAAGGGCCGTCATTGATTTCATGAGTCGAGATCATGAGAAGAGGTGCTATTCTCGGCACTTGCGCTTTCCTAATGGAGACGGCTTGTCGTTGAGGCTCCGACATCCACTTCTTTTTAAGGGGCTCTTGGTCGCCAGAATCGGGATCCCACCGATGTCATTGCCAAGAATAGAAGCTGGAATTAATGGGATTCTCTGAGCGACATTTTCTTTCGACGTCAACCCAGGGAGGGTTTTTGAATTTCGATGTTTGAGGACGTAACAACCCTCTCAAGGTAAAACAGAACCCGCTCCAAAGCCAAAAGGATCATGAGAGATAACGAGGTCAAGAGCGAATTTTGTCTGCAGAGCGCGTAATAATAACGGGAGCGGAGGAGGAGCCGCAATATACTTTTGTTAGCGATCAGCGCTGCAGGTTGTTTTAACGAGCGAGAGAAGAATTAAGCCGGTTCTATGACCAGGTTTGGCCGCCGTTTCATGGCGTTCTACAAAAAAAAGAAACTGTCGAAGCTCCACTGATCGCCGGTGCCCATTTTTTTTGTCCTGCGGAAACAGGGTTGCAAGGACGAACTGCTTCAACGTTTTCTCATTCCCAACAGACGAGAGAAATCTGATGATGGTCCAGATGCATCATTCTTTGCTATGCGCGGTCTTGTCTTTCTGTTTTTGACGCTGAAGCCTTCTACTGTTGCACTGGCCCAGACTCTCACCCATGCGCATGACTGGGTGATTGATATACGAGCTCCGTTTTTCAGCCTTCGATGGCAAAGATTCTCGACAATTCCGCCCATGCTCTACATGTATACAACCTGACAGGGTCTCCTTTTTACCGGTGACGGGGAATTTTTGAGGCTCGAGTTAAGGTACAGTTACCTGCTATCTATCATGCGAGCTCTTTTTTTTCTTTTGGCTGATCGCAAATGGCCCATGGATCCCATGGCAGGCAGATGCTTGTCCAGAGCCGAATGGCGAGATCCGGTAGAGGGTCTGTCTGAGGAACAAAGTACTCGAAAAAAAGCGAAAGAAAGAAAGACCGAAAAAACTCTATGCAAGGCAAAGCATGCATGCGCAAGCTCGTGCCACTCGGCGGTCGACGCTATACTCATGGGTACACTTGTCATCGCTGGGGACAGTAGAGCAGAGAGCATTAATCTCTCACCACGGGGAGATTCCCTGTTCAGGACTTAGACCCCGGATTTTTCCACTTTTTTTTGTTTCTTTTTCTTTTTTCACTTGTGGGTGAAGGAACAGGGCCGCATAGAAGGGAAGAACGAAAAAAGGAAGAGCCCTTACCTGCAGCATCTGAAGCGAAACTTTTATAATGTGTGGTTAAAAATAAAGATAAAAAAGACGAAACACCACACTAATCAGACCCACGTCTACGCAAACTTAACAACGACTGAGGGGGAAATAAACAGCTGGGTTTCTTTAAGAAAAATTTGCTATTTGAAAAAAAAGAGGTTTGAGCTTTCATTTTCTTTTCTTTTTTCTCTTAAGTATGTACTCTACTAACTGTGATCAATTGCCGGGGTCGACTTCGGAAATTCGCTGCTGTAGCCTGTGTGGT
Organism: Pezizomycotina sp. ARF18; assembly: GCA_002224055.1. NCBI lineage: Eukaryota > Fungi > Ascomycota > Pezizomycotina sp. ARF18. The sequence continues at coordinate 195,120 of AZLU01000003.1, read as the reverse complement.
GTAAGTTTTTTTTTTTTTTTTTTTTTACTTTTCTTTTTTTTTTCAATTTGATCCTTCCTCCTGGTAACAACTTCCCCTATCGGTTCTACCCCACCCAACATACAATCCTCATAACCCGATTCGAACATTCACATTTTACGCACATACTACTACTACAGTATACTGCACTGTGTATACTTCCTAAACTGAACACATGGGTGTCTGACAGCCTTATCGCACTGAGTTTAATGTATAGGACCATTCTCTTTTGATGTTTTTCAAAACCGGGACGAGGAGAAGGATAATGAGCAAGGGAGAAATTGATCGGGTCCAGTATCTGCGACGCCCTTTTTTTCTTCCTCTTCTCATACTTCCATGCACACCACAGCCACCTTCGATATGAAGGAAGGATCATTGGCTTGTCTCTGATGTTTCCATGAATAGAACTATCACTCTATTCTGTCATTGGGAGACAGACGACGTACGACGTATCAATGCACTCCATAAGTTTCAAGTTCGGAAATGTCACTCATCTTGGACACCGTCCAACCCTGAAGCGGAGTACGTCGGAATCTGGACCGCGCAACGCTTGCTGCACCAAGGAAGAAGTCGACTCTCGCATAGAGCTCTGTCTAGGGTTTTACCACATGCATTCGTCACGGATGCCGGCAAAGAATAGGCACATACTCTGTCGCTTGGCCACGTCTGTTCTTTCCTCCGCGGCCTGAACGAGGAAGACGGAGCGAAATGAGTGGGATATCCAGATGGCTGGGTCGTACACTCTCACACTAAGAGAGAGACATATCTCTTAGCATCTTGAGAGTTTTTTTTTCAGAGGAGCCAAATTTTTATATAAACTACCTCGACCCTCCATTGATGATACTCTTTTTTCTTCCTTCCTCACCGCACTATCCAGCGATCTTGCATTCCTATCATTATCCACTACTTTCGTTTCTTTCTCAACTCTTTTCCATTCTAACGACCCCAAAAAACATTCGCTTTCTGCAAATTATAGAATAATTTATTCTCTTCTAACGATCAATCTTAATAATAATCTTTGAAAGATTCACAGTATCTCTGCGAGTCAGGCTTTAATACATTCTAAATCGCTTTACATTAAAAACAAAGTTTTTTCTACTTTCAATTCCAATCAATTCAAAATGCAGTACTCCGTTGCTACTCTCTCTGCCGTCCTCCTCGCCGCCGCTAACACGGTCTCGGCTGCCCCTACCCTCGCCTTGATCGAGTCCCTCCTTCACGGTGGTAGCTACAACGGTGGTTCCAGCTACGGCGGTTCCGGCTCTTATAGCTCCGGCGGCTCTAGCTACGGCAGCGTCGGCAGCATCATCGGCGACCTCGGCGGCCACTCCAGCTGGGGCAACTACCTCTCCGGCGGCTACAGCGGCCAGAGCTCCTGCCCCTCGGGATACAGCGGCTACCACATGGGCCTCTGCTTCAAGTGCAACGTCAAGACCTGGGTCCTGACCCTCGGTAAGTGCGGATCTTACTCGGGAGGCGGCTCTTACTCGGGAGGCTCCGGCTCCTACAGCTCCGGCTCCAGCTCGGGCTCCAGCTCCGGTTCTTCTTCGCAAAACTGCGGAGCCGGTCAGACCTACTCCGCCGCCAACGGCGGTTGCATCGATACCTGCTCTGGCAGCCAGACCTACTCCTCCCAGTACGGCAGGTGCATCGAGATCTGCTCCCCTGGACAGGTCTACAACGGCAGCAGGTGCGTGAGCCAGGGTGGATCCGGAAACAACAACGGAGGATCTGGTAACAACAACGGCGGTGGCTCTTACAGCAGCGGTGGCTCTTCCCACAGCGGCGGTTCCTCTTCCAGCGGCGGTTCCTACTCCAGCGGTGGATCTTATAACAATGGTGGATCTTACTCCAACGGTGGCAACGGCGGTTATGGTGGTTCTTCCTCCGGCAACTACGGCGGCTCTTCCTCCGGTAACTACGGTGGTTCCTCTTCCGGCTCTTACGGATCCGGATCCGGCTCTTACGGCTCTTACGGATACAAGAACTAGATTGCTTCTTCATAAGCTGTCTTTTTCTTCTTATCTTCTCTCGTCAATCTTTCATTAGACTTGATTATTATTTCAAACAAAAACAGGGGATCAAAAATTTTTCACACTACATTCGTTGATTTTTTCGGGATTTTGGGATGGAATAAAATGGATTAGTGGTAATAATTGTTAGGCTTTTAACATTTACTTTACTCTATTATAGATGTTTTTAACAGGATTCGCGCGGATAGGTCTCAATTTGTGGTATACCGATATTTTTATAACGAAACACTTGCATTTTTCCTTACTATTTTACACAGCATACATATCCATCAAACTGTCACTTTTACATTACTACTGTACTAGTACATAGTCACTCCTTTTTTGTTTTGTTAACGCGCGAGCGGTTCTCGTTTGCGGATTACATTCCTTTTATATGAATAAAATGTCTTTTTTATGATTTTAAAATCTGGTTTTTCACAGTGATATCGGGTGGATGGATGCTGTGGAATTTTGCAACATTGAGTATTTTGCATAATAATTGTGTTTTTGATGATAGAAGCGTGCTGAGACAAATCCGGAGTAGAATTTCCATAAGGAGGTTATGCTGCCGTTCTAATTGTCGAAGTTTTTTAGTCAACTTTTATCAGCGACGGCGTTGTAGACTCAACCGCCCCTTTTTTCAATTGATTGGTATGAAAGTAAAAATTGTGAAGAGCATTTTTTCCGTCAAGGTCTGCTTGATAAATGTATTAAATATCTTCTGTGCGGGTTCGTCGATTTATCTTCAGTATCTTGAAGCCCAGTTGTAGGGCGATCATGGAAGACCGAAACTAGCGGGTCTCCTTTATGAACTAGTCTCCTTCCTGGACCGGTCGAGAGACGGCGGTTGTATGCGGAGAGCATCGCGGCCTGTTAGTTTTAGTATCACCTCGAGAGGGTTGGCTTTTTCAAGGGTCTTAGTATAGCTGATGCCGGCCTGAAGGTTTGTATAATCCGGTACTGAGGACTCACGTTTATACATTCAGAGCGATTTCCTAAAAGTTTTATGTGGTTTCCAGAAATGTAGAGTATTTTTTTGGCCTTTATAATATCTTTGGATAGCATGTATGAATTTCACGATAGTGGGAAGCGAAGAAGATGCGGGCCGCCGTTACTCTTAATCGATATGCATCCGACAGAAACGGCGGAAGGCTTTTGGTAAATGTATCTTTGGGCCAAAGAAATAGCTACGGCTTTTCTTCGTTTAGCACTTTTTTTGTAAAAATTGCTTCAATATGCACGGGCGTTGCTTGCTAGGAAGTTTATACCGTGCTCGTAAGGAAACATGTAAAGGTTGATGTTACTTATGAGTGGGACACGGACGCCAAACGAACCGAGAAATAGTATGTTGTCGTATGCGGGGACTATTCAAGAATGGCGGCGACTGTTCGATTGCAACATCATATCAGGAGATCCGTATCTACGGCTATTGATTTTTCGCGAGGGGGGTTTGTATAAACATGCTGAAGCTGTTGCTTTGTTGGTTTAAATACCAGATTTATGTGGCATAAGTCGATGACACGATCATTTATTTGGCATTCGGAATTCGGACTGTGGAGTGATCCCCTGGCTTTTATACGATATTGGAAACCGAGAGGTTTGTACGATGTCAATGTACCTGCTGCTTCAGTACTGTATAACTATAACTTCCCCAGTTGCTTTCGATTTCCGTATAGTGTAACTTCGGGATACTTTCGTTACGTAGATTTGGGTTATATACCTTGGTAAGACCGCGCGCTCGTTTTCTGTTTTATGCCACTTGTGGGCGACTTTCGGCTTTTTCTTACCGGTATACCGCTGTTGGATATTATATGACCGGAGATTCACTTCATCAGACCGATAGCTACTTAGTATATGCTGTAACAATTCTCTTCATTCTACTTTATTTATCCTGCTCCTACTTTTTTGATGCCTTGGCTCTGTATCATATAGGTGGATGAAGGACTCGGCATGCCATATACGGCCGCTGCGAAGCCCTTATTCTACATGCATTTGGTAATGCTGTTTTTTCCTACACTTCCGGCGGCGAGCTGGAGTGGTGGGTAACTAGCCTTGCCTTTATCGTGCGGTATTCTCGGTCAAGTTTACTCTATGACGAAGTGTAGCCGTGGCTTTTAATTTCTCAATGGTTAACATGTCCCGGAGTATAACTAAGTAACCATGTATTCGCATCTCGTAACCTAGCGCCGGAAAGAGGCAGAGCACAAGGAATATGGGACTTTAACGTCATTGGGTTGGTGTTAATATCGATAGGGATGGCTCCCATGGATGCATACTCTGGTAGGAAATAATTTATGTTCGCGGCCCTAGTTGAGAATGAAAAGTTTGCCGTGAGGTGTATAAGATGAGACTATAGAATGAACTCGGCCGTGCGTTAATCGACTTTTATGAGAAAGGCGTCTCGGCGAGTTGGACTTGGTTTTGCCGCTCATTGGCTATTATCACAATCGGTCATGCTTTCTGTGAAACTGATCGCGCTGATGAGAGAAAACAGCTGCGACGTATCGAAAAAAAAAAAAAAAAAAAAAAAAAAACACTGCATGGGAACGAAACCTAGAAACATTGAATTGTGTTTTTTTTTGCAGTTGAGAACGGATTCTTTTTTATTGGAGCCCATAGTTTTTATTTGTGCGAATAGATAGATGGTTATTGTACGAGTGTATATTTTAACGCTTTTAATTTTTTTTTTCTCTTTATCTTTGTTGATAGTTGATGGATGTCCTGAATTAGGGGGTTTCGTATTGCGGGAATAGCTTGCTTAAAATATTAATATATTGTGGGAACTTTGACATTTATGAAATATTTACTTGAATTATTGAGGTATTGCAAACAAAAAATAAATTAACAAATTGACCTATTTAACACCTGCTAGCGGGTCTAGAAAATATATAGCGAGAGGTTTCGGAAAAATTTAATACTAATAGGTCGGGTGTATCAAAGAAATGTAAAAATGGCTCCAATTTATTTCGCTCTTTAACCGGTTTTATTTTGATACTCGAATAAAAAAAATAATCTTCTTCAGGCTGAAAGTGGTTTCACAAACGAATATCGCAATACGTGGATTTATAGGATAATTCAACTGTCGTCACGAATTGTATTTACTTCAAAAGCCGTTTCGAGGTTGTAATATAGAGCTTCGAGGATGAGATAGAAATATATCATCTTGAAGTTTTTGTAAACGCGATCGTTATATACGTATATACAAACGTTGAGATATACATCGGTGTAAAGGAAGCCCATCACTGCAATTGCCTATAAATAAGTCGTAATTAGGATATCCCCTTCCGAAATCAAAATACTAAAATCAAATAGTAGAGTCAAATACCTTCTCGCGATCTTGAATCTCGATACCCATATTACTCACGAGTAATATCTCATTCGAAAGAAACACAACTTCAAGAAGTTAAAAAAAAAAAAAAAAAAAAAGAGAGAGAGAGAGAGAGAAAGAGCCGATAGAGTTTAGCAAGAGAATGTGTACAGAACATCACGTTTACTTTTCCTGCCCGAACGCTGCGGGCGAAATAAGACTGTTCGCTGGTGCCAGGGCCCCAGATGTGGGATGCAATACTGCGGAGAATCTGAGCCGTTTATATTCGCCAATTACGTGGGCGCTTTGTACAAAGAAGACGACCGGGCCTGGTACTTCGGGTAGCCCTGCCCTTGCGAGACTTGCGACCAACTGATCCGATTTGCGAGAAGGATCCAAGACCCTAGACATGGCAGCAGGCAAACTAAAATGAGCATGCTTAAAAAAGGTGTCGGTTTCGAGGAGTGGAACGAAATCTTCGAACTTAAGGTAAAACCGTACGATATGGATCTGAGGCCGGCGACAGTAGGAAAGTATAATAAGTTTGTGATGGTGCCGAAGCCTTAGACTTGAAGTTGATAAATGCCGACGGGGAATTCGTCTCCCCTATGAGCAAGCTGGATGCGCGCAGCTCTCGTTTGGTCTAATTAAAATGGATCAGATGTCGCCTGATTTCGGGTGAGTCATTGTTCGGAGACGATGTAATTGACCTCCTGCTAAAGGCCTGGTGTTGTTACGGAAAATTATAATTCAGGAGATGAAAAGTCCTCTCGGACAAAGTTCTGTGATATCTATCCTCAGTAGTAACCTCTAGCCTCCAGTTTTCTGCACGGACAATGTATTTAGTGCAGATTTGGCAAGGCTTTTTTCCGAGTAATTTTTTCTTTGCGGTTCGAGGATGAATAACTAATGTCAACCTATCCCAACGAACGTAAAAGCCCATTCCTGAATAAACGGTGTAGCAGTTCATGGCCATCCAAAGCTTGTAAATACTGGTAGTTATTTCTTCTTCTCCCTCTAGAAAAATATATATATATATATAGAGGTCCATAACGATCCTGCCGCTTTCTCTACTTCTATGAAGTGTAGTGGCCCAATCCCAAGCTCTCGACGCTTGATATATCCGGAGATTAATATAATATCACTTATCCTCAAAGGAAAGTACAAAGTAGCTCATGTTTAGTCAATAATGCTCATTTTGCTTCGTACTCAACTATATTCCAAGTAGTAAATTTGGACTTCCATTAGTACAACACTAGATATCATAAATATTTGTTGACGGAGTGTTTCAAGCTCGAAGACTATAACTGATAAAACATCTTTGCACTTTTGTAATTCTTTAACATTTGATAATGATTATGCTTATAATTTTCTATGGACAGGAAGAAATATAAATATAACCCTATCATCAGTGATGTATCATGATCGGTTTGCATATCTCTTCACACCTCTTTTCCGGAACCCTCCTAGCCTTTTGGTCTATAGAACTAGAAACCAAAATTTCCATATCAACTAGTAAGCTTGAGGTAAAAGAACAATACAAAAAAAAAACCAATCGAGATGTGTAGGCACCGCGATTATTATTTTTCCTGCCCTCACGCCCCCGAGGAGACTGACTTCGTCCGGGTTTATGTAGAGCCATCCTGTGGCGTAAATTTCTGTCCAAAGGACTCACGCCCAGATCAGTCTGCTTATTACTGGGCTATTTATCCCACCAAGACGAAAATTTCTTGTACTACACAGAACCATGTTCCTGCGACGACTACGACCTATTGCTTCGGTACGCCAAGAGAATTCAAGATCCAAAAAAGTAGTTTGAGTTAAAATGGAAGATAATAAAAAAATCACCGGCCGGAACGCAATGAAGGAGTTCACAAGGATTGAGCGGCCAGATTATCTGCCTCCGCAAAACGGCGAGCGCTTTGGTTGGCAGTAGTGCGGAAACCGGATAGCAATGGCGCGCGATAGTTGAGCCCTACCCATCTATAGCCTGACGGAACCTGCTGCCTAGCTGCGGATTCATTGCAATCAGGTAACTGGGGAGATTATAAGTGGATGTACTTAACCATGTATATCTTTATTTGGCACAAGTTTACCTCTTAGTCAAGATCCTACTTCGTAGGGTCGAGACTGCATCAAGATAAAGACATGAGTGATCCTCCGAGTGTATAGTATAATAAATTACCTTCGCATCTGGATACACTTAGAGCCGCTGTTATCGGGGATGGACAGGGAGAGGGTTACGTACTGGGCTCAGAACTTTGGGAGATAGGTCGGTTTTATCATGTCCTTGGGCGATGACGAGGTGGGACATACGTGTTTTTTTTTTTTTTCCTTTTGCCAAACTGAAAATATTAACAGACTTTTAGTTTTTGATAGTAGCGTGTTATATGAATAAATGTTCGGATACTACAAAGGCTAGCTGGATAAGACTAAGAAGAAAACCCCCACCATTCACCAATAAAGAGGATTGTGGCCAATGATTTTGCGACCATTTAGCTTGTCCTCATATTTTTTTAATAGATGCCATTAAACTTACTCGAATGCTTCGTCGAGGCCGGAGATGAAGCATAAAACAGTGACAGAAATACCCAACTTTGATATTTCCGCAAGCTCCAGCTTCTATCTCTGTGAAGGCTGTGATATATATTACATATGCACGACCTTGTGGTTTTAAATGCCTATAAATCTGTGCCCTTTTGCATACTGCCCTCCAGAATCATATACCAGAATATATAAAAAAAACACAGTCTTCAAGAATCGCGAAACTACTAATTCCCTAAAATCTATCCTATTTCGGAAAATAAGGACACAGCCGATAAAACTTAGTAAATATGTGCAGGGAGCGCCACATTTACTTTACATGCCTCTGCTCTCCGAGGGAAACCCAATTTGTCTTCTCGTTTAGGGGAGCGCCTTGTGGTGCCCGGACCTGCGATCGGCGGCCGCCTATATACGCCCATTATCTGGGATACCTTTTTTGGGAGGACGAGAATGCCAAGTTCTATAGGGAACCTTGTCCCTGTGAGTATTGTGGCCCGTTGCTCGACTTTCTTATTGATCTCCAAGACCCTAGCACAGGTAGCCGCGGATATAAAATAGAGATGCTCTTAAGTAGGCTCGGTTTAAATTCTTTGACCCAAATCCCAGAGGTCTCAGCAAAGCCGTACAGTACGGTTCCGGCGCCGCGGAACGCAAGAGAGGGCGAGAGGTTCATGACGGTACCGAAGACGGTGAATTTAAATTCCTAGAGCGAGTAGTGGCTAACAGAAGAACAAATAAGGTGTTCGGTAAACATTTTACGGCGTGTAACTTCCGCATGTAGATCTATTTAATAAGTTAATAAATTTTTCGCGATTAATTTAGCGTAATCGTCCAATCATCCGTCTCACTTTGTGATTATCTGGAAGAATTCGCCAACGGCGCTTAATAGAAGCAAAATCGCCCGTAGCTAAATGACCTCTCTTGGACAGTATCTGGGCAGATGATTTGTAACGAAGACGCCTTGCAGCTTCACTCTACCGATCTGATACCTAAGTATCGTAAAATGGACACTAAACAAAAAAAGCGGAGGAAAATAAAAAGCATTTCCCGCGTGGGCAGGATCAAAAGCAAGATGTTAAGGTCAGATGAGTTCAGCTTCTGCTAGTCTCTTTTCTTTTTCTTTGCTATTTTCTAATATTATTTTAGTAATACGTCTATACAAGCCTTGTAATACGGGTTACTTAAAGCGATACTATCATCCTTATAACCGCTCTTTTGTCTTCTTCTTCTTTCTTCTTAAACTCTCTGTAAAGATTCTGGTATGTCTATAGCGTCTTGTAGCAAGAAAATACGGTTCAGAGTCCGGTACTAAGATTCGAATATCACCAAAAAGTGCGCCCACAGAGTTGGAGGTGGGTTGTCGTCCAAACACTTTTCATAATATATCATTTGTTTGCGTTTGCTTTGGATGATGTCGTGAACGAGTCTTTATTTATTGTATAGGGAAATCACTACTGTTTCATTTCTATTGTACTCAAACTTCGAACTAAATGAACAATCTTTTTTACTAGTATGATAGAATATAATATCATATAATCTCGTCTTCCCAGAGCAGGACGTGTCTTTATCTACATTCCTTTCTATGGTCTTTAATTGACCTTTACTGAAAATCTTAGGATCTCCTCTCAAGCTTTGCCATTGAAAATCCTGATCATTTTGACGAAAAACAGCCACAGGATATGTAGACTGGATATTTTTTTATCCGCCTGCAATTTCGCAGCTGGAATGGAGCCAGAACCTACACCTGTTCGCCTTTACTGTGAAAATTCCTACTGTACCACTAGCTACTGCGATCTTGTTTTTATGAGGCTGAAGTTATAGGCTTTCTATGGCGTGAAGACGAGGAAATTTAGTATTACAAACGTTGCGACGCAGAGCTATGCACCCAATGCCCACAGTGGCGTGAGTTGGCTGGTAAATTATAGGTCCTCTTATGCCCGGCGCCATGAAGCGGGCTGTATGTTTAAAGCGCAATGGCTAGACAACGATAAGAAATTTTCCACGCCTTACTCGGCAGCCAGTTCAAAATTTGATCCGAGCGGGGAAAGGCCTGGCTGGTGAGCGGTAAAGAAAGACCAATTTACTCATTATATTGCAGGAGGACCTTTGCAAGATATTTTTCTTTTCCCTTCGTTACTTGGAATATAACTAGCGCCTGATTTACCTCCTTTTCTTAATAATGGTGTTATAACACAGCTTGATGGCTGATACAAGCGCCGGGGTAGATTTTTACATAGGTAATGTGAATATGGCAGCTTAAGATTTAATCAAGTAGTTGTAAAACAAGATAAGAAATGCAAAATGGGGTATGGGAAAAAGAAAAGTATTATAACTACTCAAGTATAATTATATCATGACTAAACGTCGTTATACCCCGGAAAACCACACATCCCATACCTTTTCGAGGCATTGAATAGATTTGAACTTTTTGAAGCAGAATTCGAGCTAGGTCATACAATATGCAACCGCCATCCTTGCGATCGATTTAGATCATCTTCTATCGTGGGCTCTCCCTCTTTAGGTTGCCATTCGATTCGAGCTTCATAGTAATTACTTTCTCCATCTGATCCACAGCTTCTCTCCATTTTTCTTGAAAAGAGTAGGTGATCGCGAGGTTCCGCATGTTGTTTAGCGTTTTACGATCGTATTCACCGCATCTTTCGGTCCAAAAACCTACCAATTCTTTCCTGAGCAATTCCGCTTCTTCAAGTCGGGCGTATGTCACAATATAAGCGCGCAAGATTTTCCTTCTCCTCGATCAAAAGTGTCGAAGGAACATCGCCGCCGTACTTTTTCTTGCAAATTACTAGTATATCCTCTTGAAGGTTCAGCGCCTTTTCGATTTTACGTTGTTTTTCGAAGTTTCTCCTTAAATCACGCATAACGCCCAAAATATCGTCATGTTCTTGGTTTAGTCGTAAACTTCGATAAGAATCCAAGGCTGACACGAAAAGACTCTCTGCCACTGAGTGTTGGCCGTTGGATGTGTAAACTGTTGCCAATACTATTGTCTCTTTAATGGTGTCTGGATGAAGTGGTCCTAGTTTGGTTTTATAGTATTGTACGGCCTGTGAATGTAATTTCTGTGCTTCCTCCCACCGACGTTGCTGACCAAGAATATATGCCAGGATAATCATAGCTTTCGATGTAAGCAGACTGTTTTCGCCATAGATTTCTGTCCGCGTTTTCAGCAACTGGGCCCCCAATGCTTCCGCCTCCGGATAACGGCCCTGGCGCACATACCAACCGCGAGGTTGTGCATATCTTGGAGGGTATAGGGGTGCCTGTCGCCGAATATCCTCTTATGTATATTCAACAGTCTCGAATTTAATTCCATAGCTTCCTCGAGTTTTTCCGAGCCCTGACACATGTAATTGTACATGAGGAATTCCATTGAAGATAGTGTCTTTTCATGCTCTTCGCCTAGTGTGGACTTCCTCTTTCAAGGAGTTTTAATGCAACTTCTTCTGCGTACGCATGAGAATCGTCTTGCATTAGAAGGACGATTAGCAGACTTTGCAAGCTGCGCGTCACGATGTAGTGATCTTCCCCATACGTTCTAATCATGTATACGTGTAGCCGTTCCGCAAGATTACGCAGCAACGTGGAAACTCCGCGCTTAGGCTCATCTGTGGTTTCGAAACAATCCAGAGCAAAGTTCAGCTCTGCGAAATAGGAATGACTTCCATACTTATTGCTAAGGTAGTCAAACCAAACAAGGCTTTTATCGGACTGGAGGAACTGGATCATGTGCTGGCTTAACCTTAAAAGCTCATCGGCAGGAGTGCGAGACTCCACTGCACTCTTGCAATGCTTCCACCAATTCTCGGCTGCATATTCAAACAGCTCGAGGGATGTGGCATCTTTGCTGTCAGTACCACCACAAGATTTTTCTTCCACATTTCGTAGGGCTTGAACAAAGATGTAACCGAATACGTTTCATACGATAGCAGGGTTAGAGAGTCTGTCGCCATCTCCATCGCCATCCGTTGTTCGCTGAAGGCAAAGCTAGCTGGAAACGCCCCCGGGTGTTGGATACAGTACTCTATCACAGAAAGATGGACGATCTGGACGGTATTGTCCTGCAGAATTTCTACGAGTGGTGAGGATAGGGAGAGAATATCATCCTTCGGCCGCTCAAGCATGTTGCCTCTATCGAGATCCTTTTCCTCCCACCGAATTGCCAGAGCGACGTTTAGCTCATCTACTGTCAGATTTGACCTCCAATTGGACTTGAACAACCAGTAAGTATCTTGTGCAGTCGCTGCTGGTCATTGTTGTTCATCTTGAGAGCCTTCTGAAGATGGCATCATAGATGCTGTCTAGCCCTCGGGCATAGTTTTCATAAGCTTTTTCAAGTCTATCGTTGGGAGTCTTTGATTTCTCGAGCTCTTCGAGCATAAGGCGAGCCCTTAAAGCAAGTCTGCAATTAGATCTCAATAATTCTAATTACTTGGCAAAATATATCACTTACCACATGAACATACCACCTGCGCGTTCAGCTAGTTCGGACACGTGATCTATGATACCAGCACTGCGTAAAATCCGAGATTTAAGAATCTTTGCCCTCAAGTATTGATCAATATCGTTGCAGACGCGTTCTGTCGCGACTTGTATCTCCGCAAGACGTAAATCTCTGTCCTCGACCGCACGCATAATTTTTTTCTAATATCCGAGTGAGGCGGCTAATAACGCAGAAACGTATATTCTCCTCCTCTGATACCATTTCTATTATCGATTCCGTCAGTGCTTCGCATTCGGTGCACTCGTCCACTGCGTCGACGAGACAGAAGACAGGCTCCTGCCTCCTCTTGAGGCACTGTCTGAATAGATCCCATACTGCCTCAAATGAAGACGCCCTTGGATCTCCTGAATTGTGCATCTCGGCATTTACGATGTCGATAGCAGCTGGTAATATGTCCAACATGCCGAAAACGCACGCCTTAGCAAACGCCAATGGGGCTGCGTGAGTATCAGAGCTAACCTTGCCGTTATAGAAAAAGTACAAGTGAGGTTTTCCCGCCGATTGAAGCTCGTTGACGATAGCAGACGCAATCATCGACTTCCCCGCGCCTGGTTTACCGTGGATCCAAGCAGCCTCTTATCATCGGTATGTTTTCTGATATCCACGATTTGAAGAATCCGTGCTCTAGGATCCAAGAGCATGTCCCATCTACCCTGTCCTTTTTCGTCGGATGTGCTCTCGCTTGCTATAATCACCAGGACTAAGCCAGCGACGAACATCTCGTTCGCGCTCGGCTTTTAATTTCGTTTGATTTTCGCGTTAGCTGTCATCTGTTAAGAGTCCTTAAAATAGTATGTGGGTTCGCTTCCATACTTTGTCTAATCTTCATCTGTTCGGTTCTTTCTGTCTTCGCGTCTCGTCTTTCCGTCGCTGCCTTCTCCATCTCCGCAGCCATCGCTGACATATCCACTGCCCCGCGTGGCGCTCCATGCTTTTCTTAACTTGTTTGAACTCGTCTCCGAAGCCTTTACCGAGACCCGGACGATGCGTCTCAGCATGTTATCACCAAAATACCGTACCGCTCGTGCGCAAAAATCGATCATGTCAAAGTAGAAGTTTACGAGCACCTCCCGCACCATCGTACTATCGCCATGAACCTTTTCGTATGCGAGGTACCGCTGGGCATTTGTGACCAGTAGACCGATCATGTCCGCAAGCATTTCCAGGGCATCCGATCGTCGCTGGAGAACCTGTTTGGTCTGTCAGAACAAGTTTTTCCCCTTCGCCTCCTCTCTTCTACTTTTAAGGCTTAAATGCGCGTGTTACGTACCGTGATAACCAGTTTCAGCGGCCCCAAATCGCGGCCCCAATCATCGAATTCATTGCGTCAGGACATCGAAGACTGGTGCCAGCTCTCGGAGCGGCGTCAGCAAGGAGTCGAGTGTATCCAGCGCCTTGGCAGTTTTGCTGTCGGAGCGATTACTCCGTGCTTCCTTCACCGCTTCTATGAACTCCTCGGGTGTTCGTTTCGGGTCGAAAGATGCCTCGAAGGCTTGTCTGTCCTTCGTATTTTCAATTTCCTTTGCGTACCTCTCCCGCGCTTGCTCCCAAAAAGTCTTTGCCTTCGACATGGCGGATTTCTTTCATTTCTTTCGCTTTCCTGCTCTAGCAATTTCGCTTAGTTTCGATCGCGATCCTGGGAGGCGAGAAGTCATGGGCAGGCTTTGAGTTCAATCGTATTTTGAATAATATATGCATCCGACCAACTCAATAATTATCCACAGGAGGCTGAATTCGCCTCGCTATTTGCCGTACCGAAGAGCCGCGTGGTTGCCAAAACCTGACGAATCAAGACGCGTTCATGACGTTCAGCCTTGCGATGGAAAAAAAAAAGCAGTGGCAATACTGAAGCACATCTTTCGGGCTCGTAGACTGGACGTATGAAGCGATGCCAGAAAGACCGTCTACCTAGATTTTCGATCCGCCATCGGGTTGCCTCTTAGCGAGAAATTCCATCAGTTCATTATGTCCTTCCTGCAGATAATTAAGGGGATTACTTAAAATGCGATGTATCTGTGACAAGCTCGCTACACCGTCCAATCGTCCTAAAATGCTTGGGTTTGGCAGAACATTGATTGCATCTAGCGAATGCGCTCTCATATTTACCTGTGAATACTCATATTTAACGGGCTTGTCGCTTTTCATATTTGAGCTTCATGAAATTATGCCTGGCTTAAATTCGGAGGAATACGCTTATATTCAAAGAAACTATAAGTGGTTTCGAGGTCGTGATTGAATTCTTTCAATTGCTATTATACGCAAATATTGCAATATTGATAAATACGCCTCGAGACTATATACGCGTTCTGGTGCTTTCCCTTTAAGTTTCGGAAGATATCCTTTTATCGTAACGGAAACAATAACATCACGAAGGCTATATTATTAGTTTTGTGAATTCCGGCTTGTAAAATTTTACGAAGTTGGGATTATTGTATGGCAAAATACTTTCTAATATAGTACGGGGTGATTCAGTTTGATATGGCTCCCTCGGATCGTCCCATAAACTCGCTGTATTTTGATTAATATAATTAAATTTTATGAATAGATATTTGTTATAAATGCCTATCGTTTCAAGAGAAAGAAGAGACACTATCTTGATTGATAATGTCTGTTTTATAGCCATCGACTATCGGAACTCTCTCTAAAATCTAGAAGCATACCTTTCGCCGCTCGACTCCCAATGGCAATCAGCGCTTGAAATCTGCGGGCTGGGGTACCGTCCCCTCCCCAGGGTTTATTAGTTGATCATACAAATTCGGTTACCAACCCATAGAGTTGAAGAATGTGTCGTTATTATCGCTTTATTTGGCGTGTCCTTCACTGATGGCGGCGCAGAACCGGATCCCGTTCGTCTTTTCCTCGATCGTATTCCTTGCGGTATAACCCGTTGCAGCCAAGACTATTTCAGCGCTCGAGTTATAGATTATAAATCTCGTCAGGACAATAACTACTGGTATTATAAAGAATGCAACGCAGAACTATGCCTTCAATGCCCGCGGTCGCTCGAGTTAATTAATCTTCTAAGTAACCCACATGAAGCCGAAAAGTTAAAAATAACGTATACTGAGGCACGGGGGCTTCGAAAGATTAAGAGATGTCCCAAGGATTATTCAGGGGCCTTTTATATCAATGGCCCGAATGGGACACCTGGCTGGTGGGCGGTCGCAAAGCCTCCGTAGGTCCAACAGGGATAATTAGGATATTCCAAGCGTCAATATTATATAATTTGCTCTCTACTTATATCCCTTTTCAATATTGCATTTAGTAAGATCTTTAAGACTTGACAATTACTATAAATTTAGCCGTTAATATAACAATAATTGCCTCTGTCTTACTAGAAATTTGAAGACTTATGCTGAGGTAGCCTCGTAGGTCCTCCAGCAAAGGACGGCTTCGCGCGTTTCAGTCTTTTTAGACCAAAATGAGCTTTACCCCGGCAATATTAAGGATATTGAGAATTGCCAATCAAGCTGGATTTCTGAATTAGAATAAATTGGATTTGGATTAAATTTTTCGAGGTACGAGTCGGGTTATCGTAAGGCCTCCGCCGTGCATCGGAGAGACGACTTTTCGCCAATGGGCAAACGCTGGTTAAAACCTCAAGGTCCGGGCTTCCGTTCGTCTCATTCTTTCGTAAATTTAGTTTATTATGGCCCAGACTAGCAATCTTACTGCAAGGCACTTCTCTACTGGTACAAAAAGCTCACTCAAGAATCTGTCCTGGTCAAGGCCTTCCTTCTCGTGAAGGAGTGCCTCGGTATGTCCTTTTTCCTTGAAAGTCATTATCCACAAGCCGGGCCGGACGCTCTCGGAGGCAAATAGTTGATGTACGAGTTAAGGTCTGACCTGTAAAATCTTGATCATGTTTGGGCTACCGTATTCCATAATACCGTGTGATATAATACGGAGCGATCCAAGTTTGACATAGCTCTCGAGCTGCCCCATAAACCCGCTGCGTCCTTGGACTATATAGCTTGGCACCCAGAGGAAGGAGGGACGGTTTCTTAATTGAAAACAAATCTTCTACAACTTCAAGTATAGGTGCTTTCCCTAGAAATTGATGAGCATACTTTTACCTTTTGACAACTATTAATTCATCGCTCGCATATTTTCATCAACAGACAACCCAAATGTGTAAAACTTACCATTTTTATCTCGTCTGTCCTTTCGCCAGGTGCGGCGACGTACTGGAAACACAGATGGCCCGCGTTTACATTGAACGGCAGCCCTGCGTCATCAGTGAACCTCAGTACTGCAAATATATATACTACGAGGCTCATACTATCGGGCTATCTTTACTACCAAGACGACCAAAATTGGTACTATACGCTATGCGACACGGAGCTTTGCCGGCAATGTCCGCGATGGCGTGAGCTCATTAGGCAATATCTGATCCGTTGAGGGCGGAAAGTCGCAAAGGGAACTCATAATGAAGCGCGCGGGCTTCAAGAATCTATCATCTATCCCAGACTTGGAACGGCGGCCATTCCACACGAGTGTGCAGAATGATAGGGCGCTGGCTGGTGGACAGTGCCAAAGAACTAGGATCAATGACCTCAACTCATGCTTTCGGCGTTGGTCAAAATCGTCAATTCGCGAAGGGTTAATGGGTAGTTATTCTTTTCTAATAAGTCCGCTAGCTAAACTAGGCGGTATTCCCATATGTATCGTGTCAAATATATTTTATAATATAACGTTAAAGAATATAGAAATAATGGTGCGTATTTACAAGGTCTAGCTAGTTTCTCCTCTTGCTGTCTTTTGTGGTCTTCGCTTCTTTCGGCTCTCGAGGTTCTGGGTTTCCCCACCAAGGAGGTGAGTCGATATTACGAGATTTTCAGAAAACCATTGGTTAGGCCGGACAAGAGAAAAAAACATGAGGTTTATAATGATCATTTTTATTGTATTTCTACTCTATATTGAATTCTGCTTTAGAAATTTCCTTTCGATCGTCTCAACGCATGCTGTTTTGCCTATACCTCCAATAGAAAACATGTATGATAACCAAAATAAAAGACCGCATTACTCGGTAATGTGAATTGCAACTTGTGGCATTCACAAACCCAAGCTATTGTCTTTTGTAATGTTATTAAGATCCATTTGAAGGAATTCGAGTTTGGCATAGCTCCTGGGTTTGTTCCACCAGCACATATTAAAAAGTACCTATTATGAATACGAGACCGTCCAGAGGAAGAAGGGATGGTCTTCTTAATTGATAATAACAATATCTCTCAAAAGCTTCCATCTATCATAGCTTTTCCCTAAAGACAGTGCGGAAGTCTTTCACTGCCAACGTCTACTACTCCATCTACCAAATACCTTATAAATAACCAACCAGATGTGTATTAGATATCATTTTTATCTCTCCTGCCCTTTCGCCAAGTGCGGCGAGGTACGGGAAGGATTGATCTGCCGGTTTGGATCGAACGCCTCTCCTGCCACCTTGTCAATCCTACGCGCTGCCAATGGACGAACTTCATGCTTATGATATCGGCTTTCTTTATCATCAGGATGACGCTAATTCGTACTATACGAAATGTGAACACGAGTTTTGCAACAGTGTCTGCGGTGGAGGAGGTTGTTGCGACGCTAGAGGATCATAGGATATCAAGAAAGGATAAAAGGAGGCTACTTCTCGATAGGACGGGCCTCGCATCGTTACATAGCGGGACCTCCCAAACCGTCGGTTGGGAGCCGTTCCATACGAATGCGCCGGATGGAAACGGGCCGGGATGGTGGACTGTACAGAAGCAAATTTGGACGTATAGATCCTGGACAGCCATGATAAAGAGTGATGGTTATTGGTATTATGATGTCTAGATGTAGGGGGGTTAGCAGCTCTTTATATACACGGTGGCGTTGCTCCAACAAAATCACTTCAACCACTCTTGCTCTCGGATCTTATTGGCAACCTTTTATCCTTCTTGCTATTAATATCTTTGTTACAGTTTTTAAACTTTTCTCTTTACATCCCGCTTTTTATATTGTCGATTCTAAGAAGTCAGTTGTATTGGCCGCGATAGAAGATAGATTTAATTTCACGTATTCGCAAGTATCATAAGCTCCTTTTTTTTTGAGCTTGAAAAAAAATCCCCCCGTTGTTAATTTGCATTTTTAGAGTCTTGCCACTACTACTTAATACTTGAGATCTTCTTGGAGACTACTCCGCATATTTACGTCAATCGGACTTTCGGTGATATTCAGGGCGCTAAAGCTCCCCTGGAAGTCTTGATCTTCCCCTTGCTCCTGTGCTTGTAGCCTTTTGCCAACTTCATACTCTCGATCTTCACGATTAACTCCCGCGCGAAGCTCATCACATTGTCGTCGTGATCCTTGTTGCAGTAAGTATCGAATGATCCGAACCTGTCCGGCGCGAGGTAACCGGCCACAGCAGCTATAGTAGAATGCGCACCGAATCTTTTATAATCTTCTTCCGAACGTCTCTCCGCCTACTCGCAGTAAGGGCTCTGTTGCTTCACGTTAGCTATTATTATTAAAAAAAAAAAAAAAAAAAAAAAACGGACTCGATAATTTCGTAGAAGAGGTTGTTATTGTAGTCCATATCAACGTGGTTTTAATTTGGGGAGTAAGAGCGTTCGGGTTACCTCTATATATCTTCTCAACTTTCTGGAATTCGTAATACCACTCTAGTAGGTCATTTTCGTCACTGATTTTGTCGTGCCAGAGGTAAACCTCCTCCATCTTCTCCGCGACGAATTGCTTCGCTCTCATGCGCACGTTCACCGGCGGTAGAAGACCCGCATGCGCTATGCGCGGGTCTGAAAGAGATGCTAAGCATAGCGTAGAGCGTGGACTAGCCGTTATGCTCGTAGCGTTTGTGCGCGTAGCGTCTGAGAAGCAGCTCACCGAGAGCATGGAATGTTCGAGGGAGGAGGGCTCCGATACGGGAGAAGAGGGGGTACGGTGAACGTACTTGAAGTTGAGTAAGAAGCCATATTCCGGGCTTCTCTTTTGTTATATCTTTCGATCGCTGCCAGATCCGTAAGATCCAGAGCCAGAGCTGGTGCTGCCAGATCCGAAGGAGTAAGGGGTTGACCCAAATATCCACATTTTTTTTTAAATGTTTGATCTCGATTTCTAGTATATCTAACTCAACCGAATAGAGAATTTAGAGGAGCAGGAGAATACCCCACCATTTCTGCCTTCTACTCCTGCTTTTAAAGCGTTTGCTTTTCACTCCAGCTTTGAGCTATGGTTTCAATTTTGTAAGGTTGCTAACAATATAATTATAATTATAATAAGAGAAAAGTTAAACTGTCAGATTTTGTTTTTGAACCTCACAATATGAAACTCAAATACTTCAGAAGCAGTGCTTTTGTTGCTTGAGAGTTGCAAAACGTTTCGGCATGAAGAATACAGTTACTCAAGAGGAAAAGCGGTATGTACATTGATGCTTTCTTGACCGAAATTCACTTGGTTTCAAACGTTTTTATACCTTGTCTAAGCAATGTAATGGCCTTTTAGCGAAGGCCTACAAACTAGTACTGGAATTTGGGCTGACACCCTACAGGCCAGATTGTAAATATCATTAATATATAGTCGTGATACATACCTAAGTAATCTGACATTTTGTTAAGCCGATATTCTCGATTTGGAGTGTTTGAAAATTGCTGATGTCAAAAGATCGTGAAGTCTACCCGAAAGCAAGGTTGCCGCGTACCGGCGCCTAATTTAAGCGGCGGGTGATCGTGACAATAAATACGCATACTAATTGAATATTAGAGAACGTATCACATGTTGTTTCTGTCCCGGCGTTCTTAGCATTTTTGTGTGAAACGAGCGTCAAAGAAAACAAGGAAAACGGGAAAAATAAAATAGCTTTCCTTCTTCCCGCATATACTACTCCGTCCCCGAAGAGCTTCACGAAACATCCAACCAACACCTCGACATCCCTATACTTCACGACATATATAACTACGACTATACCTCCATCTCATCTCACGATCTCCTCTCCAATCATCATACCAGTATCTCCATGACATCAGATACATCTCATCCAATCGACAGTTCCATTGATCCGATACCTCTCATTCACACTCACTCATCCCTCCCTTCCTCACATCCAGAACAACCACAACAAAAAATGTCAGCCGACGTCCGCCGCCTCCTCGCCTCCCACCGTGCCTCCCGCCGTATCTCCTCCCCTTACGCAACCTACTCCCTCGCCGGCGCGCTCTTCTGCAACGCATGCTCCAACGCACCCATAAAGTCCGAATCCCTCTGGGAAGCTCACACCCGCACCCCGCAACACCGGCAGAACGTCGCTAATAAACCACCACCGAAAGCGGCGAAACGTCCTCCCGGTGGTATCTCTACTAATGACGGCGATGGCGAGGGAGCAGGAGGTGGGGCGAGGAAGAAAGTAAAAGTTGCGGAGGGACGGAGTATGAACGTTAATTTACCCGCGGGGTTTTTCGGTGATGGGGGGGTTAATATTGATGATAGCGATGAGGAGGAAGAAGTGGAGGATACGGCTGTTCCTACTGTGAAAGATGGAAGGATGATGTCGTGGTGGAAGGGAGGAAGGAAATAGCGTTACCATCCGACTTTTTCGCGGGGAAATCGGCGCCAGTGAAGGACATCGACGCGGAGTGGGAGGCGTTTCAAGCGGATATAGCGGAGACCGAAGCCGCTGCCGAAGCTACTACTATCGCAGCACCAACAACAGCAACTACAAATGCGGTTATTTCAGCGGCGCCGATGACCGCGGCACAAGCCGCCGCAGCGACGGCTACGAAAACGGGAGATGTAGACGCGGAAGAGAAGGAGGACGCGCAGGAGCGGATGGCGGAGTTCTTCGAGGAGCAGAGTAGTCTCGAGGAGCGCGTTAGGGCGCTGAAGGAGAAGAGGGAGAGGTTACGGATGGAGATGGCGGCGAAGGAAGGGGACGGTGGCGGTGGAGGGGTGGTATGGTGTTGAGGAGGGGGAGCGAGATGGAGTTGGATGATGATAAGGAGAAAGGCGATGGTGAGGAGGATGAGGAGGATGAGGAGGATGAGGAGGAGGAGGATATGTTTGATCTGTGGGCTTCTGGTGGGAGGTGGCATTGATCTATGAGGTGGTGGGGATGTGGTGGTGCTTTTTCTACGTTTGGGGGATTGGTTTTAACTTTCACGCGGAGGATCTTTTGAAATTAGATATATATATATTTTTTTGTAAATACAAAACATGACCGTCATCATAAAGCGTTAAAAATAATTATGTTTTCTTTAGGAAATTCATAGCGTTTCGTTTTCAATTATCTCTCTTCCTATTCACCTTTGTACCACCAAATAGCAATACTGAAAAAAAACTACCCAGGTGTCCCCGCAGCTAACATTCTCCTGACTTTGCAAAGCGATAGTGCTTTGTAAAATATTAACAGATTTCTGGCTTAGGCAAATCTAAGCGGTCTCCTGCGAATAGAAGTTCTAATTGCAGTTAATTTTACCCTTCTAGTTAGTTCTTTCAAAGCAATCTATATATCTCTTTAATATTAAAAAAACGTACTACTAAGAGTTTTCGCTTCATACAGGATTCTTCCCCGTGGGCAGCAGTATCCGGAACCGGAGCCGCTGCGGTAGCAGGAGGAGCAGCAGATTCTCGGGAGCAGCGCCGGTCATCGCGGCGGCTGGAGGAGCAGCCTTGGCGCCAGCGGGCTTCGCGCCACCCTCCGGCGATGCGGTCTGGGCTTCGGCGTACGCCGGCGGAATGGCATTTGCGGCCGCAGCGTCGCTGGGCTCGTCGGCGAAGTGAGGAGGGAGTTCTGCCGGGTCAGGGTGCCCGTGCAGAACTTGGACGCGACCTCGTACCACTTCGTCGCCTCGGCCTGCGAGGAGGCCTTGAAGCGGAATTCGTGCTTTTGGGTCAGATTCTAGAAACATATTTGTCAGTATATTTGTTTAATAGTATAAGGAAGCGGGGGTGGGGATTGAAAAGGTGGGAAATGCGTACCTTATTCTTGTTGGCATCCTTGCCGGAGATGTTGAACTTGCCGTCCACGGGGGCGGATCCGATGGCACACTCGGGGAGGTACAGGCTGAGTTCGGGCTCGGGCTCTCCTTGAAGTCGTTGCTCTCCTTGAATTCGTGGAGGTAGCCAGCCGGCGTGATGGAGTAGTGGGCGGTGTTGTAGGATCGCACGATCTTGCCTACAAATGATTTTTAGTGTACATCATTAGCCAAAGGAAAAAAAAGGAAGAGAATTGCGGAAGAGTAATAATAGTAATACCTTTCCTCTGCAGCGGGCCCTCAACCATAGCCTTCGTGCTACCGTGATCCTGGTTCGCAAATTTAATCATGCTAACCGTCCTATCCGGACTCTTCGGATCCACGAGGGTTTCACCGTGCTGTGTGAGGAAGTTACTCCACTCGAACTCCGCGGGATATTCTGCGCGGTCGTCATCATGTCGCTGTACAGCATCTTCATCTTGTCGCAGCAACCCGCGCCAACGATCTGGAAGAATATCTGCATCGACGCCTGCAGCGTCTCGACCACGTGCTTCTCGAACGTCAAAAAGTTGTTTTGGACTTCGAGGAGGTCTTTTCGGTGGTTGTTCTCTTCGAGGAGCTGCTTGTTCAGGTGGTGCAAGACCCCGCGGCGGATGATGTACGGGTCGTTGTCAGGGTCGATGCGGCCGCCCGCGGCGCTGAAGGAGGCGGTGTGTTGTCCCAGGTGCTCGATTTGTTTTTGCGTTTGACCCCGGGCCTTTTCGACGGCTTTGGAACCCTTGAAGGCGCCGCCGGTGAGTTCTTTGTGCTTGTTCTTGATCTCGGCGTGTAGGCGGGATAGGGTCTGCGAGACTTGGCCCTTCAGGGCCTTTTCGGTTTCGACTTGGTTTTCGGCGAGGGCCTACAACTACGCGTTAGTAACTTAGCTAGGTAGTAGAGTTAGCGGGGGTACTCACGTGGGTATTAACGCGAATGTTCTCGAACAGCGTCGCGATTCCGCCGTTACTCTGCGAGAAGTGGTGTCCCTCCCTGAGCGGGTCGGCGACGGTCTTCAGGATCTTCTCATAGTCCTTGTACAGGCTCTTGTGCAGCGTCGCGGTGGAGTCGACGTAGTCCTCCAAGTAACCCACGGCGTGCTTCCAGGCGTCCAGGCGCTCCAGCAGGAGCTGCGCGAGGTCACCCTTGTTTTCGTGGAAAGGGTTCGACAGGTCGCCCTGGGAAACCGAGGAACCCGTCGCGGTCGCCATGTCGTTTTCTGCCGCTGGTGATACTGCTGGTGCCGCTGTTGCCGGAGGAGCTTCTTCGTGCTTGGTGTCTGCTTCAGCGTCTTTGTCTTTGTGGCTGTGGCCAGGGAGATGCATGGTTAGTGATGTTCAAGGATGAGAAGCTAGGATATTATTATTTTGGACAGTATGTAGGATGGAGGAGTTGTAGGGTTTTTGGTGTAATGATGGAAGATATATTAATCCGAGCGAAAAGCAGGGTTCCAGGGGAAGCTCCTTCAATATATACACCAGTAGATACAGACGGAACAGGACCGAAAGAATATTGTATCACGTCAATAAATCAAATCCAATCATATAAAACTTACATGAAGAGGTAATTTTCGGACGAAGTCGACGTCACTTTGATATCAAGCTCGTCGTCGATTCCTACCGGTGAGGTCACCGGTTCTGCGTTTTTGGCGATCTTGGAGGTGCAGCTTGGACCCTGATTTGCCCCTTCAAAAACTCTACTTGCGTCTGCTTTTTTAAATTTCTCTGGCGGGGTAGCTTGGAGACCACCAGCGCTAGCAACTCGTAGGGCGGTGCTTGACTTTCAGCGTCTTCAGATGAGGCTTGATCCCCCTCGCTTGCGCTTGCATTTGAGGCTTGACCCATCGCGGCTGTTGCGGCAGAAATGGCTTGGTTCTTTTCCGAATCCGGTAAATCAGCCGCGGGTTGGGAACTTCCTTTGTCCGATGACTTGCGCCTGCTCTTGAATAGGCTCATCGGATTGAACTTGGAAAGGGAAGACCGTCGCGGCACGTGAGCAGGATGCTCTTGAGCTGAAACCTCATGGTGCGGCGGCCGGTGAGGTTGAGGGCCGCCGTCGGCGAAATGTAATATTCTTCGGCCGCTGCAAAGAGAGACGACATGTTCGATGAATACGAGATTCTTTAATTAACCAGCCCGTGTATTTTACTTCGGACGAAGCGTGAAGATGATACTCTTATTGTATAAGAATGCCATGGAAGCTTGAAGAGGGTTTTATATATAGCTCTTCCCTTATCCATGGGAAAGTTCTCGAACTTAACCTTAACGAAAAGTCTGGGGCGATTACAGTTTGTTTCACGGCGCGAGGGCCTAGAAAGGCTCCAGAATCTACCATGACGTAGAGACAGGCGACATAATGCTGTCCTAAAATCTCATAATATAGAGGGCTAGGTTGTCTAGGGCCATGGTGTTTCAAACGCTCTTCTATCATCCTTCCTCTTGACAGAAACCGGGATTTCTCTTAATCTGCTTATATCTATTAGCTATTTTCTCTCCTGAATCAAAGCAGAGAAAGCAAAAGGTGTTTTTCCTATTACTTGCCCACTAGATGATTTCTTTCAAAAAAAAATTTTTTTTTTTCCCTTTCTTTTCTTTTCTTTTTTTTTTTTGTCAAACACCTGGCAAACAAAATTTTCATCCACACCGCGAAAACAACCAATCGCCAAAGTAGAAATTAATAGAAAACACATTTATCTTTCTTCTGCTAATCGCAAGATCTCTTTCATATCGTCAGATCTGCATGACAGGGATGTAGTATAATTCTCTGCAATAAAAACAATTTTTTTTTCGTAATATAGGACGCGGTTTAAAGGAAAACAACCTCCTTGCCCACAGTGTGCCGCTTCATGCGCCTCGCGTAGTTAACTTCTAATGTGCAACATAAGGCTCCTATGGATTATACCAATGCCTCTACTTTGTCTCCGGCAAAGTGCGTCTCTCCTCAGTTTTAAATTCAGGTTTACTAATCATATCGACGAGTGTTACTACTATTACCGACGCCCATGGCAAATAGTTTGGTTGCAGCGTTATTATAGCACCAGTATAATCTACCTTTTACACATAGCCGCGCACTACTAGCGTTAAATTCATAACTATCGTCCGTGTAAAATGGTCGCAAGATATTTAAATGTTCGAAGCGTTAGCTTAGATGCTTTCGCACTATTTGTACCAAACCATAGCAAGAATACCCTAGCCATTTTCCGAGGATGAACATAACTATCAAAGATAAAAGGTATTTATTTCTCGTCAACCGATAACAGCATATCTATCTTACGTCGTTGCTCTTACTTCACACAAAAATCGACACGATTCGGACAATCTGATAACATGAGTGTTAAGGAGATCAGCAGGCAGGGCGGGTCGTGATTAAATCGAGTCTCAGGGAAAAGTTCAAGAACGTCTATAATGATGATTTCTAGGATTCCGATGTCTAGATCCGTCCGTTCGAAAGCGCGGAGCCAGCAACATATCTGCATTGTAAATTGCAAATCCTTCGCCCATTCATTCTCCGATGATACTTTTTAGTATCCTCCTATTTGATCGTCGACGTGATTCCTGTAAAGGCCTCTGTGATATCGAGTAGATTGAAACCGGATGGCATCAAGGTCTGTCATAGAGCAAGTAGCGTAATCCAAGTCGCCCTCCTCTAGGTCGATGATGAATTGGAAGTCCATATACTGCGAATAAGTGGAATTTCTGGTTTGCGTTCCACATGCTTGATAGCTAATCGGCAAAATTTTGGAGAGCAATAAAACCTGAGACGAGCAAGTTCGCATACTGGAGAACGCCCAGACAGCTTGTGCTAAAGATATGGTAGAGAAGAGGTAACGAAAATGGGTGGTCAAGCCCTGCCTTATAAAATTAGCTGCTAGAGAGAGCCGGTTCCGATAATTCATCGCTGCTAGACCCTCACCGAGACCGTCAATGTACGGATGATATGATGTAGATTACTCGTTCGTGAGGCCAAGATAGAATGCACTAGTCTAGAATGGATCTATAGATAAAGCCTCGATTCGTAGGTGTGAAGCGATAGTGACCCCCGCGAGGCTCTTTGAAGAATGCTCGTAACCTTA
This sequence comes from Pezizomycotina sp. ARF18, assembly GCA_002224055.1. Classification (NCBI taxonomy): domain Eukaryota; kingdom Fungi; phylum Ascomycota; species Pezizomycotina sp. ARF18. The sequence continues at coordinate 168,656 of AZLU01000003.1, read as the reverse complement.
TAATAATGTATGGCATTCAATCGGCCAATCGAGACTTCTAGAGCAGCTAGTTCGAAAGGACTCATATTCCAAATTGACCCTTTCATTGAGAACAAATAGCGGCACCGGCATTTAACACAATTGGGGAATGATGTTAAATCCGTAGTAGGCCTTCTTGCGGTGTGTCTCTAGCGGACTCGTTGACGCTTATCCACATGATAACGCAGTGCTGCGTAGGCTAACGATATTGTAACCTCGAGAATTACCGATGTTGTAAACTAATTCTCGTTCCATTACTGTTACATAGAATCTAAAGTAATTTTGCCAGAAAATGGATACAGAAACATATCGAAAAACTTATTATATCTCGAGATCTAGATGCGTGGAGAGGATACAATGTGGAAAGGTGCTGAAGATATTAAATTGGGGATAAGCTAGGACCAAGCTAGAGAGCATATTGGTTTGGATCTACCCCTATCGCGAATCGAGAACTTCCGATAGACACTGATCGAAGCTCTTTGGTAAAGCAGGCCTTGACATGCCCGTGTTACATAGAAGCACGGTGACCTGAGGCGTTCTTCGGATAGCTTCGAGACCGAGGGAGATATTGATTTTTTGATGAATCGGTGATCGGTATAAACTCCAAAGAATGGTTCAGAAGATGCACATACGCATCGTAGTCAACTAGCCAATATGGAGGGCACGAATATAACCTCCGCTTTTTTTCAGTCAACATCAAAGCGGTAAGGAAGTAGGGTGGATAGATAGATCTACCGATGTAGCCCACTCAAACACCGCCCGATATTGGTAGCGCATCCTCCATGAGGAGGTTTTCGTAGTGGATCGGTCCGGGATTCATGCCGAGAAGCGATTATAAAGAGATGTTTTTTTTGCAACACGCAGTGTAACAAATAACATATTGTAACTTGAAGCCAGAGCCAGTAAGGTAGACCTGCTCTATGAGTAAAGATGGGAACCCCTCCACCTACTCCGTTCTGCTCATACAGTAAAAACCTCCATCATAAAGCTCGAAGGGTCGGAATGAGGAAAGCGGATAAGAACGAATGCGTGAAGAATGTGAAGGAGAGAGATTACATATGATTTGCTCCGAAATACGTTGCCAAATATAGTGATCCTCATCAGTCAGAAACGCTAGCCAGTTATACTGATAATAAGGGCAAGACAAAAAAAATAATAAGCCAAAGTATAGGACGATACCAGAAGCATATCATATGCTACGACCGCCCAACCAGGTTCAATTGCTATAAATTTGATTGAATAGTGTAATAAGGCCACAGCCGCTTATACCAATTCAGCATCGACCTATTACCGAGACAACACTATAAAAGCGAGAACGCCTTGCGATACGAAGGCTACATTGTAACTGATCGGTGCAAAGCTGCAAAATCCTCATCATAAGTATTTCTTCACGGTTAATTCTGCCTAGTGTGATCGGTTACGGTCCAAATTCCAAGTCCTCGCTTCTTGATACACGAGAATTCTCGACTTGGAGGTCCCGAGCCACTGCCATGACAACATATCACTGCACATTGAGAAAGAGGAGTATAGCCGTTCTCGGGTACATTTCCTTTCTCTTGACATGAAGCACAGGCTCCTATGACATATCTTTAAGTCAGAACACGAATCCAAACGGAGAGTTTGGGCGCTGGTATACCTATATTTGATACCGATCAACACTGCAGAACAGAATTATTTGACTCTGATCGTTTCATAATGTCAAAAGAAATGAACACGATTCGCCGCCATAGCTGGCGGGGAATTTTAAGGTCGAAGTCTTGAGTAGTAAAGACGTAGTGTTCTCGCGCTGGTATTCTGCGAAATAAATTCTGCCATGAGATCCCATTGATTTCAAAAGATCGGGCCATATTCATGAAAAGCCTACCACAGAGTAGTACTAACTGTACTCCGTGAAGAGGTGTAATATAGCTGGAATTGGGGACTGTGACATATTCCTCAGTACACCAATAAAACTAACCGGCAACTAATACCTTACATCATCTAAGTATCTCCTCCACATTCGTCGAGACCCTACCCCCAATATAATTTTGACGAACGAAGTCTGCCTCAGTTAGGCCTGGGCTCGCCCTCGGCTGTTCCGACACAGACCTGCTTAAGAGAAAATGAAAAGTACATTGCCTAATCTATTTGAAAAGGACATCACGCCAACACGCATACAGGTCATGGGAGACGGCACCTTCGGCTATTCACGTACATCATGCCGGTTGCTGCATAGAATAACCTGTGTTGAGCTATTCCGCCCTTAAAGGCTCTGCAATATCTTTTTTTAAATCGAACTTCGGAAGTTCTTAACTCAAGTAAAGGTGAACGCGGCGTTCATATATATTCGTCACGAGATAATGATTTATTTTGGCCAGATTAAATATTTGTACCACTATAGATAGAAGTCTCAGAAGATAGGCACGGAAACAATATCTCCAGAATTTCGCGGAAGAATGGAAAGAGGATAGACGATTCTCTTGGATACTGAAGATCCAAAAGGGAGGGCATTTGGTTACTAGACTGATACTCAGATTTTACGTAGAGGCTTTCAAATGGACGTGGCATACTCGTGTACAGTCTTCATCCAAGAAAAATAGCCTCCATGGGAACACGTCATAGTAACTGCGGAATCTCAACGACTGCGTATAGCACAACTTCTAGTTGACTCTCACATTGCGAGAATGAGGGACACTTAATAAGCTTCTCGGAATGGAAGACCGAAGCGATTATATTTCTGGTGCACTAGCGAATAACGGCAAGGATAATTTGAATTGGCGGTTTGTCTGCCGTCCTATTATAATCGAGTGACTTGATACAGCGGTACCATGAGTTTGCTCAGTACTTCTCGCATTTGAGCCCACATCATATCTCTAAAACTGCTTTCTACTGTCTATGGATATTCTTGGATGATGCATAGATGAAATTCATCCATGAGAATCAGTTCTTCATTTGGGTTGAAAGAGAAGGCCTTGTGTCATACTTGTGCGTAGTAACCTTGGAGAATCCCCATTGGATTGATAAAAGATTTTTCGATTTGGCGGAGTGCTGTTGGCTACGGAATGCATATAACTGATTATGCGGTTTTAAGAGACAGCTATCATAGACGAAAGACTAGGCGGAGAATTTGCAGCTCATTCAGGGAACATCTCGGAGATAGATCGAGAGATCCGACATAGACTTCTGGTTTGATATCCTCACTCGCAAACACAAATCGAATATCTCTAAGGCCAGACGCGAAGCTGAAGAGCGCAAAGGCCAGCTGCTAAAACGATAGTTTGAAACAGAATGACTATTTGCGAGAGTTGCCGTGTATAACTGATGTTTATTGCACGGCCCCCGTCGTTCGCATAGTCCGATGAAAACTTTTATTCGATCCATACATATCGTTACCCGGTCTCTTGAAGATCACTCGATGATAAGTGAAGCAATAAGTATAAAGACTAGAGTTCAAATACGTACCCTACACTCACCCCAGGGATATGAGGCGCAAAGTCGCCGTCGAGACGAAAGGATAATTCCTTACAGGTAGCTATCAACAAGAATGTCCTGAAAGGAGTAGAGCTCATACATCTCAAGTCTGATATCTTCGAGACCCAGATTGAAAACTCCAGTTTCACATCTCGAGGGCGGATGATAAAGCTCGGGAGCAGAACTCTTCGGAATCAGGCACAACTAAAAGCGAAGAGAACGATGACCATTAGAAGGACGAATTGAGTCCACGAAGTTTCGAAGACTATAGATTTAAAGACTAAAATTTAGTTTTTCGGCATACCACAGTCGAATGACTGATGACGATGGAACCTAAGTGCTCCGCCAACGGGTATCGAAGCTTCATGATAATATACCGGCTTGGTGCGATGCATCCTTGCTATGGATATACCGCCTGCCATAAATAATAGGCTTTTGCCAAATTCCTCTCAACTTCAAGTTAGCGATGGATAGAAAATATTAAATGAATGGAAATTTCCTCCAAACGTGAAAGAGGGAGCAAGTCGATATTTAAGATCGTTGTCTCCGGCGTTCTCGCAAAAAGAGTCGCTGAGACAACATACCTTTCAACAGACAAAAGCCATCTAGTTATCTACTCCATGTCTCTAATTTAGTATTTATTGCTACTTATCGCCGACAGCCCAATCACTTGATACTATCATATCCTCTTATGCAGCACATCAACATCTCTCGTTTAGAAATGCAAAATCCCGACCATTTCTTTGGCAGAGCTTTAGAGTAACTCGCAAACAAACAAGGTCCGGTTGATAACGGGCATCCGATCGTCCCACCCTCCATAATCGCCATATCAACCCGTGTTTTAAAGGCGCACCTCGTATATTACGATCAACCTACTCAGCGCATCAATACAAAAACATTTTTCAGTCGTACTTTCCGAAGGATTTATATCGCAATGGCGGCAAAAAACACGCAAACTATATGGAGTACTACAACAAAGGTCCACATTGCAGATAAATCATTAGGCGTCTATTTAAATAGCGCAGACTTATGATACGGAATCATCAATTCACCAAGCGGACCCGAGGATCAGCATAAATGTCTAAGAGAAAACGGTATAATTGCACTTGATAGTATTAGATGTAAATCTCAGCGCGTAGCTGCGCTGGTGGAATCATTGCAAACAACGAGTAAATACCTCGCGTTTTTAACCCTCCTCACCAATGCTATTATCATATTAAACACCCCTAGCGCTAGCGGATAAATGGATGTATTAGTAGCGCCATTGAACCAAAAAAAAATAATCAGATAACCCGTCCAAAGCTTAATCGACATCGAGATGGGATAACTACGTATTGTTAGAGCTCACATGATATGCTTTACAAAACTGAGTTACGACGTAAACTCGATATCACCTAGGGGGAATGAATTGGAGTTAACGACGGAAGCCGCATACGTCTTTCATCTGTAAACCGGCTGAGGAGAACAGCGCGATATGTACTAGTTTCAATTTCGTACATCACATAGTATTGTGACGTTGGCCTCGAGGCGCTCTATAAATAGAATACAAAGAGGACACCAAGAAAGCATAGAGAAAAAAACCTCTAGCGACCCTGCCCAACGCGCGACATAGAAGGCCTTGATAAAAGAATGACAGGAGTATGGTTCGATATCTCGCGAAAAAGCACGTACAAGCGGAACTAAAAAGTATAGCAAGCTCATAACATAGATCTTCTTTCAGCATGAAGTCAAAATGTACTCGAGCGAAGGTCTACTGATACCATGTCAGCGTACGATTGGCAGACTAAGGATAGTCTGTTCGAACTCAAGCGTAGCTACACCTTCTCAACGAGCTCATCGACAATGGAACAGTGCCGTATGATAAGAACTCAATTAAAGAGAAATGATTCGCGCAGGGTTGATAGAGAAAAATTAGAGCTAAATTAGATTTTGAAGACACCGGCGCACTCTATACCATGGCAGAAAGGGACGGATAGGTAAAGCGGGATAAAAAGGGCGAGGGGTTAACTAGTAGTACAGTTGAGACAGAACTCGGAATATAGAAGGATTTCGTCAGATGTGGCAAAAAAGCATACAGGAAAAAAGTGGAAAGACTGGAATGGGATAAAAAGCTGAGGAAGGACATCGGTTATCTGATAAAACTTGAACTGAGCACGCGCAAGCACAGAGGGATGTTATAAAAACAAACGGACGAGTTAGCGATATCCGATAAAGTAGTTTGACAATAAAAATTGAAATATTTCCCCAGTAATATTCCTAGTAAAACAAATAGTTCTCTCAATTACAAGAGAAATGAAAACAACAAACGGTAGTTCATGTCAATAAACAGACCACGGAAACGTATTACTTAAAAAAGTTAAGAAAAAAGGAAGACGCCTTTAATGGTAACAAAGGGTGATGGTAAAACACTTGAGAAACTACTAGTTACAAAGAGTATCATTTGGGAAGCTAAGCTAATAAAAGAGACGCGGTTCGAGGCAATAGTAGTACACTTAATAAACATTATTTTTTTAAGAAAAAAAAAAAAACCTTCTCCTCTTTCACTATCCCTTATACCACTGTAGAATGCTGATGACCTCCTCCTCCCCTCGACGACGTATACTGCACGAGCAGCTCGCTTAGCTGCTCCGGGTTATTCGCAGCCTCAGGATGACGAGCAACAATATCTCTTAGCATCGCTTCATCTTGAGGTCCGAGATTGACGCGCTTCATAAGGCTCGCAATAATATCACCCCTGGGCGGATCCCTCTGCAGCGGCGGCGAATGCGCTTGCAAACCCGGCGGCTGATACTGGTAGTCGACAGCCTGCGACGGCATCCCGCCGACGGCGGCTGCGGGTTCTGCTGGTACCCCGGGTGCGGGTGGCCGTACGGCGACTGGTGCTGCGGGTATGACTGGTACGGCTGCACCGGCGGCGGCGGCGGCGAAACGACCTGCTGCGGCGGGGAGAACTGCTGCCAGCGACCCTCATGGTGGGAATTACCCTGCGGAGGCGGCGAGTACAGCGGCGCCGGGTGCGGTTGGTCCATTGTCTCCCAGTTCTTCGCGAACACGATGCAGAGTAGCAGCATGTTGCGGTCCCTCGGCGTCGGAGGAAAATGCATGTCGTGGAGGTACTCGGGTATATCGTCGTTCTTATCAACTACGGCGACGTACGCGTCCTTGACGCCCTTCCAGGCTGGTTTACCGATGACGCCGTACCGGCCGCGCTCTTTAAAGTGCGCGTAGAATTTATCGAAGGCGATGTCGTTCTTAACGTCGTTCTTGCGGCAGGGGACGATGGCGAACGCCAGGAGGTCGCTAGAGCGGGAACCTATCCTGAGCGCGCAGAGGTACTCCTTGGCGGTTTCCATCTTTATCCGACCGTCGATTTCGACCCTCGAACCGATGACATCCTTCCAGGGCAGCTTCATCGACAAGTCAGGCCCGCCGACGAACTCGGCCTGCGCTTCGAATTCGGAAAGTGAGCGCATAACAAACTTCCCGCGCCAAGCGGACGTATCCTCCTCGTCCACGTAATCCTTTGGTGAGTACGGTTCGCTCCCGTGATCTTCGTCGTCCTCGCCCTGTAGTAACATGTCGATATCCTTGTCGAGCTGCTGTGTATGGGCATTCGCTGGGTGCGCCGTAACCGGCGTCGCTTGTGGTCTCGCAATGCTAGGGCGGTGACCTCTCTCATCTACTTCTACGCCTGACCACACGCCCGCGATGTCAAAACTATTGCTACTAGTCCGACGGTGTGGCGACTGCTGGTTCGAGGTGTTGATGGTGAGAGGTTTCTTAATTCTTCCACCCGCGCTGGATGTAGGTGGCGATTTTACGGGCGAGAGGGGGCTGCATCCGTCATAACCGTGTCGTCACCCCTCGGCGTCGTCGCCTCTCCATTTTCTCTTCCGTCTTCATCCTCTCCGTTCTTGAATTATCGAAGGGACCGGCGCCGAAGCTAGAACCTTCTCTCCGGCCATCCCTGTATCTTCACCTACTATTTCTTCTCCCTTATGTGTTCTTCTTATGCGCGGGCCTGTGTTGTCATTGATGATCGTGTTTTGTAATTCGCTCTGGCGGCGGGCTTCCTCGATCTCCTTCATAATATCATCCGTCGCCATCTGGTCTGATGACAATTGCGAAAAGTCCTTCGCGGACAACTTCTTCGACAAGACGCTGTTGCACAAATCCGTATTCTTCTTCAGGTTAAACATGATGGACCTTATCTTCTGCCTGTAATCGTCATTGGGCTCCCCGAAAACGTCCTCGATAGTAACATAAACGTATGGTGTTCGATCTCAATAGCAAGGGTTTGGCGTACTGGTTGGGGTCTTTTTCGTCTTCGGCGATGTGTTTCGAGCCTTTCATCTGCTTCTTGAGGAAATCTATGAATCCGTCCACTGCCTTACGGCGGAACTCGCTGCGTAACTCGGAAGTCTCCTTCACCATTTCTGTTTGCGGTGGGTCGCCTTGCGTTTTCGTTTTCTTCATTGGCGGTGGTCCGACGCTCGCTGGCGATGACATTTGACCGGACATCGACGGCTTACGTCCAGCGGATTTATGTGGCTGACTGACCGAGGGCCGTCTTCCCGGCGCCTTTTTCTCCTAGAATTGTCATACCATGGTTAAGACGTTATTCTAACGGGCAATAGCTATATCATTCAAGGGAAATATTCGAAGACTTACCTTGGGAGTCTTAGCCTCTTTGTGCACTGTAGAGCTCGGCATGTCTTTTTCTAACGAATCCGCTTTTCTTTTTGGGTGTTCTTTGGTAGATGACAACTTTTCGTGATCGTGATTAGTTTCTCTCGGAGGGCTTTGTTGCTTTATCGGAGTTGCTACAGGCTGGAGAAGGTATTAAATAGAGATTAGTATGGAAATTTCACGAGACAAAATAATGAGACCAAAAATAGATATGTCAAAAATCTCAAGTTCAAACTGTAGCTCAAAAAAAAAAATAATAATAAAAAGAGGTCCATAGGATCGTTCTTACCTCAGGAGCTGTCGCATCTTCCATCGTAACGTCTTTCTTCTCTTCAGGCGCAGCCGCCTCCTTCATATCGGTGTCATCGTCGTGGGCTTTTTCTGGTTGCTGTTCGGGCTCAGGTGTAGGTTCCTTCTTTACCTCTTTCTCCTCTTCTCTCTGTTGTTCCTGCTCCGCCTCTGCGGCGGCTTCCGCTTCGATTTTTTCGAACACCTCCTCCTCGGTCTTCATCTTCTCCGGTTCCTCAGCCTTCTCCGGTTCTTCTTCTTCCTCTTCCGGGTCTTCTTCTTCCTCTTCCGGCTCTTCTTCCTTCTCCTCTTTCTTTCCCTCCTCTTCCTCTTCTACCTGCGCTTCCTCCGGTTCTTCCGTCGCCTTCGCTTCCGTTCCCTCTCGACTCGCCGCCGCCGGCGTATTCTCAACAGTACCCTGCGTCGCCGCATCGTCATCGTCAGGCCTCGGTGTCCCCTTATCGATCTTCGGCGCAGCAGGTTTCCCCTTCCCAAGCATCGACTTCCTCCCTTTTCTCCGGCCCCTGCGTTCCCACGGCCGTTCCCCTCTGGCTACCTTCTCCAGCAGTTCCTCGTGAAACTCCGGCTTGCACAGCTCGCAGAAGTACTCGTCGGGGACCTTTTTCGTGGGTATCTCCATGCAGCTCGAGTGTTGCCAGACGTTGCAGCTGTCGCACTGGATCATCTGCCGCCCGCCTTCGTCTTTGTCGGCGCCGCATATGCACCGGATTATCTCGCCGTCATCGCTATCGGGTTCCTCTTCTTCATCCTCGGAGGGGTCGGGGTCGGGTTCTGGTGATTCTGTTGCGGCTGCTGCTGCGGCGGCCGCCGCCGCGCGCGTGCTCTTCTTCCGGCCTGGTGTTGCTGTTGTTGCTTTCGTGCCTTTCTTCGTGGAGGTTGTTGCTGTCGTTGTTGTTGTCGCTGGGCTACTCGCGGCTGCTGGTGCTGCTGGTTCATCGGCGTTCTTGGAGTGTTGGCCCTTCGTCGTCCGGCCGCTGCGGCGAGGTTCACTTGCACTTTTGACATTGTCAGCCTTTTCATAGGGAGATGATTGCGAGCATGTCTCGGATTGCATCGTGTGAAGAAGAAAGGAAGGAAAGGAAAAAAGAAAGAAAGAAAGAAAGAAATGAATTGTTGACTATTTGTTGCTGGTTTGAAGAATAAAAAGGACCAAGAAAGAAAGAAAATGCTGGAATGTGGGTTGTGCAACTTACCTCCCATTGTGATAACTTTTCTATGGCTTTCTACCTCCCCAATAATGAAATTCAGATACGGCAATTCTCGACGGCAACCTTCTAGTTATTGCGAGAGAAATATATAACGGTTGGTATCGTTGATGATGGAAGATGGGATGGTGTTTTGGAGGTTGTAGTTGTGGTCGTATTCTATTGTCGATTTTGGAGGGTTTCGTCTTGCTTACGCAAAGGTAGGATTTATTGGCGTTTCGAAGAAAAATATATATATATATAATAAAAAATATGATGATGAAGAGGATATCTGCTACGACTTCTACCTGAAGATTCACCAACAGGAAGATAGATAAAATAAAAATATAATATAAAGAGAGGTATACAAAGACGCAGAAACGCGCGCTCACTCTTCTACACTATATCACGCGCACGTATATATCTGAAAAAAAAAATATACGTAAGAGGCTCTCTCAGGTTTCTATGTATACTGATGGTGACGATGCAGAGAACTGACGACGATAAGGAAGAAATATTTCTCAGATAGAATCAAAAGAGAAAGAAAAATCCTCAAGACGACATCTAACAAGGGCGATATTAAGATGCTCTTTCTTTCGTTTCGTGAAAAATCCTGCCCTCCTCTGGACTGCTTTTAGTTCCTCATACTCTCGACCGCTCACAGACTTCAATTGATCTGTTGGGAAACGACTGCGAATGGTTTGAAAACGACGTCGAATGATCGTGAAGACGTATTGACAGCGAATTGATCGTTTGGATAAGGAGGTCGACTGCGGGGGCGAATTTATGACGGGTATCTACCACTGGGTTCAGGTTGGGAAATATGAAACGTGACCCCTCCTCGGCGCTATCCCGAACGATTCTAGTAGAGGTCGGTGAGGGTAAACAATAGGACAATCCAGAAACAACGAGAAGGAACTGGCGATATGAGGTAGTATATATATGGGATGAGGAGAGTGAGGAGGAGGAGGAGGAGGAGCAGGAGGGAATGGTTTGAGGAGTTATTCAAGGAAGTGAATTAAAATTTATTTTTATTTATTTATTTATTTTATTTTTATTATTGCCACTTTTTATTATTATTGGGTGTGGGAGGTGCGGCCTTTTTTCTAGGCTATTTTTTCCTTTTTGCTGGGGTTCTATTAAAAAAAAAAAAAAAAAAAAAAAAATTTAATTATTTGAATGGCACAGGGATTTTTAAAAATTTTAGCCCGCTATTTTTTCTTTTTCCTCCTAGATGAAAACAAACAATGCCCATTATTAATTTTCACCCGCCATTCGATTTTAGCCAGCCTTGGCGGATTAGTCATCCCCGGGCAACTCCGTTACTTATCACGTGACCTTCCTGAGGAAGTTCTTTACTAGGCGACAAGCTTCATCAGGTCGTGCCTGCTTATGTGGGGCCTAATACCATCCTGATATATGTTAATTTAAGCTGACTGTGATACATATAATCAATTAATATCTATTTTACAATATACCAAAACTTCCCTAACCTCAGTTATTTACTGCGTTTTCTTCTCGTCTTCTTCGCTCCTCTTCCTCTTCAGTTTACCCACGAGCTTTCGGACCACGCCGCGTATCCTCACACCTAACCTGGGTACATCCTCCATGAGCACGAACCGGCGAACAAGCAGGTTGAATATCGTCCCGAAGGCGAGCGCCATGACTGTGCTAGTGAAGATGATGACGTTGTACGGCATGCTGAAATCCGGTGTGGGGAGGGATAAGAGGAGGGCGGTCGTGCGGATTGCGGTCGTGAGCCTGGCGCCGGTCTTGGGATCTTTGTGGAGGATTGTGATTATAGCGGAACTTTCGTAATGATTAGCTTAAAACTAAGATTGAGTAGTATATATATCAAAAGGTAATTATGGGCAACTTACGGAATGTCGAAGCCACGGTTGGCGTCGGGAGGGTACTCCGTGTACCGCAGCAGCGCCTTCTCAAAGTCGTACGTAACCAGCACGGAGGAATTCTGCGGCACCACCATGCGCGCCTCCAGCTGCGTGCCCCTCTTCCTGTCCAGCGACGGCTTGTAGTAGACCTCCTTGATAATCTTGACTTCTTCCGGTTCGCCCTGCTGCGGCTTTTTAACGTCCTCGTCGCGGTCTCTTGAAGATGGAGTGATGAGTTTCGCGGAGAACGTGTGCAGGTACGGTCTCATGAACCACGGTAGTGACTCGAGGTAGACTAGCTCAACGGGTTCCGATGCGGAGGGGTTACGGAGGACGGCTTGTACCCGCCGCGTTCCTGTCCGTGGCCTGTGAATGTACGTTCGGCGTATATCAGCGGCTCTTCGCGGTTTAGTAATACTTGCGGTTCCGCGCGGGTGAGCGTAAGGTCGAACTCCTTATCCGCTTCGAGCTTGAAACACCGTGTGTCCTCATTGATTTTTTCTACTTTCGCTTCCGGTGAAAACTCAATGTTCCTCTGCGACGGCGTAATCAGGCAGACGGGTAATGTTCCTCCCCAGCAAGCGGGCAGTAACCCCTCATTTTCCTCCCGAAGACGTCCGAGAGGCTCCACTGCGGATCGAACGAATTATCCAGCGGGAAACAAGCATCATCATCGTAATTCTTCGAAGCGTCGCACGCCATCTGCTCTATCGGCGGCGGGCGGGGCACGGGGGAGTCACGCCTGTACAGCGACCGCTCGATGTCGACGACCATGCTTATCGTCTGCTTCATTTCGATCTTGCAGTCGTTGGTATCGGTGCTGCTGCAGACGGGGCGGAAGTCGATGGACATGGCCTGGTAGGATGCGTCGAAGAGCTTGTGCCCGTCCAGCAAGCTCGAGATGCCGGCCTTACCTTTGCAGGGCAGGAGCTTGAGGAACGGCGTCAGGTTCTCCGTGCAGACGGGCTCGCGGGGGAGGGTGCCGTGGAGGAGGTGTAATTTTGAGAGCGTTTCGAGGGGGTGATCGCCGGATGGTTCGAAGGACATGACGGGGCGGATGGTGCGCGTTTCATCGATGAAGTTGAGGGAGGCGCAGAAGAGGCCGGAGAGGGAGTTGTTAGTGAGGACCATCGTTCTTCCGCCCTGCAAAGAACGATAGCTTTTTAGTATTTTGTAGAGGTTTTTGGATTTGTTATACGTGCTCTTCGTCTGTATCGGCTTCAACCCAAGCCCAGAGCTCGACGCCGGTACCGCCAGCGGTGTGTCCGTTCTCGGGCTCAGTCCCCCACCGCTCGGCATCCACCTGCCCAGCGTAAACTTTAGGTGTAGCTCCCTCGTTTTCGAATTGTGTAGTACCTGCCCCAGACTTCTCGGCAGCAGCTGGAACATTTGCCGATTGAAAGATTGCGCGGATCCTAAACTCCGGAAATTGAATGTCGCTAACAGCGATTGCCCTTTTAGAGGCTTAAGGACGAGCTTTTCGTCATAGTCGCCTATCGACGAGCCATTGGCAGAGGTTAAAAGAGAGAGAGAGAAGAGGAGGGATAGGAGGATTTGGAGGCTTAATGACGGCAAGCCGATCATGGTAGTTATTCGTGATGTTTTCATCTTTGCTGCAACATTGTCGGTGCCGTTTGGTGGATGGTAGGTTTGAGGCCGAGATGATAAGAAAGGTGAAGGACGTGAGAGAAGGAAACCGTGTCGGCTCCTTATTAAACGGTGTGGCTTTGCCGCCTCATTTACGCCACAATTAAGTGGGTGGCTTGGCATTCGGAGCTTTTAGTCTGCCGCACTGACAGTGCGGCAGACTAAGCTGCCAATTTTAAACCTTGTGACTTTTCCATACAAAAGCATCCGCCACAAGCTCGGAAAGACAAACTTCCGTCCACTCCTTCTCCCTCGTCTTCATCATTAACCTCACAGACGATCTTTCTACCTACTTGCACTTGAATGAAGCACGCAGCCTCGAAGCTTCAGATATCCCAGAGTCGAGATGGCTAGTGGTTCGTCCCTCCCTCGACCCCCTACCTAGCTAGCAAAACCATACTAACTTCCCCACCCTTGTTGCAGCTTCGGAGGTCCGCGTGGTCGTGTGCGGCGATGAAGCGACGGGGAAATCGAGCCTGATCATGTCCCTCGTTAAGGACGTCTTCGTCCCTTCCGGCCTGCAATCCGTCCTACCGATGATCACGATCCCGCCAAGCATAGGAACTCCCGAGAACGTTACTACGACCATCGTCGACACATCATGTACGGCCACTCTTTGCTCGAGCTTTAGAGTGGTGATAACAGTTGGAGTTGACGAGCATTACTGACTTTATGCTGCAGCTCTCCCGCACGAACGTAATACGCTTCGCACGGAAATACGGCGCGCCAACGTTATCCTACTAGTTTACTCCGACCACTACGTACGGAACCGACTGTCTTCCCTTATAAACAACTCCAGGAACAGCGATTGCTAATAAACTGTACATTTGCAATATAGAGCTGCGAGAGGGTTACGCTATTCTGGTAATTTCGAGCTTTAAAAATCTCTAACGGTACGAAGGACTTAAAGCTGACTTCGGCAGGTTACCATTCTTCAGATCTCTTGGCGTAAATGTACGATCCCCATCCCATGCAAGCAATACCTTCATCGCAAAACACTAAAATCGTGGAATTTTTATAGCTACCGGTCGTATTATGCGCGAACAAAGGCGACCTACGGCCCGACGTAGACCTTGCGCAAATCGTCGACGAGGAGATGATGCCGATAATGCAGGAATTCAAGGTATTCGGACGGCAAGTTCCGTATCTGGTTATATCACTTGTAGTTGATACTGAGTCCCGCGACTATTATAGGAGATCGATTCATGCATACGAGCGAGCGCCAAGGAGCATTGGAACGTGAATGAGGTGCGTATCGTGGTATGGAGATAATTTGGATAGCCGGACTAATACGATCGCTCATCATGAAGGTCTTTTATTTATGCAAAGAGCCGTCACGCATCCCATAGCGCCGCTGTTCGACTCGAAGGAGCAGGTTCGTCTACCGACGCTATAATTATGATGAATGGGGGAATACTGATCGTTACAGAGCTTAAAACCGGCTGCAGTTGAGGCGTTGAAACGAATATTCTGTAAGATTTGCAATTGAACCGGAAGGGGAAAGACACAGAAATGGACAAACTGGCTAACATTTTTCTTGAAGACCTCAGCGACAAAGACCAGGACGGGTATTTGAATGATGAAGAAATATCGAAATTTCAGGTTCGAAGATTAGTCAGAAATTTCTATTTATTAAGAACCTCTTCTGACAATTTTACCAGTTGAAATGTTTCCACAAACCCTAGCGTCAGCGGATCTTGAGGATATCAAAATGATCATCCAGAAGATGTCTGCCAGCTCCGTCACCGAACGGGGTATAAACGAGAAGGGCTTCTTGCTACTAAACCGCTTCTTGCGGAGAAAGGACGGCATGAGACAATGTGGACAATACTGCGGACTTTCCATTATACAGACAGCTTAAGTCTACGAGATGACTTCTTACATCCAAAGTAGTTCATCCTTTCTACAGCCATTACAAAGTCTGTAATTTACTAAACACGGATTTAGGTTCGAAGTCCCGCCAAACTCCTCAGCTGAACTAAGCCCCGCCGGCTACCGCTTCTTCGTCGACCTCTTCCTCCTCTTCGACAAAGACAACGACGGCGGACTGAACGCGTCCGAGCTAGCTGCACTTTTTGCTCCGACGCCAGGTCTTCCTCCTTCGTGGATTCACGCAAGCTTTCCGTCTTCTACGGTGCGGAATGAAGCGGGACATATCACGCTGCAAGGTTGGTTAGCGCAGTGGAGCATGACGACCTTCGAAGACCCCAAGACGACGCTGGCGTACCTCGCGTACCTCGGGTTCGAAAGCCCGGAGAAGCAAGGAGGAACTACGACGGCGTTGAAAGTGACGAAACCGCGGAAGCGGAGGAAGAGGATGATGAAGGTTGAGAGGAATGTGGTGTTTTGCTACGTACTGGGTGCTCCTGGGAGCGGCAAGGTAAAAATACCTTCCCCCATTTCTTCGAAACATACGCATATGTGTATAGAAGTCTGATCATGCTCGCAGAGTGCACTCCTCGACGCCTTCTTAAACCGCCCTTTCAACTCCACCTACAGCCCCACCATAAAACCCCGCACCGTCGTCAACAGCGTAGAGCTCCAAGGCGGGAAGCAGTGCTACCTAATCCTCGAAGAGCTCGGCGAGCTCGAACCTGCCGTGCTGGAAACGAGTCCCGGTTAAACGCCTGCGATATGATCTGCTATACCTACGATTCTTCGGATCCGGATTCGTTCGAGTGCGTCGTTAACCTGCGCAACAAGTACCCGCAGCTGGATGAGCTGCCGAGCGTGTATGCGGCGCTTAAAGCGGACCTAGATAAGACGACGCAGAGGTCGCAGTCGCAGCCGGATGCGTATACGGAGGAACTGGGGATGAGCGCGCCCGTGCACGTTAGTGTTAAGTGGGAGACTATATCGGAGTTGTTTGTGCAGGTAAGCAGGCTCCTTGGATATTGTGCGGCAAGTATACTAAATGTTTGCGTTATATTTAGATCGCAGAAGCGGCGTTATCGCCCGCAACATCATATCCGAAGCGCGAGGACGAACCAGTGGATAGAACTAACATGTACATCCTCGCGGGCATAACGGCATGCACGGCTTGCGCGCTGTTCTTCATATGGAAGAAGGTGGCGCCTGGTTCCATTCCTAGTTACTCAATATATAACCTTATTTTCTTTCCCCTTACTTTAACCTTTTTTGTGATTATCGCTCTACTCCTCTCCAACATTTTTTTGGATAAACTTCATGATAAACGAATTCTCTTTCTTCACTTTTGACTATTAATGGTACCCGGCTGTAGTGGCTTCTGTATGGGCGTTACTTTTTTTGTTTTTTTTTTTTTTTTCGCTTCTCCCGGCTGTCTCTCTCAGCCTAGTTACGAGACTGGGCTTTCTATCAGGCTGTAAAAGTCGCTCTATTTCAAATTGAAAACAGATTACCTCTTATTGAGGTAGTGGTTACACGTATTACACAACATACCGTTGCTCGTGAATGATTTTTCCTGCTTATTCTCGAAAAAGCTCCTTTGTAGATTTGATTTCGAAAACGATTAAAGTTTATGATGCATCTAATAAGAGATTATCCTTTTCATTTCTTTCCTTCATTTCGACGTAACATCTTAGGTCTAAATACAGTTTGTCTCGTGCCCGCCTCTCTACTAGTAAAAAAGGGGAGTAGAGAGGCGAGACGAGACAAATACAGCTTGCAAACGCTAAAACGGCTCGATTCGTGCTTTCTTTTTATAACTCAGATAGGTTTTCAAGGGTAAAAAAGGGAAACAAAAACAGTCACATTATTTTGTCGCCTACAGGTCCTCTGTCGGCTTTATATAATATCATATATTAACGAGGGCTGTTTGTTGGCCAAGAGGGAGACGGTGGGTTAGTGATGTTGCTGCTTTTTTTCTTTATATTAAAATATTTGGAGGTAACAAAGTAATAAAAGGGGTAACATTTTATCAATTCCCTAGATTTATCAATCCCTATCCTCTCAACATTATACCCGAATGATCGCTGCTTAAGTACACACTTATATTAATTATCTTGTCGAAATAAAACTTAACAATAAATCAACAAGCAAATCTTTCTTTAGTGTTGAGGCTGCTTCGGAAAGGCCCGGACGCTCTCTTCCCTTCCATAGTATGATACGGCGCCAGATTTTGAGGGATGTGGTCCAATCCCTTATCTCCTTCCCCAATTTTGCCGCAAGATTTCCTTTGATCTAGGCTCTTCATTACTGGGGCCAAAATTCTTGACGGACTCAACGGTATTAGCCCATACACTGCACTGCATGCAATCCAAGTCCTTACAGATCGAGTATTTGAGTATTCGTTGGTTTCCAGGTAGCGCGATCCTATGGAGATGGCGTGGATCTGTCTCTTCCCGCAAGACCTCAGCGGTACTTTGCCGCAGTCGACATCTTCGACGCAAACATAAGCTAGGCAGTCTTGTACGCGGTCCGTACCGCCGCGTGATTTAGGCAGATAAGTTAAACTGAAGTGTAACGGCACATGTTTCAGGTATCTAGTTTTTCTATTTTTCTCCTTCGGAGGGATCTTTGTATAATCAAGGAGTTGAGAACTAGGGCAAGATTTTATGCACTGGTTGGAATGGTTTTAGAGATGATTAACCCAGGATATCTCTACCCATCGCTCCATGGATTACTTTAATAGTTTCGAAGTTGTCGAATTTGAAGATTGATTATACGTGCCTGCTTGTAGCTGCACTCAAGCTCTTGATGTTCCTCGAAATATAGACATACTGGGAGATGATACAGCAAAAATACTAAAAAGAATTTTTTTTTCGGCGAGGATGTCTGAAGCAAAATTGATGAAACGATGAGTAAATCTCCAAAATTTTGAGGAAGCTGGTAGTTTCAAAAACTTGAAATGTTTTTAATGAAATGTGATTAAATCTTTTATCCTGAAGAAATCGTTTAGCTATTCAATTCGCTAGAAGCATCAAAAATTTGACGTAGAACAAAGTATGACTGGAAAATTGCATTATTTCCGTAATATTATTCTTTATATCAAATTTTTTATATTCTTCATTGCAGTTCCCCCGCTTTCCTAGGAACTATAGTATATATAAAAATGCCGTTCATTTAGCTATTCTTTGTTTATTTTCATTCTTCATGCTTAATATAGTCCTCTTTGCTTACAATTTGATTCACGAGTCTGAACCTAGAGTAAATAGCAGCACGCCAAACCCTTTTATCCATTCTGAAGTGGCTTTGGGAAGGCCCAAATACTGTTAATTTCTCCCCGGCTGTTCTTCATCATCGTATGTCTCGGCAGCCGAGGTGGAGGAATGTGCGGTATATCCGTTAGGGCATGACATCTTACAGCTCGAAGTAAAATATCTCTTATACCAGCTTCATCACTCTCTTTGTAAAATCTGATTTGCTCGACAGCCCTGGTCCAATGGTTGCACTGGGCGCAATCGAAGTTCGTGCAGATTTTATAGTACCAGCACGCGTCGTCTTCCGTGAAGTTGTATCCTACGTAATAAACGTATATATTTTTACGCGTGCAATGCGGCATTGCGTCGCAAGTAATCTCTTCGGGGCAAACGCGAGCTTTGGGGTCTGCTTTCTTGTTGCGTTGGGAGGAAGAGCAGAAGAGGTAAACGTGGGTATAAAGGCACATATTTTCGTCCTTTAATATAATGCCTTCTTTTCTTTTGGTTAGATTTTTTGCGAAGGATCTTGATATGATCAGCTAAGTAGCTCAGTGGTTTGTAATTAGAGTTCCTTGGTAGTTCTAGAGTAGGCTTCCTAAGGCTGGCTAAAATGGGTTATGGGAGATGGTTACATGTATACATGAGGACATCTGTTACTCGATAGCTGACTTTTGTAGCATTCGGAATTGCTGAACTTGAATAACTGTATGCATTTTCGCGCGGCAAAAAGCACTTAAGCTCACGATCTTCTGGAGGACATTGACCTTGAAGACATGGCATTTGGAAGTCGTCAGAAATTTATAAAGACTCACAGTTCAGAGGCATTTTTGAATATACAATCAAGTATCTGTGAACCGCAATTGCAAAGTATCAGAGCAGTCATGTATTAACGTTGGCAAGACAATAAAATAAATCACCAAATTTAAACAATTTCACTATTTCAACAAGTTCCAAGGAGTTTTTAGATCAGAATAAATTCTTTAATGCTAAGAAAATTTCTTGTGTAATTCGGCAGCGGCGTCAAAAGCTGGGTTACCAGATGAAGTTTGATATCAGAATCACTTCTTTTCACAACAATCTTTTTCAAAAAATCTGCATTCATCTCCAAATATTATATTATTCCAATCTAGTGTATGCTTTAAGTTTACAGTATGTTCATTTAAACTATCTAAAAAGAAAAAAAAAGATAAAAAATAAAAGTTTGAAAACTATCGTAAGAAATACTTCCACAACGAAGGTAAAGTTGTTTTATTAGGCTGGTGGTGGCTTGGGAAAGGTCCAGGTACCTCCTTCGACTATTTGATACGGTATCTCCCATCGGGTTCCAATTTTTGGAGGTCCTTAATGTCTTTGTAGTTCGTTTCCTCGCGTATAATATCCCTGACGTCGAGCATCTTATCGCGGCAGCCGTCGATTTTCTTAACGATCTCACCCCAGCGTTCGCATTGGCAACATCGCCCCCGTTTGCAGGGCTTATAATACCAGTTGTTACCGTCTCCGCTGTACCGAAAGCCTACGTAGTAGGCATAGGCTCTGTAGTACTTCCGACACCCGTTAAAACCTTGACACTCTTTGCGATCTATGAAGACGCGAGCGGTATGTTCTTCCCGCGTGTTTTCGCGGGCGGGAAAAGGGCACGAGAGATAGATCCGATAAATAATACACATTTCTTGAACTTTTGGAAAGAAAAAGAGGTTTTTTTATTTCTTGGGAAGGAGCGCTCCGTATCGGTGAGTTGAAAGGGTTCGGTAGATGAGATTTTTTTCTAGATTTTGGGATAATTTCCTCAAGCTTGGTTGGAAATGTATATTAATGGTTCACTTGAGAGATGTCTATCCATCGCTTAATGCTTCATTTATAAATGCGGGAATCATAGACTTGAATAATATTACATGTATCTATAATTGTAAAATAGCAAACTTATACAGTCTTTCAGGTCGAATAGGTGGAGAATATGATATACAACTCTAACAAGACGAAATACTAGCGATACTCCCTTCGAGTTTAAGCCTTATCAGAACAACCTCCCCCCCCCCCCAAAAAAAAAAAAAAAAAAAAAAACCCCCGGAGAAATTCACTTTTCGCAATAGGTTTGAGGTGTTCTTGGGTCAGGGTAAGCCCTTAAATCTAAGGGAATTTATTCTAATTATTTATTTCGGTAAAGTTTAAGGATGAAATCAAGTCTTATAAAATGATACTCCCATGTTTCTCATTATATAAGTACTCTTAAAGAAAGGCCTTTTTCATACCTAATTTAGTAGGGTATTCTGCGATCTATTTAACATTATACATCTTAAAAGACAGCACATTTATAGGAACCTCTCCATAAATATGAGGAAGTAGAAAGAACTAGCCATGGTTTGCTTGATATTGCGTTCATGATTGTGGCTTAGGAAATGTCCAGAGACTAGACTTTCGTCCGTCTTCCTTGGTTTTTCGATAAGGCCTCAGAGCCGTATTAATGCGCGGTATCTCGGTTAGCGATTCGTATCCTAATCTCCTATGCAAAATTTCTCGTACTTTCTGGAGTTTCTGATTAGCCTGCTTGATCTCCTCAATGACTTCACGCCACCTTGGGCATTGACAGCACAGTTCCGATTGACAAGGAGCATAATAATGGTTTTCCGTGTCTTCTTGGTATTTATAGCCAACGTCATGGGCATAATTCCATCGAGACCTGCATCCAGGTCTACCGCAGTCCACATACTCTGGACATTGGCGAACGGTGGGTTCCCTTCTGTACCGATCGGAAGAGAATGGACACGAAAGATAAATATGAGAGATAATGCACATGATTCGGGTTTCAATATATGTTCCTGTGAATTAAAGGTGCAGAGTATGGATTTTGAGGTAGACTAGAAAGAATCGGGGACGAGTTGACTTGAGATTTTACCCAATCGATCATTCGTGGGAGGGTTGATTTATAGGTACTAAGTGGGTGCAAAAATATTGAGCTTCTTGAGCTTGAAGAATAAATATCTTTCATGATCATGGCAAAGCAGTCAAATTCTCGATAACCCCGAGCGGCAATCTGAGATAAATTCGTGAATGTATGGTACGTAAGAAGTCAAAATAATAAAAGAGGCTTGAGGTTCAGACTCGCGAAAGACGACTATTAATGTGGAAGAATAATGCAAGCAAGCTTCTCTACAGTTTCACAATGATGGATATTGTACTATAGATATCGTACTATCGCTATCTCGAAAGAACTTGAAGAGTATTATTACCAAGGTTCTCACATATTTCATGCACTAATGAGTTCAAAGTAAAGTGCCAATTTCAGTGAGCTTTCCGATTGTTTCCTCCGGTCCCGCTCTTCCGGCATACGCGCAATCGGGCCGTACTAGGGCAGCTTTATACAGGTTTTAAATGAAGCTCTTCTTCTGATTAACAAGCTCAATGCCAAGTGCGAGTCAACCTAAATAATAAATCTTAAGCTTGACACCCAACTCCTTTCCAACGCTACTGAAATTCTGCATATACGCTTACTAGTAAAGTATTCTCTAGTGGAATATAATAATATCATAGCATACAAATCTATTTATATACCTCATCTTTACCAATTTTTAACAAATTATCAAAACCAAATGTTCTCCCTATCTAGCTACAAAAACTGAGAAAGAAAGACCCT
Source organism: Pezizomycotina sp. ARF18 (assembly GCA_002224055.1). Taxonomy (NCBI): domain Eukaryota; kingdom Fungi; phylum Ascomycota; species Pezizomycotina sp. ARF18. The sequence goes on along the minus strand of AZLU01000003.1, from coordinate 146,716 downwards.
GGATTCTTTGTGTTAAATCATACCTACGGTGGCTTAGGAAACATCCAGTAACTCGAAGCGCGTCCGGGTTGCGCAGCCATGTGACGTGGCCTAAGACCCTCCGGAATGGTTTGAATATCCGTCACACCGCAGTGTCTCAAGCGGTCACATATCACAGCTTTCCTTCTGGCAATACTGCCCTCCTGTCGCTCTTCCCAAGAAATCTGACGCCAGCGTTCGCACTGGCGGCAGAGGGGTATTTCGCAGCGCGCGTAGTAACTATGACCTGCGTCTTCTTGGAACTTGTAGCCAACCACGTGGACGAAGTAGAGGGTGTCGTGGCGCAAGCTCCGAGTACCCTTGCAGGCGTTCTCATCGATGAAAACGCGCACGATGTTGCTTTCCTGTTCGGGTGCTTTGCCGTAGCCCCTGCTTGCAGTGCGGGGGAAAGGGCATAAGAGGTAAAAGTGATGGTGACGCACATATCTTAGGATCTTTGAATAAGGATTGTGCTGGTTTGATCGACTTTATGAAAAGCTTTTTATATTGGTAAATGACCAGCTAAAGGTGCCTTGTCTGATGTGTCGCATTGATCTTTTACTCGAAGTTCCATTTTATAGACGGTGAGATATTAGCAGTCAATTGTGTAGTGATAATATTATCACAACCTCGAGCTCACTCATCCATCATGTCCATTATTCCAAAACTCAGAAATGATGCTCAATTCGAAGCAATAATACTAATAATAATAGCGATGGACTAAAACGAAAGCTAAGCCCTTTACTATCACTAAGTGATCACCTTCTTAAGCTCATAGAATTTGAAAATTGATTGAGTCAGTATATATGGGCTCTTTAGGATCTATAATTGATTACGTTATTTAACATGTGAAAATACTTGCCTCCATAGATGGAGCATCAAGGTGTAAAGCCATGGAGGACACCCAGCATCTCTGCTCAAGCAGGTGACGATACCCAGGTATCTCTGAGGCCATTCCTCCCTACCACTGTCGAGCTACCGGTAACTTCTGAGATCGTAAATGTGGCAGAGACAGGACAGCGTTGATGCAAACCACAGAAGAAATACGCCCCTACTTCATACTCCATCTGAAGTCGATAAAGATGCTTTCCCACAAGCTGGCTCATGCGTAAATTCGCCACTTCCCTGGATTTGGTTCCGTCACCGGTCCTTTCTCGATGCCTGAAGAGTTGATAAAGGTCTCAACAGAGCGTTTGACCTCCGTCGGAAATATAAAGCTGGTCGTGGCTCGACCATTCCTCTCGGCCCACCTCAACCTCACCCAATCCGTAGGTGTTCTCGTTAAAGTCGACAATAGCGGAATCCCTGCCAGGCCAGAGTAGTTCCGTGAGAGAAAGTTTGGGCACGAGGGCCTTGAGCTCTTCTGTTGCTAACTGGAAAGCTGACGTCGATGCTTGGGAATATATAACTGTTTGGAGAATGGAATTTTCGTGAATGAAAATTTATTTATTTATTTATTTGCCTACCTACCAGCAAGCCCAAATTGAAAATAAAATAAAAAATAAATACAGACAAAACTGTCATCACCATCTGACATCTGCCATCCCCAGCATCTCCTCCCTCGATGCCAGATATAACCTGCCGAAAATGCGCTGACTGATGCAGCTAAAGGCCGGATGCACGATCTCCTGGCTGCTCCTCCTTCCCGGGCTGTGGGGAGGCAGATCTGTCCGTATACAGAGTTAGAGGCTCTATTCTTCGTTTTCTTCAATCTCCCTGGGCTACGCGAACCTCATTTCGAAAAGGCATGACAGGCTTGAAGGGACCTGATGACTTCCCACCGGATTCCACTTGCTACCCCTCTACGGCACCCTTATCTCCCCGGTCGAACGCCATAACCTACGCATGCTTCTAATGCGGTCCTGTTATCAACTCTACCAAAATAGAGACTGTGAGAGTTGAAGCTAAAATTTCACGATAAGCTTGATGCAATCGGCTCTGCTCCAACCTATCACACTGGTCGGAAATCAGCGGAAGGGGAAGCCGACCACATGCAAGTAAGACGAAATCTTAACATCTCTGGACCCTAGGTAGGTCTAGATTGGTCGAACGAGATGCGAGATCAACTTGAAGGCTGACGCGTCTATTCTAATTCTAGTAAGGAGTCGCAAAGTGGTCAGATTTCTGCTTCATGCAAGTTTTGAGGAAGGCTGAAGGTTCAAAGGTCTACAAATATAGTCCACTCGGCAGCTTGGCTGGGGAGCTCATGAGAACGCATCGGTAGCGCGGACGAATACTCCATGCCGAGATCAAAGGGATGCGTGGACTCCAGGAAATCGGCTAGAACTCTGAAGAAACGAATGAGGATCTACATGGCATTGCATATGATTGGGGAACGAGACCCTTCTCGCGGGGATCGGGGGACGATAGGATCGGCACCTGTAAAGATTTCGACACGCCGTATGCCACTGGTAGGAAAATTTCCCCTTTCTCACCCTTGTCGCTTAAAATTGTCTGCTTTGGTCCATTTCTCTAAGCTCCTTTTCGCCTAGACTTGTACGACATTGATACTCTTATGGCGCCGAAAGCGCTACAAATTCTTCGGTTCGTCGGCAAACATCCCCGCTTGATGACAAGCAATTGAAAAGGAACCTCCGCGAGCCGTGATAGGGCACGGACACCAAAGCCCCCACACTTTTGCAGTCCTCACTTGAGAAATTGACACGAACTTAACAAACGTGCCAGCATCGTTAACAGAAAAGCAGCGAGTAAAAATCCCTCATTCATTTACCCTCAAGCCCCGACTTTTCAGGCAGGAAAGGCTTTGTCAAATCCTTGCATTCTAGAGCACGTACATTGCATATGTGAGTCCTTTTTTTTTTTTTTTTTTTCCTCTTACTTTTTTTTCCTTTTATCTACCCCGCTTCACACGAGTAAGGAAAAGGAAAAGGAAAATTTTTTCTCTTGAAGACTTTGCCTTAAGTCGCGCTTACGATTTTCAATTTATATCAGGCTCAACTCCCAGCTCGAAGCAAGGCGAGTCAAGTCATTCGTCGGAACTCTCACCGAGTCTTTATGCACAACCAAATCTTGCCATTCACTCGAGCCTCTCTCTGCACAGCAGCCGATTTCCGTCAATCTTTTTTTACTTTACAACGATCCTATCTTCTTCACTCTTTGGTTACACGTTGATCCGAGTTTCACAAAGTTGCTTCCCAGGAGGTAAAACGCACCAAAATGCACCCCGAAGGTTTCCTTTCACGCCAAAGGGGACTGTTACATGTCGAAGTAATGTGGAGAACGAAGAAGAACCGTTGATAACGATCTCGCCACTCAGTAACACGCGAAGATAATTCGAACACGGTTGTTTTTTCTTTTTTCTTAATATGGGATTTATCTAAAGCGCGACTGCCCATCGCCGGCAAAATACCTGAGGAACAGGTCACAGCGAATTTGGAGAATACACTATATCCATCTTCTTGTCGAATCAGTTCGTCCTCGCGACTTTCCAAAAGCCTCCGCGGCCCATTCGAAAGGATCCGGTTGTTCCTGAGGTGGTCATGAGGAAGCTATTGTAGCCTTGTCTTGGCATGCCTCGCCAAACCTTGTTCCATTGGCTGACAGCCGAAGGCTGATCACCAAATCCACAATCCCTGGCCAATAACGGCTTTTTGTGGATCGATATAAGGATGAAACGCAACCAAGTTATAGGATAAGCTTTGGCATATACAGCAACGACACTAGTACGTTTAGTTTACTGCATGAAATTAATCCATATACCCGAACTCTTCTGCTCTTCTGCTCTGTTGGTCTGCTGGTCTGCTGCCCTGCAGTCCATTCTATATAGTGTCATCTTGCTTTGAAACCAACTAGCATCTATATAACTACGACCCGGTCACTATCCCTGACATCAACTCCTCGGCCGCTAAGCTCCTGCCTTTGCTAACTTTACTATTTTACTTTACAGAGTGCTAGGGATGCCCCACGTCTAGATATTTCTCGGATGACGCTCCCTCCGCCACCTAATAGAACCCAACGATTAGACTCATATATGGTCTCGGCCATCCATTATCCGTGCTGAACCATGTTTTGGACCTCGCTGCATCGATCTGAATACGGCTCTGTCCACAGGATCCATGTTTCTTTATACCTCCTGCGGTATCTGAACGGCTCCTTTTTGGTTCGTCGCGAAAAATTATCATCCACAAAAGTGACGGCTATTCAGGGAACATAGCGATTAATTTTGTTTATCATAGCAGTGTCATCACTTCATCATTAGATGATTATTGACACATTTTTCAGGGTCACGGATTTACGAGTGTTACGCTTTTTTTCCGCCCTCGCTCCTGTCTCGGCGAATTCTCGACAATTCTCGGATTCGGTCGGAAAGTGCGCAGAAGTTATTTTACATAGAGGGCACAACCGCGAAACGCTCCATCATCACTACTTCCGATTCCACCGAGCGCAAATGCTAGATGTGCTCCATTCGATAGCTTTCGGTGTATCGAGGTAGCTGGCAGATCCTGCACGCAATGGCCCTTGCTTCCATCAGGCTAGAGTTGAGAAGAACTCTGATTTTTAAGGCCGATAAATCCGACGAGCAATCGATTGCTCGTCAATATTCATTAATTCTTGCAAATGCGGATATAATTCGATTGAGACTGCACATGCCTCTCCGCAATGCGTTATAAAATGGACACATAGTCTATTCCGGCCTGCCTGGAGCTGGGCGGGACGGTGGGTTTACTAGGATAGGCATTATATGGTCCTTAGGAAATTATTCGCATTATTACGAAAAACGAATACCAACTTTTATCACTTTCTACGTCGGTATTCAGCGGAGAGTTTTCATCTCGTGTCAAGTCTTTGTCTTTTTTAGACCTTTTTTCTAGTTCGATTCTTTGTCGACTTTATATCGCGACAGCAACACTTTCTTTTTGGCTCTTTAAGAAGAGCATTTATTGCTGACCTGTGAGGCATCTATGCTCCAGGTTCAACCGGCCCTCTGGAATTTCGGCTTGGTTATTGATGCATTTTTCACTTTATGTCTTTCTTTATATTACATTTTTCCAAACCGTGGGAGTCTATTCCTGGTTTCGTTTATTGCTGGCTGTGAGCCATAGTCCGTGCTTGCGGGCTGCCCACGCGAGCTTACCCTCCAAGCTATAAAGAAGAGCGGATGCTTCCCTCGCTGAGACTTTTCAAGTACACCGACCTATTTAACTGTAAAAAACAAACGATGTATCATTTTGGATAATTTATTCTTCCCTGCACGTGTCAGATGTTGCGTTTATGCAGAGTAAGTCTGTCTTCCCTGCAAAATTCCCTTTTATTTGAAATGTTTATTTTCCAGTCTATCTTCAAAAAACGGCCATATGGATTGATATTAATTCAAGTGAACTACTTTCTACCGTACAGTTTTCCAAGCCTAGTCCAGTCCAAGTGAATACCAATGACCAAATTATGTTTAATTGTCAAGTCTTCCGTGTCGTTCAAGGAACAACCACCTTCGTTTAATTTCGGTCAAACTCGACAGACTATAAGGCCATATACTACAAAGCGATACATTTATTCAACTATTATTATTGAAGAGTAAGGCCTTCGCAAATCTTTGGATTCTATGATACCGCCTTTCTGGCTGTTCTGTCATATCCGAGACCACTTTAGAGTTGAGTGGTATCGATATCAAAGGAATCAAGTTCAAGAGCAAATGTGCTGCAATTATTCAGCTGTTGAGGAGCTTGTCTACTGACATTAGTTAGGGTATGACAATATAATAACCCCCTTGCTTTCTTCTCTAAACCTTCTTTTCTAGTCCAGTAGCCGCTCGAACTCAGGCTAAAAAGAACCGACGATGCAGGCACAACTTACCAGAATACAACGCTCTTTCATAACTTCACTCATTCGCTTTGCTACACCATTAAATTAAATTTCTATCTGCCTCGTCAAGGATCGCGTCGCTAGGGACATTCCCTGTGAATCCGTACCGGATTCGCCTCTCAGTTCCTTTAAGCCCCGTGGAGATCCCTCCAGTCCTCCGCCAAGAGTTAATCTCCAATGCCAGACGCCAGCGCTTAATGCACAGGCTAAGCCTAGTACGAGAGCTCACAGAATGAATAAGACGATTTTTTTCAAAAGTTAGTGCGGAGGAATACGACGATAATTATTTTCCCTCTGTTGAAACAACACGTCAGACGAAATCAAATACTCAGTCGCTAGCAAAGTTTTCGAAACAGTTATATGCAAACAGCATTGATTGTATCAAATACACTGCAATTAGCGTCTGGCTAAGAATTTACATTTCTAAAATACCGGAAGACTGATGGAAAAGCGTTTTTTCGAGACTTCTGTTAGCTCTCGCTCGAATTTGTATCTCACGGATTTTAGTTGAAGTTTTCCCAGCTGTTTGGTTCCTCGATATCGATTCAAATATATTGGCCGCCAGCTGGGCTCTAGGAGGACTGGGAACAAATGAACCTTTGCGACTTATTACCCATCTTTTGAGTGGGCCTTATTCTCTTTGGCTTCCTATAGGATGCTACATATTCATCAGCGGAATGGAGGCGTTTCGAACACCTACGTTCCTGTCCTGGATTCTTCTTCAACGAAGGGAACTTCCTCTATGGCAGTGAAAAACTAATACTCGCCAAATATTTCTTTGCATATTTACTCTCCAATATAGAGTAGCATGCCACGTTATAATATTATCACTTCCTTTCTATGCTGCCTAGAAGTTCTTCAAGATTGGGTTGAGGTATATACCGGGCGCAATCCGAGGCTTACATGAGCGCTGAATTGTCAACTATTCTTCTGCGCAAGAGAATCACTCGCATCGGACTCTGCGATGGCTTACGGTTTTGCAATACTTTCAAAAACGATTACGTTAAAAATAGACACATCAAGTATGCTCCTAGAATTAATTAAGGAGCTGACATTCCGTTTCCAGTGGGTATAGTCTTTTCTTCGAGTATCGGTAGGTCCGATTTTGGTCTAGTTTTGGGTTGTTTCGGGTACTAATGGTTCTGGGTTTGAACAGAGCTTTATTCGGATAAAGCTAGTAATAATATACCACGTGTAATGAAGACGGTTGGGATAGGTACAGCATAGAAAAAGGTAAGGATGAAGAGCCAAGAGTTAACAATTATGTTCATACTTTTCGTTGCCCATTCAGATGTAATGATATGGGTTTGCTAATATACCATTTTAAAGGTGTCCCTAGGCGTGTTGAAAGACGAGTGGTTTCAAAATGATCTAACGACGCTGTTGTTACGCGTAAGGTCCCCCGATCACGGACTTCTCAACAGCCGGAGTGGGAACCGAATCAACACCAATCGAAAAATTCAAAAGAACCTGCCGGTTGAAATCAGGCGTTAAATAGCATCAAATCAAAATTCACGAACGTATTGTGGACGCCTGCTTTACGGTGAACGTATTTATGTATTCACCCAAGCGGAGTCTAATTTCCTAGGTGCAGATGGTTGAAACCTACCTAAGACGGATACCCTTTTTGACGGAAGAAAGACCTATCGAGATATAATTATACATCAAAGAAAAGAAATCTGCACAGAGATCTGCCAGGATAACCTTTCGTTTTCCGCTGATCGATTGTTCGCAGCGACGAAATCTTCAGGATAAGCGATGCGTTGGATTTTTCTCTTCCCTACGCGCGGAACCACAAGCGAGGAGGTTTCTGAAGCCTTGACTCAAGATTGTGTCGGACCATGAACGGCGAAAGTTTGGAGCCATCAGAACTCATACTGTAGTGAGAAGAACTGCCTAATAATACGAATTTTGCATAAAGCGCATAATAATGGGAAATTAGTCTCCGCTACCATATAATGCGCAAATGCCATCAACGTGCGACCATTTATGGCAGCCAGACCGGTGAAAACGACACGTATTCGCACGCTCACATACGTATAAAAGAGCTACAATTTTACTCTCAACTTAACGATTCAGCATCGAACATCGTATAGTTGCGAATCGGTCCACATTCGCTACTTTACAATATCATTTCTACGTTATTCTTACCGTCGTCGTAGTCTCTTAGTCTTTTACGTTTTCGCGCATCTTTGTACGTACACAGAATTGAGTATTATTACCCTTGTTTACGTTGTGACGCCGTGCGTAGCTGCTAGGATAGCTCTTTGTGCGCATTGATTGTTCTCTCCCACAATAGCATGCGTCTCCCGTTTCTCGGGAACGAGTTTACGACTTGCGTAAAACTAAACATAGCAGCAAAGCCACCGCCGGACGAAAATACGCCGTTCGCAAACTGCTTATTGCTGCGGACAATTTCCCCGTTTGGACTGAGGAAATCCCTGAGAACACACTCGTCGATTTGGGTGTTTGGTTTTCAAAATGGGAGATGGGAAGAACGAAGGGCATTACGGCTTTTAGTCGATTTGGATTCTAGGGAATCAAGGGAATCAAAGATTTAAAATCTCAAACTGGCTGAAATTCTGGATATTGACGGCGGCGACAGTAGTTTTGTTTTCGGTGAAGATCCCGACGAGGATGTCGACCAAGGGCAGAGTTCCGAGACCTCCGAACAAAACGCAACTGCTTAGGGAAAAGGAATAATCAATAAGGAATAAAGGTGTACAAAACGCTTGAGGAACGCGCAAATCCTGGATATTGACGACGGCGCCAGTAGTTTTCTTTCTGTTGATTCAGAGGAGGATGAAGAAGTCTACTACAATACCGAAATCCGTGAAATGAAGGAACACGATTATTTTGGAGGGAACACCCTGGATAATACTATCTAAAATATATGCAGTGCAGCGGTAACAATATTGTCATCTAGATAATATATAACTTCATTACTTCTTCTTCTGGTGGTAAGTCCCGAGACCGACAAGCTGAAGCTTTGGCTCTCGGTTCTGCCATACAATTTGGTGGTCTCCTGGCAGAATCTCCCTGTCATTTTTGCGAGGCCGATTCATTGATTTACGTTACTTTAGAGGACAATCATTGTGATAACTATGTTATGATTATGCAAAAGAAAGATCGTTGTGATGCCGCGCCGGCGGTTCAGCTGGCTCGTGCATTGAGGGAGGCCAAGGAGCAAGTTCGCCTTGCGGCGGTCAAAGCTTCTTCTGAAGCTTCTTCTGCGTTATTGCGGAAGCTTAAGATTCGCCAAGATCTTGAGCAATCCATCCCGAATGGCGGGCAATAGGATGCCCGCCGATTTAGAACGGCGGGCAGTAAGCAATGCCGCGGATTGAGAACTCATCCTGTATATAAAGAGCTAGGATTCCACTTGAATAGCAAGAGAAATCACTGATAAATGCAACAATCATACAATACGTACCTTTGGTATTAAAATAACCGCAACCAACTTACAAGCAACAGTTTACCTTAGGCGTCACTACATCCAAGGACTTCGTATCAATAAACGCACTCCTGATACACTGTCCTATAGAGAAAAAATATTAATAAATATATATAATAAAAAAAATGAAAAATAGCATCGCAGAACTTTATGACCAGTAATAGCCTTTCTTTCTTGCGTTATGTATCAGGAGCCCTAGCTGACAACCCCCCCCCCCCCCCCCGGGGCCCCGACAATCGGGCGTGCGGAACTCTAAAGCGACACTACTATCAGTTGGACAAATAAAAAAGTTTTAAATTACATTCTCATCGCCTGACTTGATCTGCTTAGAGTTACCACAAAGTATAAGTATCTGTACACATACGTGCATGTATACGTTATAATATGCTTTGCAAAAATGTTGAACACTATCTCCCAGCCTCGACGCAAGCCCGACCACCATTCTCAAGATATCTTTGAAGCCCACATTTAAATGATCCCTTTAACCAGCCGGAGATCGCGATACCGCTAAGAGTCCTTCTTATCTTCTAACGATAGCTATTTTATGCCGATTTCTTCGGCGCCAGACACTCGAGCGCCGAAAGTTAAGGGAGACTCGACCGTAGCGGTACCAGAATGCTTATCCTGTTATATGCCATATACCCCAGAAAGCTCTGACTTCCAGGACCTTAGCTGCTTTAAACTTGGAATACAAGGCCGAAAGAGTTTTCCTTTTGGAAGAGCAACCCAGACGCATTTCTAGACAATTTGAGCAAGGCTGTGGGAGGTGGTGCTAAATTCCAATGTCTATATGCCCATGTGTTCCTAGAAAACTTCCGAGAATAGAAAGTCTATTCCTTCATCAAACTGTACGCCGTCATTCGTATCCTTGAATAGATCCTTTTCCTTATTACGATGTTGCTCATTCGTCTCTGTCGCTCTTGCCTTTCCCTTCAGTTTCGGAGGTTCCGGTGCTTGTTCCACATTACTCTCTTCGACTAGTTTCCTTATCGCTGCCGTAAACGTGTCTACCCGCTTCGTATTATCCAGGAACCGCATATTCGCCAAATCCAGAAGCATCCTCAACCCTTCTTCGGAGAGAATAAGTCGTACGACACCGGTCTGTTCATCGAATACCCCGATCGGCGAATCGAACATCAGCCGTTCGTCCGAACCGCAACGACGGCCATTTCGAACCGCTGATCCCGCTCTCCCGGAAAGAAGATGTAACGGCACACTGTAACATTCTCTGCGCGATAGTAGTGTGGCTGGCCGCAATGTGCATTATCATGGGCTCGAACTTCAAGTGCACTAGCCTATCCTTCTCCGAGAGCTTAAACCACGGCCCTAGCTCGCGCGAGTACCTCTGCCCTGCGCCGAGCAGGAGTGACGTTACCGGGTTCTCGTCGGTAAGTAAAGACGTATCTACGGGCTCATGGCTGGAGAATAGCCATCGTCCCTCTCTATGTTTGAATTTGTATCGGAGGTCGTTTCAGATTTCTTAGTGCCGTCTAGGAATACGGATAGTCGGCCTGAGCAGCTACTCGTCGTGACGATGTCCTTGTGGGAGTTTAAGAGCTTGAGAAGCGGTATTATAGCTTTGTCTGGCTCCCCCTTCGGTGATAGGTCCGGCTCTGACGACTGGAGCTCCGCAAGCACCGAGGCTTTTTTCCGCTGCCAGGCCGCTCGTGTTACGTCGTCGAGGACGTCACCGTCTGGCTGCTTCTTCAGCTTCAGGGCGTTCTGGCGATTCGTCGCCATAGTGGAAGCGCTTGTGTGTTGTTTCTAGAGTAGATGACGAACGGTGAAACTTCTGAAAGTTTCAACAGTCTAATATTGCCTTAAACTTTTCCAAATGGCCAAAAAAAAAAAAAAAAAAAAAAGAGCCATGAAAAAAAGCAAATCTTAATATGAGCGTGCAGCAGCACGCACTCCCCGCGAACACCCTTATTATTCTTGTTGGCATATGCACCCTTCTAGTCCCTTACCTATCAGAAGTAGCGTGAGTCCAAGCTAGGGCCAGTTTTTAGAGGACTGTCGCGGTGTATAACAACTGTTTAATGTATCTAATTATTAATAATAATGCTTTACAAGGAGACAGATATAACCGCAGCGCTGTTGAACGCCTTATGATCACATTCTCTTTGCAATTTATGCTCTCTTTTGAGCAAAAACGCCAATTTAGAATTTTGAGGATCAAGACCAAGCAATATCAGTACTACTGGGACATCCCATGCGTTTCACTCCATACCTTTCTATGTATCCTTAACGTATTAGTTGGCGGTGGCTAGAACACATCATTATGGCGCTATACTAATTTATAAATAAGCATTCTTGGTAATATTGAAATTCCTCATGCTGGGTTCCTAGAAGCAAGTAAATGTCGTTAAGGAGAGCCTCCGGGCACGAGAAAGAGCTGGATATCTGAAGAACTAACGAGAAACAGAAGGAAACCAGAAATATTTAACTACTAAAGTAGTTAGAAATTTACGACATGCATTATTATGCTATATTCTAGTATATAACGTGCTATAAAACGATATACTATAGACCAGCTAAACAAGGCCTTAAAAAAACCATTATTGATGCTTCGCCTATTCAGAGACACTCGCTAAAATTAAGCGGTGACGTCGAAGGATAACTTATCTCTAGCAGCCCCCAATATACCGGAACCTAGCGAGAATGATGTCAATCCAAGCACCACGGAATCCATCTTGGTGCACAAACACCCTTACCCTGCGGGACGCAAAGTTTGTCTTGACTTTGTTGAGCCGGAATATTGGCTTCAGATGCATCATCTTATGGGACACCCTTGCTGCTCCGATGCATTGTACAATGTTGTTCTCCAGTCAAGCCAGCTCAAGAGAGAGTGGCCGGATATGGAACGTTTAATCCGCATCCATGACTAAGACAACAGGATTTTCCGCAGCGGAAGGCCCAAGACGGGCAAAGCATGTCTAGAAGCGTATCAAATGACGATGGAAGCAAAGAAACGACAATCAGGATTTGAAACCAACGGGGTTTCACCTCTTCGACCTCATCGGAAGATGTATACGGATAGAGATAAGGGCGACTTGTATCTATCCCTCGTCGAGATGGTAACGCAATTTGCCCCAGGCATTCCTAAACGTAGAAGAGGAAAACGCGCCGGCGACGGCACACCGTAGTTTCTCCGCTTCGTTCGCCCAGGGTCTCATTGCGGCGGACGTGCCGGACTTCAAGGTAGGTTACATCTCGATACATAGACGAGGATTGCGTCTTCTCCGCGCCGTTACGAATGAGTTTGAAAGGGATGTGAAATTAATACAGATAGCAGAAGCCGAGGGCAAATTTGCTTACATGCATGACTTTTATACAGCGGTATTGTGGGTGCTTGCTCGGCCGTCGTGCTCAAAATGGGCAGTAGCAAGGGGAGAATATGCAATGGAATGGGCGGAGTCCGTAAAGGATAATTCTATTCATTCCGCTGCGACAGTGACGCAGCCGATTATAGACAAAGAGCGTAGTGTTGACATCAATAAAGTCACCCGGAGGTAGTGTCCACGCATTAACTTAAGCTCTTGGGCTTCCATGAGTTATGTCTCCCGCTATAGATATGTATTCGGGTGTAGTTAAACAGTTTTAAACATTCTTCCGGGCCTATTATTTGGTAAAACAAATCACAAAATAGAAATCTTCTAAATATAATAGAATAGAGGAGTCCAAGACTAATAAGTAAGATGAAAGTTCGATCATCAAGAGTATTGGGACCTAATTCATTTGCGAAAACCAATATTCGTAGTACCCCATACGTGGATACGAACGGGATTATCGGCTAATTGAACCACCGACATCAATTACATTAACTATTATGGTAACTCCAAAGCGAATATACTTGGAATTATATCCCACTCCACCCCCGTCTAAGTCTCCCAAAAAATTAGGACTAGTACAAAACCACTCACTGTAAATGCTAAGAAATTGTTAAAGTTACAACGCCCTTCGGATCCTTCATGACACCATGCCAAAAAAATAACCGTACAACACAGTAAGAGTCGAAGAAACCTCCAACGGAGGAGAAAATATCTGCTCGACCTCCTTAGATACCTTATCGTTAACAAACAAGCGCTTGACAAGATTCATGCCGTCATGAACGGGCCAACGTGAGCAATTCCGATTTCGTAGCGTGAATCACCCTTCCAAAACGAGTTATTCGACGTAGTCGCGTCAACCCCAGTGATGTAAAATCTCCGCAGAACTTCTGTGCAAGTATCGCCCATGACTGAGGTTGCGGTAAACGACTCATACCTCCCGGTACGGATATGATGTCCATTTTAAAGCTTGTTGATTTAGATGAAACTTCGCTTCAGGATACGCCGATCCTTAAGCGATTTAGTGCGGCTGTACCCGATGTACAAGGACCGAGAGGAACGGGAAGCATCCAAAGGTTACCGAGGCTATCTTGCCTCTATGAGCAGAAAAAGAAATTCCGATGAACTAGAAAAAATAATAATCAAACGAAAAGGTTAGTCCAGTGCGCAATCGTAGGGTAAAATTTCCAAATTTTAACCGGGGAAAGGAAAAGAAAGCCTACTAGGTATCCCAGCCGGCGTCGCGCTACCGTTCGCGTCTGACTCGGCTACTGAAGTATATGTAGGGGAGGAGGTAAAGTCGTCGGAGAAGTTGCCATCTTAGAGATACTAAACTCGGAGGATGATATATCATCGAACTTTGACAATCGATTATATCATGGAGGTCGGGGTTCGAGAATCATTTTATAGGCACTCCCTATACGATAAAATGGCATAAGAGCTGCTAAGCTAAGAAATTCTCCGAGATCGAAAAAAACGAGAATGAGCAGATTTTATAACTTAGCCTCGTCATTAATGCCTTCTCGTTTAATGTCATTGACAGGGTAAACACCAACTTCCCTGCATTTATTTAATTGGGTGTGAAAGGTGCTTACGTACTTGCAAGCGATCTTGTGAACTGCCTTATTGGCGTTTCGGCGCGTGCGGCAGCCAATAAATACGCGAAATTGATATCGTAAGATATGCGCGAAATTAAACGGTCGGCGAGGCAGTCAAGTAACACCGATCTTATACTTCTTATTAAGCGGAGATACATATATAAGCTTGAAATGGTTGAAGCCGTTATCGATTCGATTCGTTTATCGAATATTATAATACTACGTAGGCTATAATCTATCAGTTCGCCTTGCGTCCTAGGCGGCCGGCAGTAGCGAATTACAAAGGAGCTTTGTATCACGGAATTTCAATAAAGTAGCGTTTGGAAACCGTAGATGTTTATCGAATAACGTATTCAACTTTAGCACGAATAGTTTCTGTCTATATAAAGTATCTCACAGTAGAAGTATATAAATATCGATATATCTACGAAAAATACAACACGCCGCATTTCCAAAGTATAAACATCAATAAATAGCTCTTAAATAAAAAGAGAGTACGCTTAACAATGTCTTGGTAAATTAAGAGGCCCGCGACTGCGCTCAGATTAAGAATGTACCCACCTCCCGAGTGTAACCCCATGATTATTTTCCTGTATTATGTTTGCTTTGTTTATTCATTGCTTCGTGTTGACTAGATACAGGAGGAGCACTTCAGGAAGTTGTTCATCAAATCGGAGCCAGTAGCGCTGGAACAGGTATGACGGGTAGCTCTAGCCTCATAGATAGCTATAGTCTTACACCGTGGCATATATATTTCAATCTTCGAGGGTAAATTGCCTTTTCTTGTGATAAAAACGGCCAGTGCTGAAGTAATAGTTACCGGAAATCATCCTGACTGGCAGAGAAGTTCAATCTCCGGAAAGAACGGAAGAACTTGGGAAGTAAAGACAAGAAAGATTAGGAGGGAACTCGAGGCACTTATATAGATATATAATAGAAAGCATGGCGGCGATAAAGTTTCAGCATACTGGTGATCCAGTATAGTAGCGGAGGATCGTCAAATTTTCTTCCCCATTTCCAGAAGGTTTCTAGAAAAGCTATCACGCCAATATAAAAACTAGGTAAAGCACGAAACGCAAGTCCACTAGATTAATCCTATATCCTGAAGAGAAACGTGGTGTAGTTAACGACGTACATGATCAGTGAAGTGGTTCTCGACGACAGAGTTTCGGCATGTGGCAGGAAACCTTGAGTCTAAATACTAACTATCGAGGTAGCGCGGGATGGGCACGCTATAAACTCTAACTCTATCGTGGTAGATAGCGAGGAGTCTCGCCGTCTCAACTTCATCTAGATTAGTGAGATAGCCGACCGAATGCACGAATTTGGGATTATTTCTTACAAAAAGGGATAATATGTTGCAATGTTAAAGAGCCATGTGCGACGATGAAACCCATCCGAACTGTCCGAAATTAAGAGAGAAAGCTTTTTTGCTCTTCGTTTTAGGCATTCGGAATCAATAAGATTGGGAAAGAAAATCTTCTAATCGGCCTGAAACTAAACTATCAGGCATCATGATAGCTACACCCTCTTGGCTCAACTAAAGAGAAAGCATCATGACAAGGTAACAATGAAAAGATAAATACTCCGACACGTCCTCACGAAAACCGAAAATGACTTATTCTTGAATTTTCTTCTTCGGGTCTCAGGATTAGCTTCTTAACCCCCGCAGCAGCAGCTTCTCGCTCTCTGCGTAGCATAACATGTGCACACAGCCGGATGCCTATCGAGGCACCGCTCTAGAAGACGTATCCTCCACAACCGCATCAGAATCCGACCAATCGGCGCGAGACTTGAACCCTACCTGTATCTCGGTCCCAAACAGCCAGAGTACCACCCAGGTCCACCGCCTGCCGACAACAACGACGACGACAGCGTCACGGTATACATGAAGCATAACAGGCCAGGCCGGTGCATTGCGGTCGGCCGCTGGTACGACTTCACAACGCGGAATTCTACGCCAGAGTATCCGGCGACAAACCCGTCAAGGACGTCATAAAAACGATCAACGACGATTGGGGTGTCCGGTACTGTTACTCTCCGAAAGGTATCCAGGTGCCGATTAGTGTCGCATCCGCAGGGTAAAGACGCTCCCGAGCGGTACACTTCCATGGATTCGCTGGAATGCCTATGAATTTTGGAGTGAGCGCTCAGCCGAGCGTCGATGTACCGGATAAGATTCTCAGCAGCCTGTGGGTAGCCCGGAATACTTCGATGCACCGGAGAAGATCTTCGGCGGTCCCACAGCCACTCCGGACTGCTTTGGTGGTCCTAGCGGAACTGATGATATCTACGTGGATGCTTCCGAATTCAAAGTTGAGGTATACTCAGACGAGAGCACCGGCAACGAAGACCCGAATGCTGAAACGATCAATAGCCTAGCATTAATTCGGAGACGGACGACAGTTTTCAAGACCCCGACGATGATTTGCGATCGATGACGACGATATCGATCTAGATCACCATTTCGCGATCCAAAGCGATGACACGGACGCTAAATTCGTCCTGAGCGAGGCCGAGGGTAGTGATACAGAAACCAAAGTGCCTAGCGACTTTGAAAGATTCTTCCGCGTTGAAATCGATGAGGCGACGAAATATAAAGATGAGGTGTCAGACTGGTAATGGAAGGGTACGACCTCGCTGAGAACCTCATGGACAGGCTTCGAAGATACAGCTGTACGTAGCCCACGGCTTTTATCTTTCTCTCTTTTTTGGTTTTTAGTATTTATCACCATGAAATTGCCGATGCTTACTTGTATAGACCCAAACTATTTCGTCCGTTTTGTTCCGCCGAAAGTTTGGTTCGATACCAGGCTCAAATCGCTCATCCTCGACCCCAAAAACGGGCTCCAAGAGAAGCTACTAGCCCGCCATCATAGGCCGTAGGAAAAAGAAACCGGAACACATATGGTGGCGGGAGGCAAGAAAACACAGCAAAACTCCGGGCATTAGAGCCAAAGTCACTGTCAACAGCTTGAACAGGAGATTTGGTACAATGGGTTCGGTAGAATCTCAGACGGGAGCGGAGCGACGGAAGGAGCGATTGCAGTATGGAGTTTTTGGTTACCGTGTGACCTGTTTCAAAGAGTTAGCAAAGGTCCTTTTGTTATATATATTCGTGATATAATTCTTCAGAAAGATTGCGTTAGCATAGTATTAGTAAAAAAAGTCAATACAATTGTTTTTCCCATTTAAGAAAGCTTTAGCCTGTTCTTTGGTTTAATATTTCCCGTCCATTTCGTTTAGATCGTTTCCGCTAACCGATTTCATCTTTAATCCTTCAGTTCTTTCATTCAGGCTGGAGGCGATGTTCAGAGCCGTTCAGCATCTCTTCTCAGCAATCACTCTTTCTCAGTAATCTCTTTCTCAGCGATCTCTCTTATCTTCAAGCTTCTCTGGCGCCAGGCTAGCGTGCTTACACTAGATCTGGTAGTGGCCGCTGGTAAGACTTGGTAGTATATTCTGACTGGCTTTTTTATCCTTTGCATGTGTGATTTTGACATAATCGGCTCGAATACGTGCCACCGAAGCCCAAACACTTTGCCTAAACGTCCCAAGGAGCATCATTGTACAGAAACACCTTGCACCCATAATACCCATTGTATATTAAGTTTCTTTCACTTTTAATTACAAACCACAGCAATTTCCATCTTTTAATCTCCTCGGGAAAGCTCCTGAACGCGTCCGTCAGCTTATCCACTGGAGCTATCAGCAAGCTCAACGCGGTCTCGAACAGCGGCTTCTGAGGCATCGACGGGTGGGTCCTCGTGGGTACGAACAGTTTCGTCCTGGTGAAGCTCTTCCCAGCTTCCGGCTTTCCGCCTGGCTGCCGATCGCGGCCTCCAGCGGCGGGAGGTCGTCGGTTTCTTCTTCGTCGTTGTGCGGGGAGAGGACGCTCCAGATGGCTTCCAGCTTGGACAGGAAGGTCGGATCGGAAGGCGACATGGATTCCAGTCGTAGAGGAGTTGCTTGATCTATTTTTTTGACGGAGGTATGAGTAAACCCACACCCATGATGAAAGTTTGCAAGCAACCTCCATATCCATGATGATGGGAAAGAATATGAAATTCTACTTTACCTCCTTATGCTGCTTTCTATCCTTATCCGCCAGCTCCTTTCCCTTTTCACCGAGGTGCTTCTCCATCGCGGGGTACACGACGAGCTCCTCGCGCGGCGGAGTGCCTGGCGAGCTCCCAGACGAAGATGTTCTGGTACTTCTTCCTCGTATCGTCGTCGGCGTCCTTCGCCGTGATCTTCTGGTAGTATTCGTACAGCTCGCTGTGGTCCTCGCGGACTGCTTCCGTGATCGTTTGCTGCTTCGACGCCATTGTTCTTTTTGATGTAATAACTGGTGCGCGAAACGGTAATTTGTAGGTCCTTCTGGAGAGTACTCTTGAAGTAGTGAAAGAGGAACGGAGAAGAGACATTCAATTGTGAGAAGCTTTGATGTGGAAGAAGTGGAAAAACAACGCGATGGTCCTGTGTAGGTTTAGATATTTAAATTGAGGGGTTAATTGTAAAGTTGTTAATACACGTTGGTAAACTTTTTTGATGGAGGAAGTCTATGACGTCGAGGCGGGAAGTTAAAGTTCAAGGACTATCGAATTCTGGTTTATCTGATCCCGCGATCTCGCTTATCAGATCTTCAAAATTCCCCACGAGGGCAAAAAAAATATAAATCATCCAAAACAGAGATGACCGCATTTCCAAGCAATCTCATTTTTATACGCCGTTATACGAGTATTATCTTCGTGGCCCTTAGTAGTATCTTCGTGAATAGAGGAAGAAGTATAAGAAAAAAAATACAGGAGATCAGATAAAATGAAAATATTGCTCCGACCGTGTTTGACCATTAAGATAGCAAAGATATTAGTTATACATGGATATATTTTTGATAGTACGCCTGTGATTGTACATATAAATTTCCGTAATCATGACGCTGGCCGTGAAAAAATACAATGGAATAATGTAACTAAAGAGATATTCTATCGCACAAACGGCGTGGAATATGCATCTTACCTCGGTTCATAGTATTTCCCGATCCCTGAAAATCAGAAATATTAGTTTGTGTCCAATCAAAAAAAAGAAAGAAAGAAAGAAATCTTGGGCGTAAAATGGAAATGGAAAAGAGCTATCAGACCTTGGGTTCGCTTCCTTGAACTCGTCCCACTCTCTCGCCTTCATCGTCTCTTGGTCAGCCAGCGCCATGTTATCCTCATCGGGCTCAGGCTGCTGCCCCGATTTTCCCCGCCCCGCCCTCTATGATACCACCCCTTCTTCTCTCCTCCTCAAGGTACTCGTCGATCGTCATCGTCGGCAGCCTGTGACCGGGGCCAAATACTTGCCCTTTCAGCCTGCTCCTGCTGTCCAGCAGCGTGAACGGCCTCAACGGCTTCCCATCCGAGCTTAGCAGCGGCGCCCCGCTCGCCTTCGTAAATATCGTCGACGGGTCAACCCTGTCGCTGTAGTCGTCGTTCTTGCGCATCCGCTGCCGTGCATCTTCCCGCAGCTGCTCCTCCCTCTGCCGTTTGTACCTCCAGTTCCGCCGGCGACGGCGCATGCGCTAGCAGCTCAACCTCGAGGGCTACCGACTCGAGCGCGGCAAACGTTTGCATTACTTGCAGGTTTATGTTCGCCCGCTGCAGCTCGCGGAGGTGGTCCTCGTCGGCGTTCGGCGATTTCGACAACATCTCAATCTTCTGTTTTAGCTCCTTCTCCTCCTTGAATTTCGCAATCTTCGCGATCCTTCTTTTCCCGGCGTCGTTGCGTACTGCTCCGAAAACACCTTTGAACTTTCCTCCTCGCCCGTCCTCTCGTATAGCTTCCTATCGGCTTCGGACAGTATATTCGTACGCCTCGCAGAGCGTTAGGAAGCGCCTGTAGCTTGCACAGAGCAGTCTTGAGGGCATCTGCACGAGCTCCGGGGCCTCCGGCGGATTCTGCTTCGCCAGCAGCTCGGCAAGGTAGAAGTCGACGGAGAGGTACCTCATGTCGTTCGTGAAACATCGTCGAAGGATTCGTTCAGGCTGAAGAGCGATAGTGGTCGACGAGGTTCCTGCAATGGACCAGTGCGTCGATAGCATGGAAAGCTGCCGCTTGTATTCGTCGGAGTTGAAGTTGTGCGGCGACGACTCGAGCCCCGCCGGAGCTTCTCGGCGCCCGACCAGGATTCGCTGAGGTTTGCGGTTCGTCTATTTCCATTGTTTATTGATTGTTTTGCGAGTGCAAGGAGCTTCGAAGAATTAGGCTTTAGTATATATCGGGATAAGAAGATAGATGATGGAGGAAGAAGACTGCAGATAAGTAGGTAGACGAAGTTGACCAGGTTGCTTATCAAGCGAAATCGTAGGGCTGACTTGGTGGTGGGGCATTCTAGAAGCCTTTATCACCGCGTATAAGAAAAAAAGAATATGAAAAACGGGATATCACGTGATTAATCGGGCCGAAAGAATATATATCACGGATTCGGCGGTAGCGACCCGCCAATTATTCGGAAAAGATTTTTTATTTTTTATTCATCCCGAAAACTCTTTCTAGAATCCTTCCTTCGTCCTTCCTTCCAATGGAAATCTAAAGCTTCAATCATCATCACGATCATCATCGTTACCGTCATTGACGAGACCTAGAAGGACGGGATATTTCCACAATAGCCGCAGCTAGTGGCGAAATACAGCAATTAGTCCGATAATTTTAATTCTCTCACTTTTGTCTCACTATCTCACATACGCCGCATGAGTGGTAACGCAGGATCCTCCGGCCACACTATACTTCATTCTTTTTAGAACGCGGGAGGTGTTCGAAGTTCGAAGAGCTCCAGAAGTTTCGACTGAGCGCTCTCGCGAGTATCGCTCGCAGTCAGTTTGAAACGCGCAGCGTGGCATGGCCTAGCATGGCCTTTTCATCCCAATTGCAAAAGGCAAGCACCGTGGCGAGCTGCAGGTGGAATCCAGAAAGACTCTCATATGATCAAGAACCTGGTTATACTGTGAGGTATGTCTCTCTCCCTTTTCCTCTCCCAATCATGCTCCTTTTGAACCGGCTTTAGTCTGAATATTTTTTGAGCTCCATCTGATTCTTTCCATCTCCATTTTTTTTTATTATTTTATTTATTTATTTATTTTTTTTGTAGCGCGTCAATTGTCTCCGAGAAGTTAGAACGCATGAATACGGTTTAGGAATGGATTCATTTGCCTTAAAGCGTTTCTCAACCGAGTGCTTTTGCATTCATTACTTGCATTCATTACGTGAGTTTTTTCCACTAGTGTGTTGCACAGATTCCCACAATAAAAAACCGTCACCAAAAAAACGGAAGCGATGGTGTCAGCAGTAAGCTTTCGCTTGAAGAACCAAACTTCAAAGGTATATACCGCTTATCTCAATCTGGCTCATGAGCTCATAGCAGCTGCAGAAGGTCTTAGTTGGTTGCACGGCATCGGAACTTTGCTATTGCTTTCTCTTTGCTGCACGACTTGAATAGTTCAAAATAATCCAGACTTTGGGGCCAATTGCAATCGTTCCTTTTATTTTATTTTATTTTGGTTTTTGTTTATTGCAAGTGCAATGTCCGGTCGTGTTGCAACTTGAAACCGGATTCTGGTTCAATACTTCCAATCAACGAAAGAAAGAGTAAGGCCCTTGGGGATTTAGGGAATTTAATGAATCAAACTGACTCTACATTAGAAAGCTTGCACATCTTTCGGTGCTTCGAGAAGTCCCACGCGGACGTCAGGCTGAAATCGGTACAGACCTTTTCCTTTTTCTCACCCTAACGCATAGAAAAAAAAAGCTGATGATAAGTGGGGCCCTCTCTTCGTGGGGGTTTCCAACTTGTAACTCACGCTTCAGGTACTATTCATCTTTTTCTTCACCTTCAGCCAAGCCAAGCTACAGGGCCGGTTTCGGTATTTTTTTTTTTTTTTTTGAGGTGGGAGCACTCTCGAATTTTCGAAGCTTCCCAGTGAGGCTTTTCGACCTTATCAGGGCTTGTCTGTTTCGGAGGATCCCTGCTTGGCTGGCAAGTGGAAAGAAGCAGCGATCTCTCTGCACAGGAAGATCCTATCTCCACGGTATTCAAACAGTTGCGAAAAGCAGCCAGGTTGTAGTGGAGAGCAAAATTCTTGCCAAAGATTCCTTAAACGCAACGAAAAGGGAAAGCGATTACAATCGATAATAATCAATTACTTTGCTTCCGCGTTTCGAAAGAGAAACCGAACCTGGTCGACCGTCTGGAAGGAAATTTCAATGGTTCGATAACACTTACGAAAAAGAAAAACAACCGACAATTTTTACTGGGGAACATGATGCGACTGCAGTCGAAGGTGCATTGTAATGCATATGATGATTTCGGTCCGAGCGTCGGCAATATCTTTGAGAGAAATTGCCCATGGAATGCCTCATCCTTTACTTTTTCAAAAGCTCCTGGAACAACTCCACGTTCCCTTGTCGGCGTGGTTGAGGCAACAAGTGTTGGCGAAAAGGAATGCCTGTTTCCCCCTTCCCAACAGGCAAGTTTCGACGAGGGAGGACTCTGGTACAAGAGACGTGACTTGGCTTACTTAATTCCGCTGAGAAAAGGAGCTTTCTTTTCGCTTTTCTCTTTCTTTTGTTTTTCTTCGTGTCTTTTGGCCACGCATGATCGTTGACATACGGACGAGAAGAAACCTCCCAATGGCATTGATTTGGCACCGGAAGGGCGGCTGCTAAAATAAAACCAAGATTTTGGAGCCAATATGCAAACTGCAAGTCGGTTTTGTGTGCATCAATATTGGATGCCTCTATTTCCATTTTTAAAAAAGAAATCAGACAGGATGCACGCATATCTTTGTGCAAATTTGGCGCCGCTCCCTTCGTTTTCTTGATTTTTTTTTTTTTTTTGGGCTCTTTTCGTTCACTCCCGACAAGCGTCCCGTTTCGTCAGCTACAGTGGAGTTTCCACGAACGATCACGAAAAAGATACCAGATATCACCGATTTCAATGGAGCATGCAAGGTTTATGACAGCTTGCAGGGACTGGAATATACACGTCTTGAAGTAACAGCAATTCGACAATACCACCACTTGCGGAGCTGAATTTTCACACCGGGATAATTGCGCGTTAGCTTTTAGAGAGGAACCCTTCCAAGCTATCTGCAGTACCTTACCACGTATATATTTTTCTGCCAATCCTTCGGTACCCCGGCTATATACGTCCAACTAATTACAACTAATTATATCACCAATCTTTCTTTACTTTCTTTTCTTTTTAAAAGCAATTCTTGATCGCATCCTACTAAATTATATTTTTTTTTTCTAACATCGTCATCGCTGCAGCCCCTCACCTCCTCTGATTTCCCAATAACAATAGAACGACGACTACAATCCGACCCGACCGCGATTTCTCTTCCCCCTTGTTCTCCTCTTTCTTTCTTTCTTCTCTTTTCTGATTCTTTCAAAGGCTGTTTCGTTTATCTTCCGCACATCCACGTCTCATTTATCCTTCCAATTGAATTCGGACTGTCGAAGTTTAACCATCCTCTTTCACGCCGGAGCCCTCCCTTTGTCTCGATTAGCAGCGAAGCCTGGAGGGCTGGCGCTTAGACCACACCTTTTTTTTTTCCCTCTCCTCAGAGTGTAGGTAAGAACTGCCTAGCAGCTCCTCAACCCACAATCTTTTCTATTGTTGCTTTCATTCCCCGAGGCGAAATTGAACTTTGTTCTTCATTCCATTGTATCTCAAGTATATTACTTCCTTATTATCTTTACATTTTCGCATCATTTATACGCAACATGCCTTGAGGGATTCCCACGCGACTGGGCTGACAAAAAGTTTAAATTTTTCTTTTCTCGGCTGCGACTGACTCAAAAGCTAAGGGTATTTCGCAAAAAGGAAAAAAAGAAAAAGAATCTCAAACTCCTCATCGACAAAGACTTGCAGCCACTTAAGGGAAAAAAAACCTTACGACATTGACGAACTGAACTTTGTGAGCGATTGCACGACTTCTGCTTTCTATTCTCTTTTCTTTCCCGCACATACGACGCGGCGGTGAACCCATCCTCCTACACCTGGGCACCCCCTTTTTTTTTGCTCTGAGTATTCATACGAGAACCGAACTTGAATTATATATATATTTTTTACGAACATCTCATACGATTGACACGAGGATATAGTCTGCGTCCGGAAATTGAGCCGCTGTGAATAAGGAGAAAGAATACAAAAAAAAAAAAAAAGGACCCAGCGATAAGAAAACCACGAGGCAGGGAGAGAGCAATAAGACGAGCCTAAAAGAGTGAAGTAGTGAAATAAAACTGAGGAAGAGCTTCTGCCGATAGCGGTAATTGTGCAACGTTGACGAGCGACATTGTTTCCCGGACCCGCAGTTCATATATTAAACCTTTTTTACGAGGTAATCGGCGCAAAGTGAAGAGGGCTATCAAGGCAATCAGAGAGAAAGAGTGATTAAAAGATACAGAGATACAGAGATATAATACAATACCTGCATCTTCTCTCTCGTTTCTTTTTCTTTTCTTCTGAATATATTTGATTTTCATTTATTTTATTTTATTTTTTATTCCATTCTTTTCTTGTTTTTCTTCCTTTCCCTCCTGCGAAATTAATAAGGAGCTACGGAAGGGATTGTCCCTCTTGTCTTTGAGATCCAATTAATTTTCTCAACCACACACAACGAACCCAACGACACTAAAAAAAAAAACAACTACTAACAGACTAAAAAAACAACTAAACAACAATCTAAACAAAACCACAGTAGTTATTAGCAAGCTACTGTACTGACTGACGGCGGTATCGACAAACTGCTATTACCTCTGCTAATAGTCTTTTGTTTCTTTTTTTTTTTTTTTTGTGTTATCTCCTATTCTCCTTTTTTCCTGTTCTGGTATTTTTCCTTTTTGTCCCCTCTAGTATAAATTGTAATTTTTAATATATTTTTCCTTTTCTTTTCTTTTTCTTTTCTTTTTTCTCTGATTCGTTTTTACTTCCCGCTACGCCGCTCAAAATTTTTCTTCTCCTCCTCCTCCCCCATACTCTACGAACCAACAATACTAACTACTACCTTACTTGATAGCATCTTATACATAGCTTTGCTTTCTCTGTTCTACTTTACCTATTCTACCTAGATTCCCTAACAATTTGTCGCGTATAGAAGTCAAAGTCACAAGTCAGCAGGAGAAGGAGAAGACGACGATAATCATTTCGCTCTTAATTCACTGTATTGTATTTTTTTTTATTATTATTATTTTTCTTTTTCTTTCTTTTTTAGTGTGTTAGTGTCTCTCTCTCACCTATTTTTTTTTTTTTTTTTTTTTTTCCTTTCTTTTTTCCTTTCCTTTTTCCTTTCTTTTTTTCCTCCTATCCCTCCTTTCTTTCTTTCTTTCTTCCTCTCCTTGCCCTTCCCTTTTTTTCCTTTTTTTCTAAAACGTTAAAAAGACCCAGCGAAGGGAACGGGGGTTTCTAATAAATGAGCTCTCACGAGGATTCTACAAAACTCCATTCCCCCCGACCTCGAACACTGCCAGCTCTGCAAGCCCGACGACGACTGCTAATAACCACAATAACAACAGTGCTGCTAGTAGTGCTGGAGGAGAACAAAGCGAAGGACGAGCAAGCTACAGAAGCGCCTCCCCCCGAGGATTAGCCATAACCCCCAGTTTGTATTACCCGGAAACTTTCAGAAATCTCGATCGTCGAGTTCCATCGCTCGCAGCCTTCCGTCCCTACCCATCACCCTTCCGTCTCGCCGGGGAATGCTGCCGGCAGCTACAGCGGTGGACACCAGCGGACCCCTACCTCCCCTAATCTCTTCCCAAAACCTTTCCCCAGTCCGGTTCTACGAGTTCATTAGATAGGCCGTCCAGGACTCTTACGAATCATTTCAAAACGAACACTCTGCGTCTTCACTGTCGACATCGAAATCCCCTAATCCGACGTTGTCGTCGACGACGATATCAAAGCCCGCGACTCTTCACCGAAGTCCCAGACCGCATAGCAGTGTAGATACGACGCCGAACCCTCTATCCTCTTCGTCTTCCAACTCGAAACAATCCCCCAACTCCAACGAAAACAAATTCGCCGACCAGAATCAGCAGCATTCCGATCAGCAGCAGCAGCAGCAGCAACAGTCGCAGCAGCAATCGCACCAGAAGCACCACAGCTCCACTAAGAACAGGAATACTTTACAGCGCAAGAACCCACACCACCACCACAACCCTCACAACCCTCCAGCAGCGTTCGACAGCAGCATGACGACCTCTCCCAACGCGTCCACGACGAACACTTCTACCCTTCTGGCAAATCGAGTTCTCGACCACCGAGCCCCACGACCGGCAAGATGACGGTTCTCCCTGGAGGCAGCTTGAGCCCTAAGAGGCTCTCGGACGAAGGGAAAGCGGCGCTGGCAGGTCCGAAAAGGAGAGGGTTTTCGCACTTGATTAAAACATGTTGGGAAACCAAAAGAGGGTTGAGATATCGGGCCCTTCCAATCCCATTCACGTTACCCACGTCGGCTTCGACTTTGAGACGGAGAGTTCACAGTAAGTTTCATTATTTCTTAATTTCTAATATCTTCGATTCAATATTGGATGCCTCTATTTCCATTTTTAAAAAAGAAATCAGACAGGATGCACGCATATCTTTGTGCAAATTTGGCGCCGCTCCCTTCGTTTTCTTGATTTTTTTTTTTTACCTTCGTCCTTATTTGTTTGCTTTTTTTTTTTTTCTTTTTTTTTTTACAGCTTGCCTTATTTCGCAACTCGGCTACGGCGCTATTTTGTTTGGTGGTTTCTGTTTTACATTTTCTAGCCGTAAGGCTGGATAGGGTAAGACAGATTGTCACATTTTTCTTCTCCCTTTTGGCGCATTGAAATTTCGGGGTTAAAGCATGTTTTAGGCGGGGCGATCACTACTGCTATGATTACAATCAATCACGCACACGACTTAACCATTTTTTTTTCTTCTTTCAGGTCTACCAGCAGAATGGCAGAAACTTCTCCAAGAAAGCGGCGTCACCAGGAGGAGCAGGAGAAGAATCCGCAGGCTGTCATGGACATTGTTCGGTTCTACTCGGACGCAACTGGCGCAAAGGCGGAAGATGGAGTTTGGAGAAAATTCGACAAAGCACGAGCAATGGACGACGACGACCATCACCATTTAACTCCCGGAACCGGTCCCCTACAGCTATCTACGCCGTCGCCGATAAGTCCACTGTTCGGAGGTGCAGTAGAGAAGAGCTTCGAAACCGAGAGCGGCCCCGCCAATTCCTCTGAACAGGTCGCCAGTTTCACCCATAGATCAACCGAGAATGCCTTCGCAATACGCGCAGATGGTACCAACGCGGCCAGCACCGAAACCGCCGAGTGAGCACCTTTCGGCTCTCTCGCTCGAAGTTCCGCCGCCGTTCCGCCTAGATGCCTTTAACGCCGGAAGAGTCCGCAACGATCCATGGCCATGATAATGCCGGCGCCGACAAGAACTCCACCGGTTCCAGAAGTGCCGAGTAAATTACGCTGTCGCGCTCGCAATCCCTCAAGGCTCCGAACGGACACAAGCGGACGTAGCCAAGGCCATGCAGAACTACCCGGGAATGTCGCCCCTCGGTCAGGGTCAGCTGCCGATGACACACCAGCAGCAGATGTACGCGCAGACGCTCATGTTCCAGCAGCAGCAACAGCAGGCCATGCTGCCGCAGCAGATTAACCCGCTCGCGTACCAAATCCGGCGCTGATGGGTCCTATGGGGGCAGAACGCCCAGTTCATCGCCCAACAGCAGATGATGCTCCAACAGCAGCAACAGCAGCAACAACAGATGGCACCCAGCAGTATAATGTGCCGCAGAAGCTCGCCCAACCGACGCCTAGGAGGCAACACAGCAGGAACCGTCCCAGCAAGGATATCGACATCGTCGCTCGCCTGAATGCTATCTGCAATCCGGCCGACCCGACGAAGATCTACCGCGGTTTTAACAAGATCGGCAGGGCGCTTCTGGCGGCGTGTACACCGCTTACCAGAACGGGGCAATAGGATTGTAGCCATTAAGCAGATGAACCTGGGCAGCAACCCAAGAAAGATCTGATCATTAATGAGATTCTGGTCATGAAGGAAAGCAAGCACCGGAACATTGTTAATTTCTTGGACAGCTTCTTGCACCGCGGAGACCTTTGGGTTATCATGGAATACATGGAGGGTGGCAGCCTTACGGATGTTGTTACTTTCAACTTGATGTCTGAAGGACAGATCGCAGCTGTCTGCAAGGAGGTGCGCAATCATTCACGGAAAGAAAAGGTTTAAAATTCAGATTAGCTAACATAACCGTTTTACAGACTCTCCAAGGATTACAACATCTTCACTCAAGGGTGTCATTCACAGAGATATCAATCAGATAACGTTCTACTATCGCTAGACGGAAATATCAGCTGAGTATGTTCCCCAAAACCTCTACATTGATTGTGACTAAAGCGCTAACGAATATCTAGCCGATTTCGGTTTCTGTGCCCAAATCAACGGACGATGATGAAGAGGACGACCATGGTCGCACCCATACTGGATGGCCCCCGAAGTAGTCACTAGGAAGGAATACGGTCGGAAAGTGGACATATGGAGCTTAGGCATCATGGCCATTGAAATGTCGAGGGAGAGCCGCGTACCTCAACGAGGCGCCGCTGCGTGCTCTTTACCTGATTGCCACTAACGGCACACGAAGCTGAAGGAGCCGGACGAGTGGAGCACGAGTTCAAGCACTTTTTGGCTTCGGCACTAGCCGTCAGCGCGGAAGAACGCGCTTCAGCCACGGAGTTATTACAGGTACGTTAACTTTACCTTCTAGGTTTATTCTGGTGGGATAAAGGGAATTTCATATGCTAACTTTCTATCAATAGCACACCTTCCTCCGTTGTGCTGAGCCGTTGATCACTCTGGCGCCCTTGGTTAAAGCAGCGCGTCAAGCCCGACAAGCGAGAAATCGAAACATCCGTAGAGCCGTGTTTTTGAAATTCGGTTTTCGTTAGAGAGTCGCCTTTCTATCGATTCATTCAGTGCCGAGAGAATACTTGTTTTGATGTCAGACGGATTCTCATACATCTTTCCTTCTTTTTATACCTATCGTTCTGATTTCGGGGTTCTTTTTTGCCATTGCACTTATTATTCACGCTAGCACGATTCGACGATTGTGCCCAGTACTTTTTTTTTTATCACACTAATGGGTTATTGTAATTTTATTATGAGTTGGTCTTTTTTCCTTTTTTTTTTTTTTTTTTTTGATCTTCCACTCTGAACTCACACTTCCCTCCTGTTGTCTATTGACTGTTTACCTGATGGTGTTTATTCCTTCCCCCGCTTATTGATCTGAAAGTCTCACTGATAAAAGCAGAACGCACGATATAATTTTTGCCTTTATTTTTTACTCTTTTCTTTCTGTTGTTACGGAGTTGGTTTATTATGATATGTGTATCATTTTTTTGTTCCTGGATGATGGTTGACGAAGGCCGCAGATTCCTGATATTATATATGTTCATCCCCCTTTTGTTTTACATTACTAGTAGCTTTTTACCTATTTTTACCTTACGTATCCTTCCCCTACATTTTCATATCCCCGCCGTATACGAATTATAATATTAGATACAGATGACAGATTTTTTTCCTTTTGGGGGGTTTTCCTGGACGAGTTTGTTTTTTGTTCTTCACAGTTTTACACATTACTTTTTTTGTCACTTTTCTCATGTATCCCAGACAAAAAACACAACCTGCATATATGCATTTTACGACAAACTATTTTTTTGTTTTCTATTGAGTATTAGTATATTTATATCTCATCCTCCTTGTATAGGTTACTTGTTATGTATAATTTTTGGTCAGTTTATACTTTTTAATCATAACTGGATTTTACGGGAAGATGCTTTTTTTGAGTTTCTTCGGACTTTTTTTTTACATATTACTATGATTCTATCAGAAGATTCTTGATGACAGTTGTGCTTTTTGACGTAATGATTCGTTTTTTTAAGATCTCTTTGACTTTGCTTTCTTCCTTTCTACTCGTAGTATGCAGGTTATTCTGATTGACACGAATATATCGGTGCGAGCTAGGAGAGTGAGCGAGGTTTTTCTAGGAGCTATATACTTGACGGCTTTTCGATACTACTATCAACATCGGTTGGGTGAGAGAAGATCAGCGGCTGCGAGTCTTATAATATTAGACGTCTGGTATTTACATTAACGTTTATATCATTTTGTTTCCTATTGAAACACTTTTTTATTTTCCTTTTCTAAATGTTCGAATGTGCAGATTTTGTAATAAGACGACTTTTTCTCCATCTATATTTAGTTTTTCTTTTATTAGCTTCCTTTCGATATTGACAACTTTTTTGAAGATTAAGTGAAAATGATCCTGTGTCAACACCATAGAGTAAACAGTCAATGAACTTTTATAAGCTCCAAAAGAGAAAAAAAAAATGCTTTTAACTCAATCCGTAGTCCATCCAACCGGCTTTTTACACCCCGATCCTCTTCTCGTACGCTTCCACCTTCCTCCTTTACCTCACCGCAGCCTTCTCCGCCGCTCCCATCGCCGTCTCCCCGAATATTCCCCTGCGACAATAATGACATCACACCCGTTCTCCCCAACGACCTTCTCCGGCGTATTATACTGCTGTCCCAAGCTATCACCACTGCTCGCGAGACTAACACCGGGAGTAAAAATAATGAATCATCCTCGTGACCTTCCCCCACCGCCCCCTGCGCTACAAACCCAATAACGAAATCCCTATGCTTCCTCGCCATTTCCAGTGTCTTTCCTTGTACTCCTCCGTGAATAAATTGCCGCGCTCGACATTTCCGCTAGTAGCACAACCCGCGCTTTCGAATTCTACGACGCCGGCGTTCCGCCGCTACGGTCTTTAACCGGAAATAATACCTTCACCCGGAGCGTGTGCGCGTTAACGATGTGCGCCCACGACGAGATGTTGTAGATTCCGTCGCGGTATGGTGTTGTACTGTGCTACTATATCGGCGAATTTACGGTCTTCGAAGATGAGGAAGTTGTGCTTGGCGGAGAGGGTGGTGAGGGTGGTTATGAAGGCTGTGGGAAGGTGGTTAGGATATCGATGTGTGTTTTTAGGAGGCAGATGTGCGGACCGCATTCTAGAAGAGGAGGTTAGTATGGGAAATGTTCAAAGAGGGAGGTGCTGTGAGGCTTGGAGATTGGATGGAGGAGGTACTAACCGTCGCAGCTTGAGGAGGGCGTCGGGCTTGTTACGTCGGCGGAGAGGCAGAGGTTCGTTTTCTTTGTTGCGATGATGGTGAGAGCTTCCGCGCTAGGGGTGGCGGTGGGCGGTCGCTCGTTCTTCGTAGGTTTTTGATTTCGTCATGGTGGCGATACGGAGCTTCGTGGAGCTGTAAAGAGCCCGCATGAAAATATGGAGGTTTTAAAGTTCGAGAAGTGGCACAAATTTATTTGTAAGCGAACACAGTGAAAGTGGCAGTGCGTGGTAACTAGCACAAGGGCGTGCAATCCAATACACAATGAAATGTAGACTTGAAAGAGTTTTAACCTCCAAATCGTTGAGGGTCTCGAGAATTGAGCGAACGGAAAAACAAAAAAAAAAAAAAAAAAAAAAAGCTGAAACGGAATCTGTCCACTATCCTGATATTAGCAATCTGTATCCCTTAGGAAGAATGCTGCTAGCGAGATAGACGTTGGGAGCTTACTGGCGTAGAGGTGACTGTGAGGGTGTTGACAGTGGGAGAATAAAACGGTTAAAGAAAGGCGGAGAGGAAGGAAGGAAGGAAGGAAAGAAGGAAAGAAGGAAAGAAGGAAAGAAGGAAAGAAGGAAAGAAGGAAAGAAGGAAGAAGGAAAGAAGGAAAGAAGGAAAGAAGGAAGAAAGGAATAAGAAAGAAAGTACGATTAGATAGACGGATAGAATTGATGGTGCTGGAGGATGGTGGATAGGGGGACGGACGGATAGGCGGATGGCTGAAGGGAATTTCGTGATTAAAACGAAGCCAGTGGGAATTGTAATGATGAGAATATAATAATTTATAACAGTGCTCATCCGTTAGTGTTAGTGTTTTGCTGGTGTAGAGATAGGTGTGAACAAAAAAAAAAAAAAACTCTAGGAGCACCGACGGCGGCTGGTGCACGAAGATAGGGAGTTTTCCTTACAACCTGTTTAACTATCATAACCATCGCCATCGCCATCTTTTTTGCAGGCAAAGTGGGTTCTTCCAGTTCTAGTATGGTATGAACGTTTATTATCCATGGAAGAGATCTTTGGGTTGCAAGTTTTGCAGAATGTACTTAATTCATTAATACTCTTTGAGGGCGTTCTCGCCGTGAAAACCTTGAAGCGTGACGCCTGGGCAAATACTGAAATCTGAGAAGATGCATTTACATATAACGGTGCTTCGTCTCTATTGACCCACGGTGGGTGTGACTAGGGGTTCGTGAATTTGTTTTGTTTACTGACGAGGTCTCTCGGTTACGTTACTAGATATATTCAATGCGCCCTGTGAGACGTATCCCAATCCAATAACTTCTCCACGCTTCTCGTGCCCCGTCATCTTTCCTTCCCGATCTCCTCTGCGATAAATCGCTTCGACTTCCTCTCCCCTTGAACGCTTCCCAGCTCCAACCGTCCGCCATAACCACCGCCTTATCCGACCTTCTCCGGAACGCGACGATACCGTGGAGCTTCGGGTGACCCCTCAAAAGCTTCATAACGTCGCAGCAGGGCTCATCCTCGTCGTACGGTGGCGGCGGCGTTGTACCAGCTGACCCTTCCGCTGCACAGTATGCATCTGTAGTCAAAAGGTCACGACGGCGTTTTTCCCTAGAACCCCGCCGGCGGCTGCCGGTACCCGGAGGTTCGACACGAAGAGGGTCCCTTGCCTCGTAAAGTTGTCGTTTACGTAGGTGGCGAGCTCGGGCTGATCGCGTGCAGCCAGGGCTTGAATCAGAAGTATGAGCCCGCGCGGTTCCCCTCGGCCTTCGTGTAGTCACCCGTTTTGACGTTTATCGGATGGTAAGGGATCGAAGATGGGTGCTGGAAGGTCTTGCTCCCTACTTCGGCGCGGATGATGGAGAGGTGGGAATCGTAGTCAAGGAGCGGCATTTTTTCTTCCCACGTTTGCCCCTTCTTCTCTTCGATCTTCTACAAGATGAGTTGAAAAATGGGGTTTCTAGGTATTGAGGGATTCGAACCTTGAGGAGAAGAAGAAAAGGCTAAAACTTTAAGCTTTGGCCGACCCGTGCAGCAAGACAAATAAGTCAAGAAATAACTTGGGAAAAAAATCGCACAAGAGGCTAATAATAATATTATAATAATTAGATTATAATATATTAAGAAGAAGAATCAAGGATGATAATCAAAGAACGACTACGATCAAAACCACCAAGTGGTAGTAGTAGCAGTGCGAGTAGTATTGTTAGTCCAGTATCCCCCTCCGAAGGAGCCAGACCATTGTTGCTTAAGCTTCTAGAGATTTAACTAAAAAGCTTTACCACTTAGCCCGCGGTTGCCGCGTTTTGCGCGATCCCAAAAACCCAAGGCTCTTCAGGAGGGAAAACCTCAAACCACAAAAGGAGTTCGTTTCGTACAGCTTGGAAATAAATAACACGTCCCGGCTAGCAGCTTATTCTGGGGCCCTTCAAAGCTGGCAGCCGGCCAGCAACGCTCTGCGCCATAGCAATTCAAAGAGGCTTCTTGCATATCATTATAGGAAAAGAAAAAGAAAACTCAAGCTTGCTCGCAGCTCTAGCACCAAATTACTTCGTGCTTCACGTATCGTATTAGGAGACAGAATTAACGGGTTTTTTTTCGTCTCTTTTCTTTTCTGCCATATTATAAACGGAATCTTGATCAAATAAACCGAAGACATTAATATACCCTTACAAAGCGATAATGAACACCAAGAAGATACGAAAAAAAAAGAAAAAAAAAAAAAAAAAGATCAAAGGTTTGTGATAGAAGCTAGTTTTAACATATGCAGCGTAAAAATTTCAGTGAGATTGCAAATTAATAATATACGTAGATATCTATATATACTTGATATAATGGAAAGAAGCCATTGAGATGGCGACCCAGGGTCATATTAGTGCCCGGGCGTTTACTCTTGCTTGCTTCCCTTTTCTCCTCTCTAGATTTCAACTTCTACGCGTCCTTCTTAGGAGGATTACTTCGCGTTTAGCCTGTATTCGTAACAGTCAATGGCATGAGTTCCTCCTCCACCTTCTTTCGCACCTAATTTTTGAAAAGCAAGTTCGTTAGTTTTTTATTTCTTTTATATTTTTTTTTAACAGGAAGGAAAAAAGGACAAGGGAGAAAGAGAAAGAATGAGAGAAGAAGAAGGGATATGATGTTGATGAGTTGTTGTGGAAATTTAAAACGGAGAAAGGAAACTTACATAAGTTAATAAGGATATACTTGAAGCTGTTCGCGCAGTCGTCGTACGTCGGTTTTTTCTTCACGCAGGTGTTCCCGGGGAAAGGTACAGCTCGAGGTCAACGTTGGTACCCGTAGCGGTGTACTTCTCGTCCAGGCCCTTTTTGGCAAGGTCGTCGATGCTCTGGCTGTAATGGTTGCTTTCGATGATAGGGCAGATGCGGTCGATCTCCTTCATGACCTTATCCTTTGTCGCCTGGTCGATGTTCTTGTCTACGTCGCAGGAGTCGAGGGGTATGAACGTCGGCGTGGGTTTTTGGCTACTGCTAGTGCTGCTGACTTTTGGAGATGAGTGGTGGTCTTTGAAGACGTGCTGGTTGATGAGGTATGGTGCGAGGTGGTAGTGACTTTAGATAACGTAGTAGCGGGCTTTGACGTAGTGCCGGTTGGTGATGAAGTAGGATGCGAGGTGGTGGTAGTTACCTTAGACGTCGGGGTAGAAGATTTTGATGTATTGTTACTGGATGTTAAACTGGAATGCTGGGCGGAACTACTCTTTGATGTGGTACTGGACGTTGAAGTAGAATGCGAGGTAGAGCTGCTCTTTGAGATAGGACTGACGGTCGAGCTGGAATGCGCGGTAGAACCGGGGTGTGCTGTAGAACTGGGGTGTACTGTAGAACTAGAATGAAGAGCAGAACTAGAATGAGTAGTAGAACTGCTTCTAGATGCGGTGCTGCTGGCGGTCAAGCCTGAATGCCCACTGCTTACGCTCCTAGACACCGTCGAGGAAGGCTGAGACTTTGTCGACGTTTTTCGTTGCTGTGGGCCGAATGGTTGACTTGACCGTCGACGTAAAGGTCTTGTCTTCTTGGGGCTGATCGGCCGCTTATCGATTCTGTTGGCGCATTCGTTGCATTCAGCTGATGCGGAGCATGCCGAGGCGGACGAGGACGAAGAGGAAGACGAAGACGAGGATGATGAACTGTGCTTGGTCGTCGTAGTTGTTGTGCTATGCGAGCTCGGCTTGGGCGAAGACGATGTGTGGTGGTTGAAGTTGACGTTGGCTCCTTTGTCGTCTTCTGATCGCTTGGTTTGGACGAGGTTTTTGACTCCTTCGTCGTCGATTTGTGCTCGCTCGTCGGCTTGTCAGTAGGTGTCGTCTTCGGCGGGTTTGGTTTGGGAACTTTGAAGGGGATCTTGTTTAGCTTGATCAGGTCGGCTAGGTCCTTCAGCGTCAGCTTTTTCTTGATGTTAAACTTGCCGAACAGGTTGAATAGGTTGAAGATACTGGGACGCGGTATCTTGATCTTGAGCCTTTCTGTCTCTTTTAGAAGGTCGTCCGTGAGGTCAGTGAAGTCTTTGGTCGTGATGATCGTGTTATCCGTAACACCGGTGTCCTTTTTCCTCTTCACTAGTTTGCCGAAGACTCCGATCAGGGGTGCCTCAAGACTATGGTCAATGAAGATGCCCGCCGCGATCGGTGTGCTGGAAGAAGTGCTGGTCGCAGGAGCAGTAACCTCGCCCCAGAACTCTGTCTCGGATGTTGTTGTAAGCGGCTCCGGTGCCGCGGTGGTCACTGGGGCGGGCCTACTAATGGAGTCGTTGTGTGAGTGCCTGTACTAGTCGCCGGGGACCTACTAGCGGAGCCGTCGTACTCGTTCCGGTGGTGGTAACGCCCCTGGCCGGCCCAGTGCTCGTGCTCGTGCTCGCGGGTCCAGGTGCTGTCCGTGATGCCGTGGAACCCGAAGGCGAGGCTGTGCTAAACTTAACCCCTGATCCAGTACTAATTGAGGATTTCGAGGAGACCGTCTGCGAAAGCGTGGATACAGTGCCGGTACTTCTGTGAGACCCCGTCCCAGTGACTGTGGAATCTAACGCCGAGCTGAGCGTTAGGAAGCCCCTGGAAGCCGTACCGGTAGACATTCCCTGAGACATTGTCCCCGTTCTCGTGGAATGAGAGATCGAAGAGACCGTCGGGATAATTCCGGAAGCCGTAACAGTAGAAGATCTCTGTGATCTCGTGCTAATGGAGGATCCGGATGCCGTTTGCGATCGCGTAGAAGACGTACCGTTAGCAGTTTTATGAGAGCCCGTGCTCGTGGGGTGAGAGGCCGTACCGCTAGCAGTCTCATGAGAGCCCGTGCTTGCCGAATGAGAGGCTGTACCTATTGCGGTTCCATGGGATTCAGTGCTTCCAGAATGGGAGGCCGTAGCTGTTGCGGTTTTATGGGATTCTGTGGTCCCAGAGTGGGAGGTCGTACCGGTGGCAGTCTTATGAGTCATCGTCCTTGCGGATGCGGAAGTCGGGCCCGGCTTCGAGGGGCTAACGAAGGGGACGAAGCTTGTAGCAGTCACGGTTGCGGTGCAGTCGCAGGATTGTGTGTTGCCGGCCGCGTCATGTGTCACAAGCAACGTGGCGCCTGTGTGGCTTACCGGGCTCCGGAGCGCTGGCGAAGTTGGTCGGCCTGTCTTGGTAGTAGCGGCGCCGGTGGTAGTGACGAAGTGCGTGACGGTTACAGTCCCCGTACAGGCACACAAGCCGGGTACTGTAGTGCCACTAGCGCTTATAGCTGCCGCTAAAGCTGCTGGCGTTAAGGAATTTAATCCTATGAGGATGCAGAACATGTTTCTCCACATCATTGCGGAATGAAACAAAGCTTCCGCCAAAATTTAGGAGAAAAAAGAAACTCGTATCGTACCGGAGGAGCACTGTAAGAAATGCGATATATGTCGAAAAGAACAAATACGATCGATGTTAGTGTAATACACCGATAGATTTATAACAGAAAGCACTTCGAGGCCTTCGGTATATATATGGCAAAGTTGGGAAGGGAAGATGATAGCGAAGTGGGGAAACCTGAACATGGAGACGAAGGGAACTCCCTGAACTTCTTATATAACTCATAAACAATTGAATCATGAATTAGGAGGGGAACTAAGAGCAACTTGCATCTACGCTCATCAAGGGTATACTAGTATACATAATCAATTTCAAAACCAAAATCGTTGTAGCTATGGTGTACTGTAATCAACCGAACAAGTTTGCACGAAGAGAGAACTAGGACCAAGCAAGGATACCGATGTATATCGCAAGCGCGAGGCGGGATTGCATGATGATAGAAGAAGGCTAAGCCCGAGCTCAACAGCGCCGCCGTGCCATTGTTTGAAAATTACATTGAAGCCAAAGCCCAAACCCTCCGGCGGCTACGAGCAAGTATCAAAATATTACAAATAACACCACCATATGCGAAACAGGCATCGCCACGACACCGCGGTTGCTCGCTAACTGCGCAAGCCAAAAGGTAAGAAAAATTGAGAGCCCTGTAGATCCGGCGTCGGATAGTGTATATGCTGGGTACATGGAACCTCAAGCCCACGAAAAGATTATCCAGGGACTCGAATTCCCGCAGCCTATTTTTGATCCCAGCATACCGTTACGCATACGTCCGGATTTCAAGGACGCTTAAGCGGCTGAAAAGCGAGCAGAAAAAGAGCTACTGTGGTGCCTGCAGTCTTCCGGACGCCTGGAATTTGGATATCCCATAGCGGGGAAGGTAACCGGAATACTTGTTGAACAAGTTGAACATGACATGTCGACAAAAACGTCTAGATAGCCTGACGTTTTTGCAAATCGGCGTTTACTTGGATTACCCATGTCCCTTGCGGCGTAAACTTTAGTAAAGAAGCTCTCACTAATGTTTAACGGAGGAAATATATAAGCGCAACCTACCCTTTTGTGCAGATATTTATATAGAGAGATTACTATACATACGTTTTTATATGAACATTTACATGGATTGCCTACGACCCTTGCAATCGTGATCCCGGGGTTGTAGCATGTAGGGCTACTATTATTATGAATAACATTGGTAAGGATATACGGATAAAATCCTGTTACTCGCGCAGCAGAGTTTTATGCGTAAAATACCGCGTTTTACGCGCGACGGCCCCACACTCGGAACCTTCATGCAGCCTGCAGCCTGCTGAATATGTCAGGGGTTTATTATGGACGGAAAGTTATCGCTATCATGATCTTATCAGACGCAGGCTGCGGGGCTGCGCCACGAAAAGAACGACAGCGGAACGTTAACGGGAACGGTGGGTCCACGCGCCGAAACGCGCGCAGCAGCGACCAAAAAGGTCACGGATCCGTCCCATTATTTGCACAAACTAGACTTGAAACATCGTCACGAAAAGCGCCGAAGAACCCTGAACCGAAAGCGAAAATAACAAACCCTCGGTTTGCATGCTTGTTTTCGTATCCTTGCCCTGTGAGGCTATGTTACACACGGACGAAGCAGCAGACTAGCCGCCGCGAAACGTCAATCTGCAATTTTCAATAATTTTTATCGCACTTCTGAGGATTCTGACTGTCGAATGGCTTTTATCTCCGAAAATTTTTTTTGTCAAGTGCGCATGTTCCCTAGATATTTGCGCCGCAAAGGATGCCCTAAACAAAATTGCCGCTATAAAATTGGTGCCTTGCATAGATCTATTCAGATTCTAGTTTGATAGTAGCGAAAACTCCGCTATTGAGATCGTCGTGCTCATAACTGACCAGGAAGTATTACAAAAAACACAAGAACGTATGGCCGGGGATGTGGTATGATCCAAGTAATCGATTGTGACCTTTACAGGGGCCCTTACTTTCCTTTCTCTTTTTTCCTTTTGTATTATAGCAAGGTTTGCTTTTACGAACGAGAGAAAAAAAAGCCTCTAACGATTAAAGTGCAAGCGAAGCAAACAAGTTCTTGCAGGATCGTCATGAATGGCGATGCTCTCGATACTGACAAGGGAGACATCAACCTTGACAAGCCTTTGTGGTTGTTGCTAACCTAAGAGATGAATATTCATGGATGTTTTCTGTTTCCCAATTCCAGCTCCAATCCATAGCCCCTCAAACTTCTCTTTAGATTAGATCTACCAATCGCGGGCTTTAGGTCGCGAGGGAGCTCCGGAGGCGCAGGCGTCTACTAACGTATAATTGCACAGTTGTG
This sequence comes from Pezizomycotina sp. ARF18, assembly GCA_002224055.1. NCBI lineage: Eukaryota > Fungi > Ascomycota > Pezizomycotina sp. ARF18. The sequence goes on along the minus strand of AZLU01000003.1, from coordinate 107,135 downwards.
CTTTACTGAAGAATAATACGTAGATTGAACTGTATTCACGTTGGTTTATAAAACGTAACGACCCTCCCAATATATCGATAGATACATTTCCATTACTTGGAAAACGACGCTCATCGGCTTGAAGTCCTACCGTTATATTACTAAACATATTCGTCAGTCTTCCTGAATCAAATCATATACACTCGCCTGCTTCCTCATCGCTCCTTGCAACAAGATATATCATGTTTTTATTTCAGGTCTTGATGTTGCTCTTTTTACCCTCGGTCTTAACTTCAACAATCCCTATAGCTGATAAGACAGGGTTGAGCAATGCGGTACGTATATAGCTTAAACGGCTGTGTCGTGTTCAGTGTGATGAGGAAAGAATATATATATTTATGCATGGATCACCTATTTTGCATCCTTATTTTGTATTTGATACTAGTATTATTGCTTCAATGTTTTTTTTTTTTTTTTTTTTTTTTTCCTTTTCTTGTACCGATGCAGAACTGTTTCTCGAAGTCGATATAACTATTTGCTAATCAACCCAAACGCTCTCCTTGATATTTCATTTTCTTCTTTATGAATATAGAATTTAGATACAAGAGCGAATCACCGCTTGCTCCGTCGTGAAGATTTTGTTTCCAGGGAGGAAGACACTGAGGCGATAGACGAATATCAAAAATTTCGTCTTCACAAATCTTCCTGTTTAGCTAAGACCGGAGTACAGAAGAACAAGCTTATGACGCATTCAGAAGGGGCACCCAATTTATCGTGCGGGTAAGAAGTATGCCAATTGTTCAACAATATTTTTGACGCACAAGAGGCTGCCGCGATAGCTGCTGCTGCTGCGCAGAATCCCCCACACCAAGTCCCCACAAACTGTCTACAGACATGGTTATACAGGATATGCCCCACGTACGTAAGAAAAAAAATAATAAATATCACAGTAATAAACAACATACTTATGCATTACGAAACTCTGGTTTCTTAATCCCTCCTTCCTCTGGTTTTTATTTATTATTTCTTTTCCCCTTTGCATCTATGTTATTACCTGAACTAATGGATAATGGGTACTTTCTAAAAATAGGTTGATATCCTTTTCTCAAATGTTCCTATAAAGAAAGAAATATAGAGGAGTGGGCCGAAGGTTGGGACAAGATGCTTGACCTCGTGGCAGTAAACTCTGGCGGTACGGCCGTAACACTGGAGAGGTGGTGTGTCATGCTTTGACGATGTCAGCGAAAAAGGCGATGCTGCGAACTATTGCACAGCGACTGCTTGGGCTTACACATTCCCGGCTGGAAAAGCCGTGGGGTACGACAGCCAAAAGAATACGATTCACGGGGGGAGATTTCATAGATGCCCAAGTCATCAACCTTTGCCCGAGGTTCTTCACCCAAGAACGATTTGATGACATCGCCGTTTGCGAGTACTCGACCGGATATCAACACGCTTCAGAGCGCTGGAGGTAATTAATGATAGAAATGTTCTTTTAATTTTCGTTTGATTGCTTGGATGCTTGAGTATTCCGCGATTTACTAAGCCACCAACCCCCTTCCCCCTTCTCTTTCTTGCTTTTTGATTTATTTTATCTCCCTTCAAAACTTTCTTCCTTTTCGCGTTGTTATAATTGTTTCCTTTCTTTCTTCTTTTATCTTGTTTTGGCTGCTGACGGATTTTTGTGATATTGGTTATATATAGCCACTACTTGGGTCCACGAGTTGACACACCTTCAGAAGGCGTTCGCGCCCCAGATAATCTCCTCAATATGGACCAGGTTGACGAAGGCCCCATCAGAGATCTTTCAGTACTCTCGGATTTCCTTTAACCTTGAGCTAGCAGAGCAGAATGCTTTATTCGCCGGATGGGCCTGGTTTAGGGAGAAGAACGGTCCGACGTTTAGGCATATGTCTTGGACAGGAGCTGCCACTGATCAGCGGGACGATAACACCATGAACAGGGACCATCCCGCTGTCCTCTTCCCCCTCCTTCATAAGATATATGTTTTGAATGTTGCTCTTCTGACTTATTCTTATCTATTCATTAATTTATCTATCTATATATATTTACAATGCTAGCTGATATTACGTTTTGTCAAATAAGAAAAAAGTCTTATCCGATTTTACTGCTATTTGGAAATTCGTCCGTAAAGTACCCTTTGCCGACAAAGAAGCTTTAGAGAATAAAAGAAAAGAAAAGAGTGGAGAGCATAAGAGACGGAAAACAAATTGAAATATATAGAGACTTTAGTTTAACGCAATCCATTATGATCTCACGCCGCCTTGATCTCCATTTTTTCAAGGATCCTTTACGGAGAACACATTTCACTAAATTGAGATTTTTATCATATTTCCTCTTAAGCGTATTTCAAGAATGACGAGGAATACACCAAATCTGGCTAGCAAAGCAGCTCTTAGTAAACAAGAAGTGATAACAATTCAGTGTGAGATTGGCGTGCATGAAGATAGCTTTTAAGCGCGCGGCAAAAGAGCTCCTTCTGAGGCAAGAGGTGCTATGGTTGAGGCCGGCTATGGGAACTAAACAAAGTTATAAAGTAAGTGTGATAAAATAAACGAATGGAAAAAAATTTCTTAATTCATCCAAGTTAATACAGATGGATTTACGTTCTGCCACCGAAGCCGGTACTTAAGCAGCTCGTATATTACATTTCGTCTTTGACGTTATATTCCATGAAACATATTTGATATCTGTTCTTTTCGCAGAGTTTGATATTGCATATGTAGAAAAGGTTTTTTTTTTTTTTTTTTTTTTTTTTTTGAAAAGGAAAAACCATGCCTTCGCTTCACACTCTCCCAGCCGAACTTCGTCTCCAAATCCTGACGAACGTTACTTTCCCCTCAGATCCTCCTGAGAACCCTTCCGTAAGCCGAGACCGTACAGAAGCTGATTACTTTTAATTCCACGGGTTTCACGGTATTTGGGTGGAGGAGAAGCCCCCCCGTCGGCATCGCCTTGCCACTCCTCCTCGTCAACCGTCTTATTAACGGCGAGGTCCGTTGCATCTTGTCCACCAGAGCAGAAACGAAAAGAAGGGAGGCTAGACGTCATGTGGGCTAAAAGTTCCGGCTTGTGGCCTACCTGGACTTACCTACCGGCACTCACGGACTGCGTAACACGCTGACGGTCACCTTCCGCATTTTCAACCCGACGGATGGTTTGGATAGAAAGTTCGACCGCGCGGTTGACTTCGGTACACGGAAGCCGATGCGCTACGCGGGCGGACGCTGCGCCGTTCATATCCTCCTCCTCATGCAAGGGCCTTGGTCCCATGTGCTTTCGGCGGAGTATGCTAGCCCGGGGGGGGGGGGAGAAGGAGCGCGTGCCGCGGCTTCCATCAGAAGACTTCTAATCGGCGTCGAGAGCCCTCCTGCGCACGAAGATCACAACGTAATCGCGCCAGGCTTCGACGGAAAGACCACTGCAAGACATTTCTTCTTATAACCACTACCACCTCGTACTTAACCGCCCGTTTCTCAGAGATTGAAGGCACGCAGTCGGTGGTGGCACGGTTCCGTCGACACGGACCCAAGGAACGGCCGCGAACAGCTCGCGTGTACGTGGCTAATAAGATCTTCTGGCTTCTACGCTATGGGGGATCACTTCGAAGACGGCCTCTCACTTTACGAAACGATCCTCGAGGATATTACGATACGCGCGAATGGCGAATTCAGGGCTAGGTTCGATCCGGAGAAGATCCTGAGAAGAGCCACCTTACTACCCAGTTCGCATCCGACGCCCGGCAAGGAGCAGATTAGGCAGATGGCGATCTGGGAAAAATGGCTCCGTGGGTGACGGAACGGCGGAAGGCCTTGTTAGAAAAAAAACCCTAAAGCACGTAGCCCTCGAAAATAGAAAGGTAGAATGCGTTAGGTTATAATGGAAAACACTGTAGTGGAATATTCCGGAAAGAGGACACGGAGAGAAATCTGGAAAATTCCCAAGTTTCCGCGACATGGCGGGAGGAGAAGGGGAGAGACTCATCTGGGTGGTTTGCACATATTGAGTTTATCGTACAATAGGTATAGCTATTGTAGATAGTTCTTCTTCTAGTAGGTGTCTCGTTAATCTAGAGATTGGTTACTTACAAACACTTTAACATTGGATCTCGAATACATACATTTGACGTTTGCGATATATAGTCCGAAAGATCGTCGAAAGCTTCCTTTACCGTTCTATTTCCTCACGGTTCTTTTTTCCTTCCTTACGTACGTGTTATAGATCCTGAGATAAATCGCTCCTATAACACCATCGGTACGCCCAGCTACCCTGTCGATATATCGTAATATATCGTATTAGGCACATACCCACACTTTCTTTTTGTAATCTTATACGTATACCAGCTCGACATCGACATTCTCCTTTCGGGAGAACCTGTTTACTGTGGAAACCTATGCAATATATATCTATATACTATTATCTATATACTATTATCTATATACTATTATCTATATACTATTATCTATTTGCAACCGATTTAAGAGACGAGAATGATTTCGCAAGACCATGGTCGTTGAAAGCCTCACAATTCTAACTAGAAATCCCTACTGCGGATAGACAAAGGTTTATTTCAATAGTTGAAAATGACACAACAGTACATGCACACAATAAGCTGTCTAAATCTGTATTGGCTAGATAGAGGATATAATTAGAGCTAGTCTACTAATTCAAAATATCTTTACCACGGCTTTCTAGTACTTGGTGGGAATCGAGTATCATGAGTTAGAAAGTAATATCGAACCTACGTAGCTACTTCTAGAGAGTTTTTAGGATATTCAAAATGAAGAGGTTTGTTAGGTGTGATACCCTCTATACCTATATACACTGATCTAGCATCTCGTTAGCCACGAGTAAGTATATCTATATAGGCCTATATAACCCATTAATATGAAGAATGTCTTGTTGACTTCCAGCGCGATATAAATTAACTTTAAACTAATAATAATATAATATCCCGTCAAATAAACATATATTGGCTGAGAAGCGTAGCGTGCGTGTATGTGCGATATTAATTGCATATGAGACGAAACACAGGCGGGCTTAAGTATTCCTAGTTCTTACGGTATGTCTACAGCGAATTAACATCAATCTGCAGAATACTGCAAGTACCAGGTACAAAGCGTCCATTCTTAAAGAAGCATCATCGGCGGCCGCGCGTTTTTGTATGGGAGATACGTACGTAATGACGAACATTAAAGCTTCTGTCCTCGTGGAATGTGGCGCATTTTTTGGTGAGGGGTGGGTTCCATGGCGCATTAAGCGGGGCAGCGAAAGTGGCGGTGCTCGTCCATATTAAAGTTCTATTTTTTTTCTATGGGCTAATAAAAAAAATTTAAATAAATTTATTTCTTATTTATTATTTTACCCAGCAAGCATGGCGTGTCTCGTCCAAGGCTTTCCCTTTCTTCCTGCACCTTCGTCATCTAACAAATCTTCACAAGTGACGATCACCACCTGAACGAAGAGCAACGAGCGAGTGCAGGATCACCGTCATCTTCTTCTCCTGCTTCTTATCATATCTCTTTTTTTTTTCTTTATCTCGTATATATTCTCTCCAAGCAAGCAATAGGATCTTTCAACAGGTAGCTGAAGGAGACGATAGCTGCGGGCGTTCGCTTTCCTTCGCTTTCTTCGCACCACTCCCGCGTTGCGCCGACACAGGATTCACACGAAACAAAACCTTCTCACCTTCTCCCTCGACAAGCAGCTATCCGTCCGTTCTATTCGTCCTTTGAGTAACAGCTATGTTTCGTGGAAACGCGAACCCTTTCGACGATGTTATCGTACGGTTGTCTACCTGGTAGAGGAGGGGTTTTTTTTTTCTTTATCTTATCGGGTTTAGCGGGAAGCTGACGTCGTTGATTTTGATTTTAACAGCCAAGGCGACGGACGAGAACTCACGTCCGAGAACTGGGAGTCATAATGGTGAGGCCTTTTTCGGTCGCAGAGCGGCGAAACCGTCTTGTTCGCGTAGTGCTTTAACTGATACATTTGCTTTTTCATTTCACAGGAGGCGGTCGACAAGGTCCAGGACAGCGGGGAAAACGGGTAAGTTGTGTATCGCGATGAGGGTGTTTCGACGCAGAGAAAAACCCCGACGGATCGCGGAACCAAAGTTTCGATTTGCAACGTCGTGAAACTAACTTGTTTCCAATAGACCCAGAGATGTCGTCGCCGCACTCATCAAGCGACTCGCACACAGGAACGCCCAGGTCCAAATCTATACGCTAGAAGTAGGTACCCGGCCAACCGCTTGGAAACTATTGGATCGTTGACCACGGCTTGTGTAACTTACCTTTTCTAGACTGCCAACGCCCTCTCCCAGAACTGCGGAGTTAAGATACACCGCGAAATATCGTCCAGGGCTTTCACGGATGCACTGCTGCGGTTAGCGGGCGATCGGTAAGTACACCAAGCTCGTACCTGTGTGACGATCGACTGATTTTTTTTTTTCTTTGCGAGATTAGAATACACACCCGGCCGTCAAGTCGAAGATCCTGGAGCGCATGGAGGACTGGGCAGAAATGTTCAGCAAGGACCCGGAGCTGGGGATCATGGAGCAGGCGTACATGAGGCTAAAGTCACAAAGTGAGTTCTTTGGTCACCTTGCTTTCTCATGGTTATTTTTTCTTATCTAATCTTTATCAGATCCGCTCTGCAAGCGCCATCGAAACCCACTAAGAGCGCCATCACGGACCTGGACCGCCAGCGGGAAGAGGAAGACCTAGCCCGAGCTCTCGAAATATCCCTCCAAGACACCAGGCAAGCGAATAGCGCGGGCGGACCCGCAGGACCACCGGAGCTCCGGGACCGGCGTCGCAGCAACCCGCGGCGCCAACAGTCTCAGAAGGCGCAAGACAAGAAGCCGAGGGTGCCGCACCGCCTGCTAACGCCACTGCTGCAACCGTCTCGCGTGTCCGGGCGCTGTACGACTTTGAGCCTACGGAATCCGGCGAGCTAGCGTTCAGGAAAGGTGACATCATCGCCGTTCTGGAATCAGTGTTCAAGGACTGGTGAAAGGATCGCTCAGGGCCAGACCTGGTATTTTCCCTCTGAACTACGTCGAGAAGCTGGCAGATCGACGCCGGAGGAGCTACAGAAGGAGGCCGAGATGGAGGCGGAAGTATTCGCACAGATTAAGAAACGTGGAAAAGCTGCTGTCGATGCTGAGCACGTCGAGCGCGGAGCAGCACGTCCAAGATAATGAGGAAATAACCGTGAGTCGGAAGATATTTTATTCGCGAAAAATAGAGGCGTGTTTTGCTAACTTTTTGTTTCTAAGACTCTGTATCACCAAACCCTCGCTATCCGACCGAAGCTCATCGATCTTATCAGCAAATACCAGCAGCGGAGAGGTTTGTCCCTTTTGATTGTCTACTTTTAACGCATCTTTCTAACCATCACGTTATGTTTTACAGACGACTTGTCGCCCTCAACGAGAAGTTCGTCAAGGCGCGCCGCGACTACGAAGCCCTCCTAGATACGTCCATGTCACACCCTCCTGCCCCGAACTACCCCCGCCCTTACAGCTACGGCGCCCCCGAGCCGTACGGTGTACCTCCCGCGGGCACCCAACCCGCGGCGGATACTACCCTCCCGGCCCTGGTGGTCCCGCTCACTCCTCCCCGCCGCCGTCAAACGGCACCGTACTCGCAAGCGCCGCAGGGTGCGCCGTACCCCACCGGAGGACCCGCCGGCGGACCCGCGTCGGGACCGTACTACCCCGGCGGACCAGGTGCCGGAGTCGCGGGCGGTGTCCCCCCACCGACATCTCCCGGTGCGGAGCCGCGGCCGGCCGCGCGTCCCGTCACCGGCCACCATGACGGTCAGCCGCCGCGGAGCTAGCAACGTCTTCTTACGACAGTCCTACTGACAATCGTCCGAATTACGACTCAGCAGCAGCAGCACCAGCAAATTCATCCTCGCAGCAACCGTCGCAACCACCGGGAGGAGGACAACCGGCGTATATCAGAGTTACTATTCGAAGTATCAGCAGGCTGGCGGTGCGGGAGGAGGACCTGCTGCGGCTCCGGACGGAGGCAGCGGCGGCGGCGGGCAGTATCCCGTAATCAGAACCACTTCCCCTACTACGATCCGATCGTCGGCTGATTCCTACCAGCAGTACTTGAATAACCGGCCGCAGTCGTACCACGATCCGAACCAGCAGCAGCACGGGGCGCTGCCGGTAGCAGTAATCCGCAGATTACTATAGAATGAGATGTTCTTGCCACATGGCCCCAGCATTAGGAGAGGGAAGTGTATATTAAAATAGGTGGATAAGATGGGGTGATATTCAATGGGGGGTGAGAATTTGGACTATTATTATTTTTATATAACCGTTTCCCTCATCTTGATTTGCTTATTCTACCCTTTTTTTCATGCTTTTTACTATTTCACATTTTTACTACTATCATCGTCATCGTTTTCGTTTGGAGGACAAACATTTTCATTTTTCAAGTTGTCTAACTGCAAATTTGTTCATTCTTAAAATATCCACTGTTCTTCTTTATCAAACTTTGTCCTTAAACGTAACGTAACATCGTAATGTTCCTGCCCCACAACATCCATTTATCTTGCTTCCTCTCGTATCCGCATTTTCCTTTAAGTTCGTCCGCTCTTTTGTTTTTCCTTATCCGTTATAGTAATTAAGCTCCGTATATATCTCCTTGAGAACTTCGCAACATTTCTCCTTCAACAAGGAATCAATCTCCATCTTTTTTTTTAACAGGTGCTTGTGAGCAGATGTGCTAGTATACCTTTCGTCTCTAGGTCTTAACGAAATATTGCCCACCCTCCGGAGCATCGCGTTGGGCGAAATTTTTAGGCGGATATTAAGGAGAGCCCAATGGTGGGGATTGAGGTCATCGGAATTTCTTTGACCATGTGTTATCTATATAATGACGTGGAATTTGATTTTTACCACGTCATTAGGTAGGCTTCTATCAGGAATCGTCGTAGTCGTGGTTTGTGGTCACATATGCTTTGAGCATGCCCATAAGAGCCATTGGCTGCCCACCGGGTAAAGAAATGGTTTGACAAAGGGCTCCAAGGCTAATTGGTGTGTTTACACAAAGTTTGATATGAAATGGCTTTCTTTTGCGCGTCGAAGATACTACGATGGTATATAAGGCCGACCTTAGAGGATTCTATCCCTGGAGGTTTGTTGACACGCGTTTCTTGTAATAGCGAAGTATTTTTTTTTATCATATTCTCTGTAACCAGGTTCTTATAGAATAATTTATCGATTGCCTCATGAAGACGAAGATAATTATATAAAGGTAATAGGTGTATATAGCAAATATGCCTCTCTCCTTTTGTCTCCTACAATCTTGCCGAATCCAGGAGTCTCTCAGATCTCTTCTCCTTGTTTCTATACATTTCTAGAATGTCTTGCAGGTTTTCAGTTGTTTATCGACTCATGGGGGCGGAGCTCGCGACGTCCTAGGATATCTCTCCCAACAGTATCTTCCGCGTGTCTTATGAGGATAATTTTTTCGATCGAAGTAGTCTATGTACTCTTACGATGATACTCTAGTTAGTTCTATGGACTGGTACCTCCAACTCCACACGTTGGCTTTGTTAGTGGTCTAACGCTTTCTGCTCTATCAAGCTCTCCGGTTTATGATCTTCTTTTGGGTTACTAAGGTATACAGGTAGCGTCCCAAGGCAGAGTGTTATGCATAAAGAATATTTGTTTGGAAGAAATCTGAAATTTTAGTGCGTTCTTCTGCAGGTATATCTCTCAGCGGTATGCAGGATATATGTATAGATATGAACCTGTCCCAGCTGGAAAGCTATCCATGATGACAGCGTCGAAAAGTAGTGCATTTGTTTAACCTCTACGTTTTCCACATGTTTAATCGAGTGGGATTTGCATACGGGTTTAAGTAGGCCCTAGTAAATTGGGTAAGGCTCCTTCTTCGTTGGTGCTGAAATGACGAACGATATCCAAGAAGGCTTGTTCCATTTTTTTCCCCTATACAACAACCCACTTCCGTGGCGCAGAAACGTATGTGGCATAGCTCATTTCTCCGTAGGAATATGAGTAGACCACAGCACTAACAGGAGACCCAGTGGAACCAATATCTATCTAACAGCCTGTTCCTCGCGAGTTTCAAAGTCATCGAACTATCGCGCGTTGAGATCTGCCGTTGTTGTAGAGACCTTCAATATTTATGACATTGGCGTGAATTGTGATTAATCGTAGAAGGCCTCGTTGAAATTAGGAGCATTTGGTGGATCTATACACGGATATTCGGGGCAGCGGTATCCAGAAAAACTGGGCATGACCAGATACAATATATATGCGTGGATCATCGATTTCTTGTGCTTGAAGCTTTTCGTCACTTGCTTGAAAATGTTGAACCTCCAGGGCTCGCGTATATTTTCAGTTTTCAGTATCTTAATTTTATGAGGAATTGCAACGCTTCCATATCTCTGGATTTGCACGTATCCTAAACTTTGGTCTTCTGCGTTCGAGGTGTAAATATTTAATTATGCCCAAGATGTCAACATCTTTAATTTTGAGGTATGATCGGGTTTTGATTTTCTGGTGACATTCTTAATAAATCTATGACACTTCGATACATGAGCACCTTGCCACTCGTTCAGAGGGCCGGTATAGGAGGACTCGAAAATAACGCCGCCCAATTCTGATATAGATCGGGTTTTTTCAGCTTCTTGTTTTATCCACTCCGGTTTCTTTTGTCTCAGCTTACTCAACTATGGTAGGCGTAGCTATAATAGACTGGATTTGTCCCACTATCAGTTTTACGTCCTTGAAGAATAATATGGCTGCTTACGCTCATTTTTCTTGGCCTTATCAACCGTCCAGTTTGGTATCTTAATGAGCATAACCGGTTCTGTGCGTTTGATATAATGCTGGCGCGTAAAGATATAGTAAGGATCTTCGCCTCATTGTGTCTGGATATATCTCCGGGAGCTTCGCGATACCTCTTTAGCAAAATACGATAGAGGCTTGAGCATCAAATACCAACGGTTAATTATCATGCCAGAGTAAGGAAGTGAATAAGTGTTGATATTATAGGGCGTCCATGTCGGTGATAATAATTATATCTGTGAGAATGAAAGCTTTTCTCCTCAGTATCGTCAATCGAAACTTTGCAGGAGACTAGTATATTTCATACTACGTGGAAGAATATAGGGCTATAACGCGCGCCAATTGTTGTCTAGCTGTTTCTTTTGCCCTGTCTTTTTTTAGGTTTTCTTATGAAGCGTTCAGCTCTCCGGCTCTTTCTTATGCGTTCCAGGTCCTGGATCCTTGTCTTTCGCCTGCCTGGCGATATAATACTGAGGTGGCGTGTTGGACAGATATTATGATGAAGTCTGCATTTCCAGCCGAAAGACTTGATATGTCTACTAAGATTTGCCTCAAAGCAAGATTACATGAAATATTTGTGATCCAAGCGTCGTAGTCGTATCAAATTATACTCTTCTTTCTTTCGTTGTATCGCCTCTCTTAGAGGCCTTTTCCGTTACGAGTCCAGTGCCACTAAGCTTAATTTATAGGGCGGCATCTTTTGAATCCGAAATTCTCACTTTGTAAATCTGATGCTATCGTTAGGCTCTACGGGGTCCTTTGGTCACTGATTGAAATGGGGGCTAGCAAGCTGCTCTGCCTTGGGCGGGAATGAGGGGTATTATAACAATGTGATCAATATTTTGTATCTCTGGACAGCCCATACTTCGGGATAGCTTTTCTTGGGACTTCTATGTTGCGCTAGTCCGTTCGATACGTTACGTATTAAGCAGACGAGCGCAATAGCGTGGAATCTATGGAAAAGTCCCCGATCCCGGTCCCCTTAAAGATAGAGATACGGCGCAAGTCAAGCCTACAGTAGTGTGCGTGATTCGCGGCACCTTCGACGACTTTTTAGGGGCTCCTTAGCTGTTATCCTGGGAACCCCGTAACTGGACGCCCAAGCCTCTGTATGCTAGTAACCTCTTCTGGTATTCCACTCAATTCTAGAAGCTACCACTCATATGCTTAGCGGCATTTTTAACATCTGACTTTACCTAGCTATACAGGCAGAGAAGCGGAGGTATGCATGAATCGTAATTTGTTAGGTGACGGTTTGGAGCTGTATGGATGGCCTGGTATACGTGTTCAGTGAGCAGTAGCATACGAGGAGGGGTCTCGAAAACTCACTAGTATATGGGTTTGAAGAATAGTAGTTTTTGACATGCGGGTTAACAATATAGTTTTATCAAATTTCGCCTATATAGCTATGAGCCTGCCTAGAGCTTCATGTATCGATGAACGCCGGGCCGATTGCTACTCTAATATCTTTCTACCTGGGTTTAGTTTACCGATGATTTCAGTTAACGGCCATGTACTTCTAGCCATTTCTAGTTTTCCTTCTTAAGAAACATTTTTGCTAGTGATTATCGCTGACAACGGTTTGCGCCATACTGATTTCTCATTACGCCCCTTGGTAAAAGTTGGATTGATAAGGATTGATGATAACAAAACCCTAGCGTCGATGTTGTCCGTTGTATGTATCTTTGGAGAAGTTATGCCAGGCTACTCCTCGCGATTTTGCCTCGAGATTCCCCTTAATGCAGAGCGCACTACGCCTTTATATACCTCGGTACTCATCATTATAAATATTGGAAACTCTTCACAAAAAGCTCTAATGATCAATAACTCTACAAAAAGTGGAATATTATCGTTCAAGTCGTGCTATATCTACTAGATACGATATATAGCGCAAAAAGATATTCCTTTGCAAATCAATCTCCGTTAAGACCCGAAATATGGATCTCAGGTTTCTGCTCAGATGGACGGTTAACGCGTAGTTGGAATACGGCGTTCCTCAGCAACGAGCTTTTTCCCGAGCGGCAATTCCTGTGTATTCATCGGTAGTTTGTAGGAAATATAGAATCGCGACGAAGTCTGAATTGTATGGTTAGCTGAAGTGATGTATCACCACCGCAGTAACCACTAACTTTGTATACACGAGGCGCTAATCGACTCAATTTTACGGGGATGGATGCGAAGGCGAAAACTACCTACGCTATTTTCGTGCCTTGCGCCGCTGTGCCGTACCCCACTAGATACCTCATTCAAACGGTATATGCGGGCGATCTGGGGCTTGCCCAACTTGGGGTTGCTAGGTTTATGTAGAACATACTGATCATTTACTCAATACTTCTCGTTTATCGTCAATGCGGCTTAGATCTCAATAGCGAGTATATTCGATTAGGTGTTGGGCAATAGTGAATCAATCTACGGAAGCTTTCTCCGGCTAATCTAGCCTATCCCTGGGACCTAGAACTCTCTTCCCGATCTCTCTTCAATCTCGGCGCTATAATCGAACCATTATACTTGCGGAGATTTGTCAGCTAGCGTGAGGGTTTTAAGATCTTCGCGTGCATTAATAATATCTACCACTCCATATGATCCAATTGATGATGATGATTTTGTATCATTCCAGTTACTGGAGAGGTAAATATCATGCATGAGCCTGCCTCTGCGCCTTCATAACGTTGAAAACCAAGCTGGGATATTCCGTATAGCGGTGTCTCCTTTCACTACAGTAGACTTCAATCATGTCATCCCGAACCGATACGTGAGCTCAGTAAATGGCCGCTTATGAACTCGTCACCCGAACCTTTGAAGCATAATCTTTCTATCAAGAGTCCGTTGGACTTCTTCTGATAATCCATACTTTTATGGTAAATCGAGCAATATTAGCTGTTCATTTATGAATTTTCGTCGATCGTCCAATACGAGCGATATTTTCTGCGTTACTTGCAATGATTGATCTACCGACAATACCACTACTTATACAATCACCTTTAAGAGAGAATAAGATCACATATCATTTGGAAACATTTACGTATGGTCTTTGACAGAAACTTATCTACCGTCAAAAAACGGTGATATGAACCATGAAATCCGGACGAGTGATGTGGTTTTCACATAGTTGCTTTTGTGTGTCATTTGCTGAGAGGTTGAAATTTCCGGTTTATTGAAAATTTAGCAAAGTTTAGCAAACCAAAAGTTAGCAAAATTTAGTAGCAATAGGAGAAAAAAAAAAAAAAAGACTACTCGATTTAGAGCTGGGAAAAAAAAAGAGAAAAAAAAAACCGCCTCCTTTTCTTTGGGCTTCTTTCGTGATTTTACAGGAGAGTTCTAGTTGAGACTATTGGCTTCACTCGATTTTCGTGTCAAAAGCTCGATTCAACGGCCTTACACTACTTAGCGCCTACCTCAATAAGGGTAAAATACTATATTATTCTATCCAAACCCACCCGAAATATAAGTCAGGTTTTATGGCCAGGATATCGATCGGAGTCTCGAGTACACACGAAATAATATTAATCGAAAGATACTTATGTGTTTACCTGACATGCTACTTGTAAACGGATTCAGTTGTCAATCTGGTGTATTATTACAAACCTAGACTTCTCCAAAGTTAGATCGTGCCATGAAAAATATCTAGATACATCTGGATTACAGAGCGGCATCTTCAAGATCGCCTTGTGCTGAGTGAAGAGCTCTCTGTTTCGAGCTTAAAAAATTCATGTAAGACAAAAGTAGTGAAACACTATAAGTCCTCAACTACCCCCTCATCCTCCCTCATCCCACTCACATCATCCATCGTAAACACCCCTTCATCCACATCACACCCACACGGCAGCTCAAAACCACTGCCCCTCATACACCCTCTCATCCCTCCCAAAATCCTAATTATCGCATCCTTATCACCCGTCGCAATAAGGCACGCTCTACAGCCCACCTCATCGAAATGATACCACCCGTCCCTCATCCTCGCGATGAAACCCGACGTCCCAGCCTCCAGTAATACCTTCGTACCCAGCGGCACCTCAAACCCGTACTCCGCGAGTTCATGCCCCATACACGCCCACGCTCGTCGAACATATCTTCTGAATGTCTATGGTATTGTCTGAGCGACGCGATGTAATCGATCATCATATCGACTTCTTCGTCCGTCGGGGGCGTTGAAAAAGTCTCCGGGTTGAATAATGGAAGCAGCGGGTTGGGGATGTACGTGTACCGATTATCTGATGTCGATAGACGGACAAGAGTCCGCTGAAGAACAGAAATAAAATCGTCGGCTAGCTGCGGTGTATTACACCAGTGGCAGTATGAAGATTCGTCATCTTCGTCGTTGATGTCGTCGACAAAATCGTAATCGTCGACGGTGCTATCGACTGTGACGAGCCCGTCGTTTTCGAGTTCCTTGGCGACGCCGACTCTGAGACCCTCGAGGATAGTCTCAGTTAGAGACTGTTTACGGGGAGCGCTAACTTTACCGAGCGAAGAGTATAGCGCTGCGGTAGCGGCCATAGTGATATGGTAATGAACGAATGTTGAATGTTTTTTTTTAGGAAAAGAATGTTATAGGATTTGTTGAAACGGTGGACATCTAGGAAAAGCCAGTATGCGTTATGTACTCTGATATCGACACATTATAACTCTAAGTGTGTAGACAGAATTTCTGAGGGCAGGAGTAGCTGTCTTATATATATATCGCATGATACACATGATAGCAACATTATGCCACGCTGTTAGGTCATCGATAAGGTTATTTATCTTTTCTTTCTATCAAGTTCTCTGAGCGTATCCGTGTCTCATTAAAATTGCGTAGACTTTTTAAGTTTCGCCTTTCCGGTCATTTAGCGAAGAAGATTTGAACGCGACTGAGACCTTCGAGATATTTCTCGACGTGTCGAAGGCTTTTCGTCATTCCGCTCAATAGGCTTAACATTAGCGCATGAGTCTGAGCTAAACAGCTCTCTTTGTTCCCCCAGTCAACCTTCAACGGCGCGAAGTCGACTATTTATAGCACGTTCAACAGTTTCTTTGAGTCTTACGCAATACTGCTGATGTATGATACGTATACACCGAGAGCGTGAATTTACTCAATATACCTCTAGTTTACTCTGGAGTTCAGGGATATATATCCAGGTTCGATTATTGTGCAACAACTTTTATTAGAAGCCACACCCGCATGGATTAGCTTCGTTGGGGGTCACAAGGGTAACGACACGTCCTCCATAAGGTTCATCACGACACGCAAGTGGCACCAAATTAGCAAATTCTAGACCTCTAGATATCTCTGTGAGCGTTTATAGATGCCTTGAGATATCCAACAGCTGTGACATGGTGCAATTTTTTGGTGTTAAAATTTGATGGGATTTTTGGGCGGCGGATTACGTAAACCTTTTTTTTTTGCCCTAGCGAGAAGCGTGTCATCAGCGTGCAGAAACAAAATTCGAATTTTGACCAACCAATCAAATCTCATCTCTGACTGGGAAAGGCAAAAGGGTCAATAAATCGCCGCTTTCGTTTCAAACTTGTTCCATCAAAAAAATACTTCGCTCCCCTTCGATCTTCATGATCATTTAAACGCCCGCTCCGTATCCGCCAACACAGTATCTCCATCACAAACATCAGTATTCCCGACATCTCCTTGCATCCTTCTCGATATCCCTCTGAACGATTCCGCTTCTCCTATCCTCATTCCTAATCTCGAAACACAAATGTCGGAATTGTACGAGCGAGAAAGGTACGGATTCTCCCGTATCCCGAATACAACCTCTCTACTGTAGTCTAGCAGTACCACGACAAGGGGGATATAAGTGCGTAGGGAATGACGAAAAAAAAAGCTGACGTGGACGAAACAGGCAAAACAACAGCCGCCTCGACGAACTAGCCGGGAAGGTCACCGCCCTCCGCGAGGTGACGATAAACATATACGGGCACGCGCAGGACCACTCTACTATCGATGATTCGGTGCGTCGATTATCTTCTCTCCTGACTTTCTCCCATCGGCGCTTTTTCAAACCACCCCGAATACTTGAGGGGTGTAGGATTTTTTTACTGACAATGTTACCTTGCAGAACAATGTCTTCGCCGACATGACGACCAGCGTGCGGAACACGGCGGGCCGGCTGACGAGGATGGCGAAGAACTCGAGCCAGATACAGGTCCTCCGGCTGTCGGCGATGATAATAGGCGCGTTCGTGTTTCTGTGGTTGATTTGGGGGTGGATCTTTTGAGGAGATGAGACGGCGATTGCACATCGACGGGGTCGATTCTACCGGTCTTTCGATACGGTGCGGAAGTTGAAGAAGTTTCCTTGATGTACGTGGAGAGAAAGGAAGCCAGGAAGGAAGGGAGTTTTTGAATATAATTGATACCACGAAAAATACACCTTTTTTTTTTTTGGACATAACACTTGTACATTAATGGCTCTTTATCTATTACATCACTCGCTTTGCTTTTCTTTTTTGCAGTCTATTGTGTTCTTCTGGCGTTTGGTTTTCTTCATTCGCGAGCCACTGTTTTTCTCACGTTTTGCAAAAAAGAACCATGCATAACAACTGCAATAATGTGTCTTCTCGTCATTGTTTTGCTCGAGTATAACAAATATAAATTCAATTTTCATCTAGCTTTTCTGTTTCGGGGTTTAACGCTTGATGTGGGAAAAAATGCAAGCATCAACATAATATATCCTCTGTATGTAGAAAATATACCGTGATTCTCCAATCGTCCGATCTATGTATGGGTACTCCTCCCGCCGCCGATATCTTGTCCGAGCTATACATCGCAAAAACGTAACATTAGCAAACAACTCTCACCTCACCGCCACTTCCCACACAAGAAAAAAAAAAAAGGTATTTGAACATACCCTATACCCGCTAATCTTATCCCACTCCACCTTCTGCCTCGTAACCGGCAGCTGCCTCCTCAAATTCTTGAACGCGCCCTCGCTCAGCGCTCCGAACGCCCTATTAAGCTCCTCCTGGTACTTCTTCTCGATCCCCGCGATGGAGCGTACGATCTCCGCCGACGAAGAAGATTTTAATTCCTCCGAGATGGGTTTTCTGGTTTGCAGGCGGACGTTGCCGTCTTCGTAGTAGTGCACGTCTACTTGGATTGTTCCCGTGAGGGAGGATGAGGTGGGGGAGTAGAGGTAGGTTGAGCGCCAGCGGCCGTTCCTGTTTTTTTTGTGAGTGTTTAGTTGCTAGAAGAAGTTTGGAGGGGAAAGAAGAAGGGGGGGGTTTGTTGGTACCAGTAGTTTGATGGGCTGTACTTGTTACCGACGACGAGGATGGCGATGCCGTCGGAGGTCGGGTAGACGCCGAATGCGGGGGAGGATGGGAAGTGCTCCTTGACGTGTTCTTCTAGGTCACGGAGGAGGGACTTGCTATAATACCGCCGAGAGGTATTAGCTTGGAGCTTTATACGTAGAAAAAAAGTAGCAGTCGAGGGGAGTAGATTCTTACATCGTGCTGGCGTGCGGGGAGTCCAGCGGATGCGATTGGACGTCTGATGCTTTCTGTACCATTGGGAAAACGAAGCTTTAGCTTTTTATAATGGTTAAAACGTAGCTAGTAGAGGATATGTAGATTAAAAACGCACGTGCATCTCGTGGTTGTAGGCGAAGGAGCTGGAGCTGGCGGTGTCGAAGAAGCGGCCACCGTCCAGCTCGTTGTAGTTGCTGACGATGACCTGCAAGCGAATCCGAGACCGTCAACGAATTGAACCAATATACAGCTACAAACAGGGGAGTTGCCCAGGGGAGAGCTCAGGCGTACGAGTTGACTACCGCCGGGTAGCTTCGTGGTGGTCAGCTGGTCTTTGTTGTACTTCTCCACGGCTGGCGGTATGGCGCTGGTCACCGAGGACTCGCCTAGGGCTAGCGACTTGAGGTCTGCAGCAGGATTTCCGTTCGAGTTAGCGAGCTAAAATAGCGAGAAAGGGGAAACTGAGAATCTCGATGTGGATCTAACCGGCAATGACCTCGGCAAGCTGTCCGTTTCGCAATGTTAGCTCCAAGTAGCTCCAAGTAGCTCCAAAAAGACCGGGGAAAAGGCAGCAGAAAGGGCACACATACCTCTCCCGGAGGAGCATTCTCGACGAAGGACGTCGCAGTTGAGGCTTTGGACGGCATTGTGTGACGATGGTGGCGGATGGGATGGCGGATGGTGTATCTCGGGTACGGAGGGGAGGGGTTTTTGCGACTCGCTGGTTCAAGAGATAGGTGGAAGTGCTGGCGCCAAGCCTCTTGCGCTAAAGTCAAGCTTGATAGCGAAATACCATCACCAGACTAACTAGCAGCCCTACGCTAACCCCAACAACAGAACGAATAAGACGAATAAAACGTTGAATCGCGAATGTATAGAGAGATAAATCAACGTACGATAAGGCAATAGTATTTTGGCAAGCTCGTGAATATTGAGAAAAATAAATAAAATGGCATGAATTCACATGAAGTTTGCAATTCTGCAGTTCTGGCGGTGACAGCCCAAACAGCGTTACCGAAAAACACCCGTGGTAATTAATTTAATTTATTTTCCCAAAAGGTAAGAAGTCACTGGACCTGGGGATTTACTCACGCGATTCAACACCAATTTTTTTTTTATACGCGTCACCCGGATCAATTATCAGCAGACTCATACTTCATCCCACCTTTATCCACTTACAACCATTCATCCGCCATCCGCCTCATGCGACACCACCACACCGCTCCGTCATCTACACCACCAAGTCACTAACAGACAGGGCAGACTCTTTCATCATATCATCAGCCTCATTGCATTTCATTCATCTCTATGTAACGGCGTATATAAACAAAGCTGCAGCACCGGCTTCCTTTGATACCGGGTTCCTCTTTTTCAACAAAATATCATTTTTTTTTTTTTTTTTTGCCTTCGCTTTCGTTAAACGGCCGTTGACAAATTGAGAAAGAGAGACGAGAAACGAAATAAGAGGAAGTAAATATGCCAAAGACGAAGAGAAAGTCTACCGCCAACGCAGACAGGAAACAGAAACGGCTCGTATCGTTCAACTCGGCCCCCGTAAAGCGTACGCCAGAGAGCTACTCGGAGCAGCGGTCCAGCGACGGCAGCTGCAACCGCACCTCCTTGGACGAGCACTCGCAGCTCATACTAGACACTTTCGGTTTTGAAACGCCTCGTCGCCGAGCGTTCCCCCACCGTCCTCGAAGAAGAAACAGAAGGCCAGGAAGGAGGCTGCAGCTGCTTCTCGTAAGGCCACGCCAAGAGCGAAGGTTGCCGCTCTGCCGAGGAGGTCGCCAAGGCTGCGGAAGAGTTTATCACTTATCGAGGAAGCGATGAGAAGGAGAACCATCATAATAACGAGGCAGCACATAACGAAGAGGAACAAGAGGAAGAGTCACCGATCAAGCCACCGAACAAGAGAAGGAAGGTCACGCCTGAGAATAGGACGAGGAAGCTCGTTGTTAGAGATACGTTCGACGGGACACCAGACAGCGAGAACGAAGAACCAGCGCAAATCGGAGGAGAAATCATGGCCGTGGACGATGCTAGCTGGCGGCCTACGGGGCGGAAGACGAGGTCGTCGGCCGGCGGACGCCAAGCTCGAGGCAGCGCAAGGGGAAGGATGACAAGGTGCAGAACAACACGCTCACGCAGATGTCGAGGCATTTTCCACTGGAACTCGGACTTTGACGACGAAGATTACGATTCGGAGGAGATAACGGTGCTGTCGCCCAGCAACGCCGAATATTCTGAATATGCAGCCGTCAACGCCACAAAGAACTACTAAGACGGTCATCCCGAGCTCCAGAGATACGGCTACCCCGCTGTCGATTCTCCGATCCGGCGGCAAGCTACCAAGAAACACACAGACATCGCCGTCGAAGAAGGTCAGGTGGAAGGACATCGAGGACCAGGAGAACGACGTCGCTACATCGCCGACTACCCGTCCGAGTTCTAGGGAAGGGACGAGGAAAAGGTTATACCGAGCAGCCAGTGGTGGGAGAACTACGAGGACCAGTCGCCGTCGCAGTGGGACGTCGACGAAGTCCCGCGGAAGATGAACATATCGGAAAAGCCGCTGTTCTTCCCATCGTTGATGATCTGGAGTCTCAGATGGTTGAGAACGATGACATTCCGAAGACAACTTTTCGCGAAGGCTGCAGCAGGCTGCTGAAACTTCGCCGAGGGAGCTCATGCGCTTGTCCCCGCAGAGGAGGGAGAGCTGGTCGCCGACCCCGGAGATTGAGATCGTTAAGGCTACGCCTAGCGTGGAGGTTGAGAACACACCCACGAGCCCGCGCAGACCAACGCAACACTCAGCTGAGGCTGGGATCGTAAGGGAGGAAGTTGCAGATAGCCAGGACGAGGACGATGAAAACGATTGGGAGTTCGTTCCCGAACAGAACGAAGTAGCTGTCCAGGAATCACAAGTTGTCGTACCAGCCAGCGTCGAGAACACCGGAACTCCCCTCGCACGCCGAAGAATCAGAACCCCTCGGCTCCAGTCCGACAAGCGCAGTCCCCTCTCCAAGCAAATCCAAACCCGCCGAAGAACCTCTCATCAGCCTTTCCCAAAAACAGCGTCGGCATCAAAGAAGAACCGGAAACCGCCGGGTCACCAGACTACTCCGTCATCTTCGAAACGCCGTCCCAAACACAGTCGCAGATACAGACGCAATCGCAGTCGTCGCCAGCGAATGGGATTACCCAGATGGGCGGCTCGAGCCAGTTCTGGGATATCACGGGCCAATCGTCCGGGATGGTGCAGTCGAGCCCGCCTCCGCCGCACTCTTCGTTCACGCAGCAAGGCTTCACGCAGTGGAAGCTGAACAAGTTCGGGCCGACGCAGCCGTCTATTACCGTTAGCCAGATTTTGGGGCATAGCTACAGTCAGGACAATGACGATGAGGAAACTGAAGAGGAAAATACTACGCCAAAGGGGAGGAAGCAGGTGCAGGTTCAGTCGTCCATGCTCGGAGTGAAATAATGTGAAGCACGATTCTTTTCTTCCCCTTTTTTAATATCACAAAAAAGCCCATTACGGTTCAATCCTTCTCCTACTTTATAACCCGGTGCGGTGCCTCTTCTTTCTCTTCCTGTTTGCTCCAATTTTTTTTTTTCAAAGGCTTTATATATACATTGCGCGGTTTCCCCTCTATTTTTTTTTCTTTCTATCTTTTTTTCAGGCTTTCCGTTATATATTTGCATCATGGTGGATATCATGATTCGGTTTGTCTTTTTCAAGCGTTTTTTTCTTCTCTCTTCTCTTCTTAAATCATCGATGCTACCCAAAGAGTTTTCTGGGAGCAAGACTAAGTAATAATAGCATCTAAGCGGTCTTTACTTTTTTTTTTTTTTCTACTCATATACATTCTATATACTACATACGCACACAGAAGTGGTGGCTTCGGACTACGGCTGGAACGGCGTAGATACAGGCACAACTAGTAGTATACTACACATTTTAATCATGTACAACTTCCTTATTCCTTTATAATTTCTGTTTTTGCTTTTCCTTTGTATCAAGGTTTGCATGGTGGTTTTCTCTTTTCTTTCAATCAATTATATTTACGAGCTTCAGCTCAACTTTCTCCTAACGGGTCTAACGAAAGACTTAATAATCGCTGGTGCATTAATGAACACACAAGTAATTAGGGATTAAATGGACAATGTTCTCTTTTGCGTGATCGCGTAGATCTTTATTAATGCTTAATGATCACTCAATAATATCGTGATGGCCGTCGCGAATAGCGCTACTACACAACGCACCAACTCTGTTCCTCCGAAACAACATCGAAACCACCGCCTCAGACTCGTCATAATCCTCAACATCGCCTTCAAAATATTCCCCGTACATCGCAAGCGCAGAAGTTACTTCCGGCGTCTCCCTCCCAAGAGGATCTTCATTCAAGGCCTTTATCCTCGCCGCGCATTTATGCGCTACCTAATCTCGCCGGTAGAATCCGTACCTAATACCTGACCAATGACGCAAGCCGATTCTCCTTCGCCCGGATTAACAGTCCTCGACGAAATGACCGCGTACTGGTGATTCTCATTCCACGCATCCGGTTCCCAATACACGAGTAGTACTCCGTATCTGCGGTTGCTTCCGTGCTGTAAGTTCCGAGGACTAAGCATCATCTTCCGTTGGATGTCTGCTCCTTGTTGCATTATAAACCCGGAATTTAATGGGAAGCCCACCATCTTCGCGGAGCGTACGATACTCTGAGTGTAAGTTCGAAGCACCAGCTTTCATCCTCGGCCACAGCGATCGCGACTGGCTCAGGAAAGACGCCGGTGCCCATCCGAAGCCCTGCCGCTTCAACCTAGGCATCTCATTGAAAATAATAGTCTGCCGAAACGCACCCACCGCCTTCAGCAGCGCTTCCATGCGCTCCTCATACGTTGGAATACCTACGAAGAATCTCGTATCCAAATCTAATAACGTCGCAACGCAAATGACCTCATCGCTAGCCCGCGTAGTCTTCCGGCTCGCGATACCATTAAGCAATCGAAAAAACTTCTCCGCTATATTCACCTCCACTTTTCCTTCACCTTCAACTTCCCAATTATCTGTTGGTACCGCGGGCAAAACACCCTCCACTACACTATTATAAACCCCGGACAGGTCCGCCTTGAAACCTCGTGCTCCCGCCATACATCGTCGAGCGACTGCTGACCGTCCTTAAACTGAAAGAAAGCCCCTGCCGTATACTCCCTCCTGTAACGTCCATAGCCGGTGCTGCCAGTTTGATAGGTACAGTCTAGAGGCTTTCTCCCAGGGCTCAGCCGATAGCGGAAGTTCCATTACCCAGGCATCAAGAACGAGTACACGATGCGCGGATTCGTAGATTTTCTTCATTTGAGCTATAGCTAGCTTCCTTACGTCCTTGTGAGAGGGGTGGACGGGTACGCACAGTGTATCCAGCCAGAAACCGATCGGTTTATCGGTAGTATTGGCGTTATCGAGCACCGCGGGGCCAAATCCTCGCCTCCTGCTTGTAGGTTTCCTTTCCGTAGTGCATAACTCGTCTACAAGTCTCTGAAGGCGTGCTATCTGACACTCAGGAAGAGCGTTTTCCTTCTCGTTGCCCATCCCATCGGACCATCTTGACAATATACATAATATCGCATGAGCAAAACCTTCTAACACTGACAAGGGAAGAATCCTCCTTACACATGAGAAATAGCAACATATCTCCCCCCTCCCCCTTCATACTTCACAACCCTCATTCCACCTTCTTCCGTCCACGCTACCAACGGCGTACTACCCCGAACTATCGTACCTACAACTTCACCAACGGGAACCATAACAAAATCACACATACACCCACATCAGCATGGCGCGTAACATATACTCCAGTAATTCCCCTCGACGAACATCCCATCTCATTACACTCTCATGATCCTGCTCTCGTCTCGGAGACCGTAAACCTCCAAAATAATACAACAATCAACCTCCACGTCAGCCACATCTTCCCTACTTCCCCCTGACACCATCCCATATCTGTGAGTCGGTCACGTAGTAGTTCGTTAGACCCCAATTCTGCCGCCCCAGCGGTCGCTCGGGATGGTAGATGCGTTGCGCAGCGGTTTTAAGCGTCCAACCGAGTACCATAATAGGCAATGAGATATTAGATGGTACCCAAGCCGTATAATGCGGCCCGGAGACGTCGAGGTCGCCGTCGTAGCAGTACTTACGTGTATATTCTTGCACTGTATCGAGTATGCCCGTGATTAATTCGTAGCGTCCGGATATAGTTTCGCTTTCGATTCCCATATGGAGTCTCTTATTTCGTGGCACTGTCTAGTAAGGAAATACCATCGGTCGCTGACTCCTCTCGATACCTCCACTCGTCGATCAGAGACGGTAGTTTATACGTCGTAATGTACTTTTTATCACCATGCTTCCGGATAAAGTCTTCTTGATCGATAAGTATACCGACAACGTGAAAAACCTCTACGAGACAACCGAAATACAGCCATGTCTGCACGAATACGTCGACGTCCTCGATGCCTCCATCTCCATCTTCCCATTCATCCTCATTCTCACTCTCACTCTCATCTTCGTCGGTAGTAGTCGAGTTCTTCACAGCCTGTCGAGCGAAATACTCCGGCATCGGTAAACCATCTTGCCCTGCCTCATATTCGTCTTCGTCGTCATCGTCATCGTCATCGTCATCCTCCCATTCATTTTCATCGCTTACGTTTACATCCAACTCAAAGTCTAATTCTCCGTTAGTTTTCGTTTCCAATTCCGCCTTTTGGGATACTCGTGGAATGGACCACCGTCGTATATATCTGCGATATACGGAGCTACGATCGAGATGGCGCCTGAGGGTATTGGAAGATGCTCCATTATTAAAACTTTCGACGACCAAAACCATGCGAATAAATTAAATTCACAATAGCGGGGTGTCCATGAATTCATTCTAATGTAGGGCTTAAACTTTAGAGCCTCAAAGAATCCCCGCCTTTTGTATAGTAGTAATGCATCAAGATGGGGACTACTATCTGCTTACTAGTATTCTACCTACGAACGAGGGTATAAGCGTATTTCCTTATTTCTACCTTGGCCGTCTGGGTATTCGGTTCTGTGAGCACTATTGTGAGCTTTCATATTAATAGTTTGAAGGATAGAAGCTTGAGCTTAACTCAAAGCGCTTTCGATTTTGAACTACATTCGCGTGAAGTGTATAAATGAGCATATGGGATTCTAGAACACGGTCCGACGTTAAGCAAATAAACATTAAAAAGAAGCTTATAAGCTCTTCCGTCTTAACTTATATCTTAAGTAAACTAGAGGTTGTAAGGCCGGCATGAGAAGAGTTCAAATTGCTACACCCGTTGCTCACTCACCCTATCTTCGATAAATCACTAGCCGCTAAATATTACATACGCGAACGAACTTAGATGGTAATCTAGATTCAAAATGATGTCAGGATGCAAAGCTTCATCGTAATGTTGAGAGATCTTTAGGCTCGACAGTGCTCTGGGTGGAGGTTTTCATAGAGCATAAATAGACGGTGCGTCGCACAGGTATACTGTAGGGAACTAAGGCTTTGCATTCATATTACTGACCAGTACTGTATTCATAGCTTCTCCGAACTATTCTGAACCTTATTCACCCTTATTTCCCTAAGAATTTCAGATAGAATAGTTGAAAATGCATCGGCTAACTGTGCCTTCGCTACTCAGGTAAAGCCCATAGGTAGCCGCCTTGGGATTTCGTTCTCCCGTAGTCCTGTGACATGTGCTAACATCACTCTCAAAACACTAATAGTGCTCTAGCAGCCGCGGCATCCGCCGTCGGATCATTCTGAGGATATGAAGTAGAGCCACAAATCACGCGCAAATGGGCGAGCTCACGCCTTGGTTCGGTATTGATTCGAAGCGGGCGGATATTCCTGATCATTGCGAAGTAACGTTCGTGCAAGTGCTCTCGCCATGGTGCCCGTGCCCCGACGAAGGCTGACGCTGCATCTATGGATCAGCTTATTACGAAGATCCAGCACCAGATGGCTGGCCTGATGGAACATGATGTTGGTGGCTATCTCGACCAGATCGGTCAGAAAAACCATTTTCTGGTAAATTACTCTTACAACCTGGGTTCGGACGACCTCACTGTGTTGGTGGCCAGGAACTGTTCAACTCTGGCGCTTTGTTCCGCCACCGCTACGGGAATTTCATCGGAAAAACGAAGGCGGTACCTTTCATTAGGGCAGCGAGTAAACCCCGTGTTGTAGATTCTGCGGTACACTGGGCGTCAGGATTCGTAGCTGAAGGCAACAGTACAGAAACCATTCCAGTCTTACAGCTTGACGAAGGTCCGGGTAGTAACCCTACAACCCGCTCTCGAATCGGATGTGCTATAACGCTCAAGACGCTACGCCGGACGCCAATGACAACTACCTCGAGTTCAGCGCGACGTGGATTCCGAGTACCATCAAGAAGCTCCACGACCAGTTAAAGATAGGTTTACCCAGGAGGAAGTGCTCCTGCTTTACGATCTGTGCCTTACGACACGGTCGCGCTGCCGGCTACGGCTGAAGGTCAGAAGAAAGGGAAGCTCTCGCCGTTCTGCCAGCTGTTCGACGAAGCGGACTGGGTGAACTTCGGCTACTACCGGTCGCTGGCGAAGTACTACTTCCTCGGTCCGGGCGGGAATACTCCGCCGCCAGCGGCGCCGGATGGGTGCGCGAGCTAATTGCACGCCTTCTGAATAAACCCGTTGTCGACACGACGACGAATGCGCGGTACGACGCGAATGCAACTGAATTTCCACTGGGAAAGCCGGTGTACGCCGATTTCAGCCATGATGATAACATGCTCAGCATGTTTACGGCGATGGGACTATACGATAAAGCGGAAAAGCTCGATAAGCACCATTTTACCGATAGCGCTTTCAAGGCGTCCGAGGCAGTTCCGTTCGCGAGCAGGATGTACGTCGAGAAGCTTAAGTGCGACAAGGAGAATGGTGGAGAGGAGGTCGTCCGCGTTGTGCTTAATGATAAGGTTATGGATCTTCCCGGGTGCGAGGGCTTGGTAGACGGTAAGTGTCCGCTGGATAACTTTGTCAAGAGGATCGATAGTATTATCGGTGATGTGAAGATTAAGAACGCATGGTCCAAGTGCGTAAAGGATGAGAAGGCGCCTGCGAGCACCCCAGATAGTGTCACTGCAAGCATTACTGGAACGAACGCTACGAAATGAGACAGCAGCATTTAAGATCCGGCTTTAGGCCAGCTTAGGATTTTAAGCAAATATACAAATAATCTCGCACTGTGGAACACTGAAGCTATCTCAATTCATTTGTATTATGAGAAATCGATTTCTTTTTTTTTTTTTTTTTTTTTTTTCTTTAGACATCAATCAATATCATCATGTATCTCTCTATGGATTCAAAAATTCATAAGTGGAAATTCTATTTCCTTCTTTGAGTAACAATATACAATACTGATCATAGATTGTAATGTATCAAGGGTATGAAAATAATTGAATACTCGAGGGTGGAAAATTCATCTCCAGGTTCGGAGAAAACAGTGCTGTAAAGCGTCCCATCAGGCTGGAAATACTTCTGAGACCGAGGCCACTTGTCCAAAAGAAATTTTGGTAGCAGGCCAAAGATGTCGTGCATTTGAAGCAAATGATCGTCGTCATCCTCTTCTTCAGCTTTACCTAGCAGCGTAGTCGTAAAGAGTTGCGTTTGGTGTAGATCTTGTATATGAGGCATTCAACGCTCCGGATATCGATGCTGTGGTCGAAAGTGGTCTTAAGGATCACTTCGGGAGCTCGCAGCCCGGCTGGGGTGTCGAATTTCTTCCCGGACGTGTCAATAGACCAAAATGCTTAAGAAAAGAAAAATTGTCAGCATTTCCTGGTGTTTGCATTTGCAAGCGACAGGCTACAAAAAGAGCCTTGTAATCAGAGGACATAAATCATACAGAAAGATACCCTGAAGAATCTACCTCATCCCAAATCACATAGCTTGATTATAAAATCTGATCCAATATTGCTGGACTCGAAAAGTGGCTTCGGAAGTACTACGTAGCGAGGAGACCATCTCTCACGCTTACCGTCGAGTCGCTCTACTTTTACCCTACTTTATTCTCATCCTGCTCGACATCATCATCCGAAATATTTTTCGAGCTGCTGAGAGCAAATACCAAATTTCCGGATGTATGCATCCGTGAATAACTCCATTATCGTGGAGGAATCCAAGACCGACCAGAACTTGCTTGTAGACTAGCTTCATGTCCGGGGTATCATCACATTTTTCAGAGTCGAAGTTGGGTTTATAACGGCATACACATTCGTCCTGTCGGTTCCACGACCAGGCACGTGTGCGTGCCGTTGGGCCCAGAGACCTGGAAGGTTTCTAGGAGGAAGATGAGATGTTTAGACCTTACAGGATCTGAAGCGGACACGGCTTTAAGATGGTCCAGAATCGCAGTTTCGGTATCATTCGTGTTAGAAACTTCTGCGTTCTCGATTTTTCAGAGCAACTAATTGGGAAGATCTGGAGTACGGTGAGTCCAAGAGAGCTGCAATACTTGCAATCATGCGTTCCTACGCCACATCATGTGCAAGCCAGACGGCTATTTTATATAAAATGCCCCGTATGTCTCGAGCTATAATCCCCCAGACCAGTTTAAATAGTTTGAAGTATTATTTTCCAATCTCAGAAAGTTACTAATGTTTGTTTTCGATACTGATAAATGTACTATTAAATAAATCAGTGGTGGAATAAGCTTCCTGTACCCTGACTGTCATTGCTGTAAGTTGAGTCGCTAGTATGCCATTTAATTCCTTGGGGCTTATAAGAGAGCAATAATCTTAAACATTCCTTCGCTCGATTTGATAGCCTACGTAGCAGGTGTAATATGATAGGGCAACGCGTCAACATATGGGTTCGCGTGGAATCAACACAAAGTGGCAGTGTATCAGCGAGCGTATATCCAAACGATATATCAAGCCATTCTCAGTCTCTTGGTCTATACAACCGATATCTTGATTGGCTGGCCATCCAACAAGTAGAAGTATCTATAATAATAACAGTAATAATAATATATATATATATATGTGTGTGTGCTTGTGTGTGTGTGTGTGTGTGTGTGTGTGCTTGTGTGTGTGTGTGTGTGTGTGTGTGTGTGTGTGTGTGTGCAACCCTTTCAAATAGGTTTCCCCCCTTTACTCTTCAGCCGTATGTGAGAACTTGAAGATTTCCAGATATATCCTGATCTTCTTCACTTTCAGAATGTCCCACTACACCTCTTGAAGGGCTCATATCTCTACCATTGTCGCTATACAATGACCAAACTATAATAGCTATCTTGGACTTTAATTCCAACTGGCCTTCTAGCCCAACCGCCTCGTTGGCTGAGAGTTTGATGGGTTAATATATGAGGTTAGCCAATCTATAGACTTCGTTTATTTCGTCTTTCAGTACTTGAGATGTAGATTATTTATAAGAACCTATATGATGAGCTGATGATATCTGGCAAACGAATACCACTCGAGGCTCTGAGTGTAATGGGACAATCTGGAGATATCGAGGATGGAAGGATGATCTGGAAATTTCCCAAGTTCCCAAGTTCCTGCAATTATGGAAGGAGAGAAAGGTATATGAAAGGACTGTATATTATATAAATATTATTATTGTAGATATTTCCTCTTCTTCCTCTTCTTCCTCTTCTTCCTCTTCTTCCTCTTCTTCCTCTTCTTCCTCTTATTCCTCTTCTTCCTCTTCTTCCCTTCCTTTCAGTCAGGCAATTGAGAGATTATTTGCAACGCTGAGACGGAAACTCTCTTTATTTCCAAAGCTGGGAATCCTTCCTACTATTTATATAAAGCCTCTTTAATCTCTTATTCACCTTGGATGGACCGATAAACCACAAAAAACCATACGTAAAGCAAATCTTCACTTGATCAATCCCTAAATTCCGTGACCTGAGTCTGTTTATTATGAAAAGAAAAAAAAAATAACAATCTTGCGCAATCGAATCCATAATCCCCAGAGTATAATATTCGGATCATCCCTTTTCCAACGCATCTCCGTCTGTATTCGTCATCGAGTCAATTATTCTTCCACCCGTCCATACGCTTTAGGCGCAACTTAACGAAGCAGTACGGGGAAGAAGCGGGGAGTCAAGGCCATCCATAGCATGGTGTGGAGTTGGGGACGGAGCGTAACGGAACCGATCCGGGTCGAGTCGTTCGAGCGGCCAGGAGGAACATGATACTTCCAACAACGATGTTCGCTGAGTCGACTGCAAGTGCAGGGGCAGGGAGGAAGTGCATGAGAAAGGCGACGTTGAGGGTGTCTTCGGCGGGGGCTTGTGTGGAGGGCTTAGTTATCAAGCTGTGAAAGAGAGGGGGGTTAAAAATAATAACCAACATTTGCAAAATAAATAAAATAAAATAAATTACTCCAAAAAGAGTGAGAGTGTGAATATAGAACTTCTCTTTCTTTCTTTCTTTCTTTTCAAAAAAAAAGAAAGAAAGAAAGAAAGAGGAGAAAGGGAGAATGTAGTGGATGTCGTTTAAGAGATTCTTAACATCAACGCGGTACCGAGAGTACAATATCAAACTCGTTACGCAGCATGATCCGCTAGCCTTCAAGTCTTCCTGATCGATCAAGTTAGTTAACACTCACAACAAACTGCAGAGCCTTTCTCGGCGCGCTATCTCAGCCATGTCGACTACAACGCTATATCAAAACGAACCTTTCCTTCATTACCTGCCACCTGACCCTATGGCCAGCCCTATCTCATCGGCTCCGGTCATGGGACCCGGTTCTCCCGGCCGTCTGTCTAGAGAATGCCATGCTTCCACTTTGCCGCGAACTTTAAGTCTAACTCCGCCAAATAAATCAAGCAGTTTGATGCCTGTAGAGAATGCCAGCATCGGAGCCAGTGAGGCGATCCTAATTGTCATGAATGATGATAAGCTGATAAAATTGTGGCAAAAAATCTGGAATACTTCCATGTTGGTGCAGGTCAATGGACAAATAGGCTATATCTAGATGGGAAGAGTTGATACAGGTATAGCGAGGACAAGCGGCAAACATGTCCTTATGGTAGCAACAAACCCCGACTGCTAGCCACACATCATCTCGAGAAAGCGGACTGGAAAGCGTCAGAGTAATGAGGGTGAAAAGAAGTCCTCGATACACGTAAAAGAAGATAGGCCTGAAAACACACGGCGACACCCTCCAGCTATAGAAATTCCTCGCGTCAGGAACCCTTCAGACCGGAAGAACTACATGATAGTGAATGAATACTGCACTCATGAATGATAGTAGTGTAATATGGCATTTTCAAGGAAAGGAACGCTTCTGCGTTCTATAAATAAACAAGAGGGTAAAACTTTAGTGGTCATTCTCGACATAGACTGCGCGGAATTGATTTGACTCATCCGTGACTCGATGGAGGGTTGTAATATTCTTGGATACAGTTGTGTTACAAAATTTGAGCATACATATATATAGTTTAAGAGGCACGAAACTCATGCTTGGAAGTTCAGTGCTATTTTCCTGTGAAAAAAAAAAAACTCTGGTCCACTAGGTGCATTTCTGCTAAAGGCGAAACGCATGTTCAGAGGTCTGTAAAATTAAAAACCTATCAAGCAATGTGTGCTTTTCCAAACAAGAGTTCAATCAAAAAAAAGCGCCAAAAATTAAAGAATGCATATGCGTATGTATAAACCTATAGTTCTTTCTTCACTAGCCCTGAGGTGCTCCACAGCTTTTCGCCGCTTTTGCTTGTTCTTCGACGCATTGTGTGGTATCATTTTTCTTATTTTGGTGTATTTACGATTCCCAGAGAGGGAGGAGGGCGGGGCCATGGTACGAAAAGTATGTAGGAGACTTGAAAGGAGAATGTACGCTTTTGAGCGGCTTTCTCCACAACTACGCTAATTTGGAATAAAATCACAACAATCTTCCGCTTATGATTACGGTCTTGCAAGTAAAACTCCATACCCTCAGTTGAATTTCACGCCGGTTCTGGCAATATTAAAACTTAACTCACAAGGCACATTTGCTTAATGTGAGCTCGCACGTTACCGTCACGACTGAAGGCAATTATATGGCAGAATATTTCGGATGAGCCTCATACAAAGGCGTCATAAAGTTTTCAAATCCGAAGTAAAACCATTGTGATTATCCTAGCCTTCAGCTTGAACTTGGAGCATTGCTTATTAGTATACTGTGATCGACTTTGCAGTCGGTGAAACCATGCCATGCAATGTGCCCAGCTGCATTGCCTGGCTTCTTCCCTTCCTTCCTAACTGCAAGGTGATTAGTTGACAGTGATTCGTGTCCTGGGAGCACTCCCGCACTGGTATTGGTGTTCATGTTTTCGTCCAAGGAAGGGAGAGAAATTCACATCTTGACATTTAATTATCTAACATGCTATGCTATTTACCTGGCTCTACCTAGATATTTTCCAAATTTCACGAAAATTCTCTATCTATTTACCCCCCCCCAAAATATATATATATATATAATAGATATATGTGTGTATATGTATCTTAGTATTATGATATACAGTTCTCTTCTACTTGTAGTGCTAGTAAATACATCTTTGATGTGATATGTGATGATAAGAAAACCGAACCAACCCGAGGCTAGGAGGGAGAAACTGTTCGAGAATTGAACACCACGGGGAGCAGCGGCTTGATTCTACATCACATATCGTAAGTCTTTTCTAACGCTGCTCTAACGCAATGCTTTGAATGCTGGTCGAAGGTAGGAGATATAAGCTAAAGCTCTTGCAAAGTTTAGGGAGCTGCATTGCTACAGACTTTTTCTTTCCAGATACCAGCATACAATGTTTTTTTTTCTTTTAATTTATTCATAAACTGTATGATAATAATACCCTCTCAATAATAAATTAACCGTAGCAACACGAACCCAGGTCTTGACGACGGCATTGATAACGAAGGCATCGAATAGCATCGGCACCGAATGACAGGATTGAAAACAGCATCGAGCGGTATCAACGCTTCCAAACAATCTCAAACAATGGTAGCGCCGTCGAGTCCTGAATTAACATCAGTACGCAGCAACAGCAGCCTCGCTAGTTTCCCTCGCGTATATCAGAATGCTATCGACCCTACTTATTTTCTACTAAAATGGTTTAAAAAAAAAGACATTTATATGCGTACATCACATATCAAATATATGCTGGTTAATATTAATAGGGAAAACAAGAATAATTGAGTGCCTGGCAATATCAGCTCCAAAGGATTAAACTTGTTGGCGTATAAAGCTTGTTCTCCCGACAACCGTCATGCAAATACCGCGATGTCGCTGCATTTGGCCAAACCTTAGTTTCAAGCCCTTATAAGAACTTTACTATTCTTCCTGTTATTAGCATTATAGTAGTTATAGCTGTAGGTTCAAACCTTTCAAATCATATGTGAGCAAAAGGATTTTATTGAGCATAAAGTTTAAAATATACAAGTTGTAGGCACGTCTGCCTTTAAATATATAAGATATAGCTAGCTGTGATTGCTAATGCTAATAGCAGGGAGAATAGTGAAGTTCTTCGTTAAGGGCTCAAAACCTAAAGTTTTGGCTAAACGCAGCGACATCGCGGGTATTTGCCCAGATATTAGCAGAAGAAACAAAAGGAAACCCCTCACACGGTTTCTTCTTCCTTTAACACACAATTCAACCTATCTTCTAGAAGCAGCTTGTATTCCATATAAAATAGGAACTTAAGCACAGAATTCGATAGCTTCATAAGAGAAACAATATTAAACAAAGAATACTTCAAGATATATCCAATATGGAGTACACACTGAGCTTCCAAACAAGTAACAAAAATCGTCTAAAGCTGTCTTTCACGTGACGAGTAAAATAGCACTTATATTCGCCTCCCAAGTATCTCTCGTATTAAAATAGCTCTGTGACCTGTACTATGACGCTCTCAGTAACTTCTTTTTTTTTCGCCTCCCTTCCCTGTTCCTTCCTTTCCCCCGAAGATCGGAATGTTTTTGAATAAGGCGAAACGAAACACTTACTATCTTTCTAAAACGTTGACGTGCCAAATAGAATAAAAATATTTTTTATTTTCATGTATTCCAGCTCTCAAAATAGCGAAAAGTTTACGTTCCATGATACAATTGTATTGTTTATCAAACAATATATTATATAGCTGGGTACACTAGCTAATATAATCCAAGTGATTGTGGAATAGCTATAGTTATAACTAACTGTAAGCTCTTCATTGCCCCTATTTACTTTGCATCTCAAGGACCCCAAACTTCAATTCCCTTCGCCTTCGTCTCGTTTAATTATAAAAAGGACTTTAAAGAATACGAGAAGACCCCTCGTGCATGATACGAAATACATGCCAACTCAACAAAAATAACCTTTTACTTTTTGCACTTTAGCTGCCGTTTGTTTTAAAAGAATCAAAGAGGTGCTAGTACTTTGCCGAGATTTCCGTTTTAGCATCAGGTACCAAATTTTCTGTAACGATGGCGTTATCTTCTCTCTCCTTTTTTTTTTTTTTTTTTTTTTGGTGTTTCGAAAAAGGGGTTTGTTCGGATCCACATTGAGATCTGCCAAAAAGAAAATTTGTTACCTTAAGGTATATGGTACATACATCTACATCCAAATGTAAATTAGATTTCCCCGTTCACTGTTAAAGTTGTGCATTCAAAGAAAAAGCGTGATTGGCCTTAAGAAAGGGTAGAAACAAAGCGATTGTCCAAAAAGCAACTCCAGGCGGGAAAACCCTCCCCTTCGCGCCCGCTTCGGAAGTGGGAAACCCACTTCCGCCCTCCCAAGTTGTTGTTGTTATCAAGGCGCTTTTGAAGGTGATTTGCCAGAGATAAGACCAGAGAAAAATCTACAGGATGCAAAAGCAAAAGCAAAGCAAGAATCACGCCTCAGATTACTACTTGCATGATTTCTCGAATCGAGAGTATAGAAAAAAAATTTTCTTTGTGCGTTCGAAACGAGGGCTCCAAGATGGATACTTGGATGACTGATGAGTTCCTCCTGAACTTAAGAGCTGTGGTAAGATCTTTGAGAGATAAGAACAAGAGGAGTTCAAAGGAAACGGGGTCATTAATAATAAACAAAACGAGAGCTTCTCGCGCGAATCAGAAGGTCCCGTGTGCTCACGCGCACACCATATGACTTCCGGAAAACGATCCGCTTCTCGAATCGAGAAAAAGGCTTGCCGCTTAGCGGTAAGGGAAAGGGAGGGGATAAAATTTTTTTCCATTAGCTTGGGAACACTTCGATATAGCTACCATAGCACAGTGCTAAATTAGTCAAACAGGTTTATTTACGGTACTGGGAACAAGAAGACAAAAATCGCGATTGTCGGTATCAATGTCGCATTTATGTGACTACTGTTATCATCTGTTCTTTTTTTCTTTCTTTTTTTTCTTTTTTTTCCCTTCTTTCCTGGGAGATTTCGATCTCGTATTCAAGAAGATAACAAAAGATTTGAGACCTTGTGAGTTGAGTGAGTGGGTTTGACGTTATCAGTGAGATACCAGAACAGTTAAGGTTGTAAAAGCCTCAAGATCATCCCTTTGAAATCAAAAATTCTGCGACCGTCGCAACCGCTAGGAGTGTTGCTATCTTTACAATTTATAAGAGCGAGATAAATAAAAAGCGCATCCCTAGGAGAATTAAAAGAACTAGAAATGCATCGGAAGATATAATAAATTGACATAAGGCAACCCTTCCTAGCGGGAAAGCGCATTCGCAAGGGGTGTTCTTTTTCTTTAAGGCTGATGAGCTCAGTCTTGATCAACAAGCGAGATTTCAAGAATGAAAAATCTTCAAGGATTCTTTTTTTTTTTCTTAATGCACAACCGAGAATATATGATAGCAACACGTTGTTTAGGATAAGAGGAAAAAGAAAGAAGAGAAATTTTTCCCCATCCGATAATGATGAAAGATATTTCGCCATTATCCTTGCCCCTCCCGAATGCCAAAACCGATTCCGTGCCGGGTTTTTCGCTCTCTCAACTGCGACGGTTGGGCCGTGTAAAACAGCCGGTGAAGTGTGCCGAAGAAATTGATAAGAAAGCCCCGCCGAATCACTCGACTCTCGACTCGCAACACTGACCTAATAATTCGCTCCGAATGAAACTATAGGAAAGATAGCTTCAAGATTCCAAAAAAAAAGGTGTAAAGAACAGAAAACGGAATTTCCACTAATGAAGATGGGTGATAAGACTGAAGATTATTGAGGATCTGACTCTCGCTGCATCTTATTACGCCCCCCAGAGTTCCTATAAACACAGACCAGGTAATCAGTATAAGGAGTAGAAGAGCTTATCATACCTACGACAATATGTTTATTAAGGCCGGATGAAAAGAATATTGTTTTTATTTCTCTCGTTCCACGCCTAGAAATCTTCGTAATAAAACGCGAAATAACCTAGTATTGACTTCAGTGCTGAATGGCAACTATTCCGCGAGAAGATTTCTCCCCAGAGCGATGTAACGATAGACGAGAACACAAATGTACTAGGTACATCTAAACATCTGAACATCTAAACCACAAAGGAAAAAAAAAAAAAAAAAAAAAAAAAAAAAAAAGTTCGAAATAATCTGCAAAATAATATCTCTCAGAGTAATACTAGACTATGAAAATAGTAAGTATACTTCAGTAGCTATGCAGTCTGGCAGGAGGAGGAGGAGGCCAGCGTATAACGAAAAGCGACGGAAGCGGTGGTGTTACACGCGCGCGAGAAAAGCCCCCATGGTCGCTTAAAGAAGCTCTTCTTTCCCAGATGGATGGATACAAGAATAGCTGTATTATGCTAGTATATATATACGATAAACTCAAATATTGTGGTGTCAGGAACCGAGTCGAAATTGACTGATTTTCAAGATTGATTCCTTTGGCGTTTGCGATCGCCATCACTTGACAGGTATAACTGAGCCTAAAAAAAAAAAAAAAAAAAGTTTACTCCTTAAAAATCTCATATGCTCTCACTGAGGCTTGCGTTCGATCGAAAAAAAAAAGTTTTGAGGAATCCAAAGTCCGGGTTTTAGATATGAAAGGCAAAGTCAAGTTTATTCTCACGTAATCGCGAAACACTCCGAATAAGATATTATCACCGTTAAATGGTCGCTCTCGCCTATAAGAAAAAAAAAAAGTTTGCGAAACAGAAGAAGTTTCGTTCTTTACGCGTTCTGCGTTTCTTTTCTCTTCATCTAGTTCGTCCCGTTGGGGGGAATCATACATGAACTCTACTACGCAATGTTTCCAGACTCCATATTTTAGGATGGTGGTGGTCGACTACCTGGTTTAATTTTAGATTCCAAACTTGGTTTGAAACAAAAGCATATATAAATGAGATTGAAAATTTTCGAACTCGCCTGTCTTTAGCTAATGAATGAATCCGAGATCGCGATCCTAGAAGCTTTTGTTCAGCAAAGAAGAAAGAATAAAAGTCATATTCCCGCCAGTAATTCGTCCGCCGGTTAACGCAGTAAAGAAGAAGGTAGCTGATTAAAATGTTACGGAACATCAGGCACAAGTTGTCCCGGTCGACAGCGGATTTGCTTGCGGGAGGGCGGGATGGTGCCGAGACTGTGGAGGAAGTGACTTCAACCAAGGGAGACGAAAAAAATGAATCATGGAGGGAAAAGGCCATAAAGAGGATGTCCAGCAAAATTTGGATTGGCAAGCGGTTCGAAGAACTTATCGGATAGAGTAAATCGCGAAGACGAGATGGAGACGGAGCAGATGGAGATAACCATGCAACCATCGTCGGCAAGGACGAGGGCAGGAAGGAGACCATCGTGAATGATACGGACCCCAAGGACCCAGAAAAAACAAAGCCTTCAGAGAAACCGACATGTGTAGTACCTAGCGTCTTCAGTGAAAACATCCGTCTCGTTGGTCTCTGCGCGGCCGAGTGCATGGACGACGAATGGATGTTCACCGATTTCGCGGCAGCGTACGGGTTACTAAGATATGAGAATGTCATCGGAGAGTGTTGGCTGTCAATCATGTCCGAATGCGAGTAGCGAAGGAGACGGAGGGCCTGTGCCTAGGTACTCCAGAAAACGACAGGTTGGTCATGTTCGGCGAAGGAGACAAAGGGTTTTCAAGCCTAATACCCAAGGACATAATTTTAGACCTGTTCCGAGAGGCGGTTCGAAAGTATGCAAAGGAGACCGAAAAGGAGAGAGACTCGTCGTTGTGGTGAACTGCCATGGCGCAGACGCCAAGTAGTGCATAGATTGGGGTAGAGGGTCAAAAGGAGATCTCTGTATTGAGAGTCCAAAGATGGCCATTGTAGGTTGTATAGCCCATCGAGTTTCTCGCCGACATCTCGCCGCGGAAGGCAGGGTTACCCTTCTCCTGACGTCTTGTTACTCGGGCGCCTGGGAAAACCCAATGTCGTACACGCTCATCGCAGCCGGCACAAAATCAGAGGAGTCTTCCGGCTTCCCTGTATCTGGAAGTAACCGCAATCGAGGCGGGGTGTTCATGGGTGCGCTAGTAAGCTCAGTGATAGATGAATGGGGTGGAATCATCGGCCGACCGCCAACGAGTGACGAAAAGGTAGAGGCGGACAGATATAACCGAACCCCAAAGACGCCATCGCACACATTGAGAGCAATGCCGAACGCGATACACAAGCTGTACACATTTAAAGGAAGATCAGCTTTCATAAAAGCAGAACTCCTCGGCTTTGGTCGGTGCATCCTACGCCAGGACACACCATGATTGAAGGACGTAAAGAGGACGACGGATCCTGCCACCTACCACTGCCGGAAACTAGTACTGGCCCTAGCCGCATGATCTACAGGCTGAAGCCGCCGATCCGCAATCCTCCTGCGTCGGCGGCGCCGAGGACAGGATCCCGGAGGCTGGGCGCGCTCATTGACTACTATAAGACGATTAACATGGCGGCGAACTCAAGTTCGAATATCGGCATCACTCGTATGATCGCGCAATACGATCAAGGCCTGCTCGATGAGAAGAGCGAAGACGCTCTGCGGATGGCGCTGGACTACCGCAAAGGAAGGAACGAAATCGCAAACACCGCCAGGAAACTACTCGATATCAGCATGGAACCCGTGGAAACCTGGGTCGCGAATCAAGGTGCTTCCCAGGAAGAGGAAGAGTTTACCAGAGACGGCCCCGCCTTATGCGATTACTTCTCAGGCATCCTGCTCCGCCGAGTAAGCTCTGCCCACGGCGCACTATCTCCTATTCGAAAGCTTATACCTACATATTCGTCATTATTCAAACGAGCAGCCTCCAGAGGACGTCGCGTGGAACGAATCCTTCAGTTCTACGATGCCCCTAGGTGTGCAATTCGCCGGATCCTTCTTTTCTTCCTCCCCCCCCTTTTTTTTTTTTTTTTTTTTTTTCAACAAAAGAAAAATTAGAACCTGAGAATTGGTCTTCATTCTGTGGATTGTGAAATTTGGAGACTTCCACTAAGATACTCGTGGAGGGGAGGATGTTCGCAACATAGCGGAAGCCCTCGCGCATCCTTCATGCTTACTATTACTCTGATTTAATTTTACGAGACGCGGATCCAAGAAAGGAACATGTTGACCTTAAGGGAGTGCATAGATACAATACTTTTCCCCATTCCCCCTCTCTTAGTGTTGACACTTAAAAGAGTAATATCGCTGGCCAAAGGCTTTTTTTTTTTTTTTTTTTCCAGAAGAGAGATCACGCTGGGTTCATTGGGTCACGGTCACCCTGAGAGCAAAAAAGACGGTTAAAATACCTCTCTGAAATTTTCAGAGGTATGATGTATCCGTTTTCCCCCCTCCCCCCGGCGGACATTTTATACATGACCAACGGCCAACCTTACGCCTAGGCGATAGGTTACCTGCTCCTGAAAAGAGAGGTAACGGAAAAAGAAGCCTCTTTTTTTTTTTTTTTTTCCTTTTTTTTTGGGGAGGGGATTCTCGTATCATTTTCACAAATACATCCAAGTCCAAAAAGGTTGAAATAAAATAAAAGGTAAAACGACGCCTACCTCGTATTTCGGCACCGGCGAAATCCATCAAGATTCAAGCATTTGAAGGCTATTTACCAAAGCTAATCCATGTTCCCCTCATGCAAGTGTGGGACAACTTTGAATGTAAACAAGCGACTTGTATAACTTTTTACCCAAGCGATTTGCTAGACTGTGGCTTTTGAAGCGACGATGACTGAATGGCTTATTCTACCGAACAGCACCGAGCTACGATGTATTAGGCAGAAATAACTGTGACTGAGCAGAAAAGGGCTTGAGTACTGTAAAGAGGGGAAAAGAATGTGCCGAGTTATGCATCGCGAGGGAAACAAGAGTGGCTGGATACGCGGGTGACAGAGGCGCGGGAAAACCGGGCGGTCTGGCACCGAAGGGTCCTGTAGGCTGTTTGTTTCCTAGAATTCCCCCCACTATTTGGTATTTTTCGTGACCACAGCAATAGAATATATGTGTGTGTTAAGCATCATTTTATTATCCGGTGCCGAGCTGGTCCTGTTTCTAGGGATCGTCCGGTTTCTCATTCCTGCAGGACAGTGGCTATTTTTGTGGAGTTTAAACTCCACATGCAGAGAAATAGGGTAGTTTGAGAAAAGTGGAGTCCCCTCCCAAGGTTCCTGACGATACTTCCCTATTCCATCGTTAGCCAGGGGCAGAAAAAAGCACCACCAAGCAAAAAAAGAGAGTAACCGAACAGCTCGCTTGCGTTTCAAGTTTCAAGTGTGCAGCTCAACACTATCCTCCGAAAAAATAAAAATACCTAATAGCAAACGGGAAAAAAAACAAGCGGGTCGTGTACCTGCGTCCACCACTTCTTGTTACCCCTCTTGGAGGGTCGAAAGTCTCGACATTTCTCGACGCTCTGGAGTCTGGACCCACGCCAGTACTGTATTGGTACAAAAAATCGCCCGTCAAAACACTTCTTTTTTCGCGGCAAAGGGGTAAAAGGTAAAAGCGGCAAAAAAAAAAAAAAAAAACGTTCCTGGATCTATTGGCTGACGGCCTGTTCCGGCTTGAAGAAAAAAGTCAGGAGCGATTGAAAATGCGGAGAGAGCAGACTGCAAGGGCAGATCAATCTGGGATGCAAGATGCAAATAGAGGTTCCTACTATTGCAGCGGAAGACGGAATGGCTTTTCACATAACGCTTCAACGACAAGCAAAAAAAGCTGCTTTTGTGCTTCTGACTGGAGAATGAAGGTTGAGAAGCATCTAGCACGAAAAAGCAGCACAATGGAATTTCTGTTAGCAAACGAAATCCCGGAAATACAGAGGAGTATTGAATGAAGATCGAGAAAACTTAGACATTTCATTACTTGAAAATATTGGGGGTGTACAGGGAAGTGAGCACTGAGAAAAACCAAAACCAGGGGATAATTGTGAAAAAAAAGAGCAACGAGCCTCACTCAAAGTCTCGTTACTCCACTACTTGGCTGTGCAGTGGTCCACAGTCCAGTGTCCACCACTCCGCTCATCGAACGCAAGCCCGTATTTCCTGCATTTTCCTGCATTTTGTGGGACATTGGCAATTTCCATTTCAGTATACTCAAAGGAAAAGGTAATAAGAAAAAAAAAAGAAAAAAAAGCCTGACGGCAGGCCTGCTTTGGCTGGAATCAGAAATACTCGGTCTGTCCTTTTCCTCTTCTTCTTCTGAAGGGGGCTGGAATCCTTTGTCAGCAGTAACGAACGAACTGAACTGCATAAGCAACGGTAGCCTCCCCAGAGAATGTAGGTTTTGACGACAGGGAACGATTTGAGATAAACGAAAGCAGCAAATTGCAGGTTCGTTTGGGCTTTCAGTGGCTTTTTCTTCACTGCTTCAGTCTCTACCTCCTCTCATACCTCTCCCACTCTTCTCTTTCAGTACGGCCGCCCTTTTTTTTTTTTTTTTGGCAGGATTTATTTGACAACCACAAACCCACCGGATAGATGCCCGTTGGAATCGGCGCGGTTGCTTTTTCCCCGTTCACCGTGATTTTCTTGTGTACGTACTGCACTCGTTACTGGTGGTATATTCTCGCTCCGTTTTTTTTTTTTTTTTTTTTCAGCTGCCCTCGATAAACCGCCGCCAAACGGTTCCTAAAAAAGAACAAAATCCCAGGGGATAATAATAAAAAGAAGAGAATAATATAATAATAATAATAAAATATGGGTACATCCAATAACAGGAACAGAGGAAGCAATCGGAAGTCACTTCTTTTTCGTAGAGTAGAAGCATGGGCCATTCTGTCCATGCGCATGGTGTGTTAGAAGGAAAGAAGGAAGAATAGCTGTTTTGGATTGTGAGAGAAGGAAAGAAAAAGACTTTTCGTGTTAGCCGTGGATAAATTGTTTGGTTATTCAACTTGTCTACCTTTCATATGATTTC
This sequence comes from Pezizomycotina sp. ARF18, assembly GCA_002224055.1. NCBI lineage: Eukaryota > Fungi > Ascomycota > Pezizomycotina sp. ARF18. Next base: position 64,478 of record AZLU01000003.1, on the reverse strand, counting down.
CGTGAGTCGGTTACCGTGGAGTTACCGTTTTGGATTTTTATTTTTTTATAATGGCACCAATTAATTATTTCTTCCTGGGTCGCTATTGCCGCTTTCTGTCAACAGCCGTTTTTCTTTCAGAAGCGATAAATTCTTTTTCTACCACCCAATCCACCACAGAATGCAAGAATACCGTGTACATGTTTATATTACTCCTACACCCAATATATCCTTCCTTCTGCTCTACTTTTTCCTTTCACTTTTCTTTTCTTTTCTTTCTTTTTTTTTTCTTTTTTCGAGGCGCTCAGGGATCTGTAGTGTATACTAAGCTAGATGCAGCTTATTTCTTTTTCCTTCTCCCTCTCTCCCCTCTCTCCCTCTCTATCTCTCTCTTATTCTTTTCTTTTTCTTCTTTCTACTGGTAAAAAGCGCCCCCAACCAAGCAGTAGTTACTAGTTAGTGTCAGTTTGACTGGCAATGGGGGTTGGATGATGATACAATCCGTATGCAAGTCCTTTTTTTTTCCTTTCTTTCTTTCTTTCTTTCTTTCTTTTTTTTCTTTTCTTTTGCTTTCCCCTATCTCTACCCTCCATCAGTCAGCCATTCGTTCCTGGGTACGCTGCTTGTGTTTTTTGCGCGGCCTCTCCTATCTATCTACAGCCTGTGATGAGGGATACAGTACATTGCATGCCCTCAATTCTGAATAAATATCACGCCGCCCTGCCCTCCAAGTCCTGATCCTCTTCCTCCTACTTTCTTCTCACTTACTCTCACTTACTCTCCTTCTCTCACCAATTGTCAAAGAGAATACATACATACAAAACATACACCATAACGGTCGTTTCGAAGCTTCTTTCGTTAACCTCTATTTTACGACACAGCTCTTGTATAGAGCAAAAAGCAACACAAAAAAAAAAAAAAAAGAAAAAGAACACCCAAACCGATTCTTCCCGAAAATCATAACCACATCATAGCGACACACACAACCACATATATCTCCATCATGTCATCGTTCACAAGAAGGCTGTAAGCCTGTTTGAGATACGTACGTTCGCATTGGCGATAAAACCGCCAGCGACGAAGTTTTGCTTGCTTGGTTTGGTGGTGATGTGTCTTCAGAAGGCGCTGTTACAGAGTTTTCGGCGGACATTAAAAAAAAAAAAATACCTTTTTTTTTTTTTTTTTTTTTTGTGGTTTTGCGACGACGGCTTTTTCGGCGAATTTTTATTATTCGAAAATTTTTATTTTTATTTTTATTTTTATTTCTGTCCCCTGCTTCTGTCTGCGACAACCAATGCTTCACCACCCCATACTTTTTTCTCACGATCATTATAAAACACCGGGCTTTGACAATTTTCACCACCAATTTTTCTCAATTATGATCCTTAGTTGCTGAGCGATATTTTTGCCTATATTTACAGGTTAGACGAAGATCTTCTGGTCCTAAGAGGAAATGAGGGTGAATCAGCCGCGCTTCTGCTCAAGGGACGGATCGTTCTGTTATTATCCGAACCCGTTAGCGCCAAATCGCTAAGCCTGAAACTCGTAGCAAGCCAAAGATTTAGGTATGTTTCCTCGCCCTGCTTCTACCGTTTACCCATCCAACCGTTGCTTGGAGGGGAGAGTTTTTCCCCGGTTCAAAACGCTCTTTGAAACACTTGGTTTTTTTTTTTTTTTTTTGGTTCTTGTCTCTGCAGCTCTCCTCAGATTGCTTGTGGATTAACAGTTTGTTAAAGCTATTACCTGAATAGAGTTCCGGACTTCCATAACTCGGGTTTCGGTCACTCACCAAAGACATTCAAGATGGATGCCCGTCTACCAGCACGACTTCGGCTCCTTCTTGCCCGCCGAGAAACACACGATTGGCGCCGGAAACCACGAGTTCCCGTTTGAGCACATCATCCCCGAAACGTTCCCGAGTCTGTGGAAGGGTTACACACGGCACACATCGTATGGAACATGAAGGCCGTCCTCGACAGGGATTCCTGGCGCCCAACCTGACTGCGCGGGAAAACACCTCAGGATCATCAGGACGCTCCCACCTAGCTCCCTGGAGTTCTCGCAGACGATGCGGTAGAGAACGTTTGGCCGCAGAAGATCGAGTATAGCATCAGCATTCCCAACAAGGCCGTCGTCTTTGGCAGCTCGATACCCGTACACCTCAACCTCATCCCCCTGCTGAAGGTCTCAACCTGGGCAAGATTACCGTCTCGCTTAAGGAGCTGCACACGTTCACCCCCAGGACACACGTAAAGTCGGACGTCAGGAATATCATCACCCACGAGTTCACTGCACCAGAGCTATCAGAAGCGGACGACGGTGAGCAAGGTGGTCATTGACGAGCGGGTAAACCTTCCAAGGCGCTGTCGAGATGCCTGCAGGACTGCGAGGTCGCCAACATCAAGGTTAGGCACAAACTCAAGTTTGTCGTCCAGCTGCTCAACCCGGATGGCCACGTTTCCGAGCTCCGCGCCTCCTTACCCGTCATGCTTTTCATTTCCCCTAGCCACCCTATCGGCGACAATAATGAAGTTCCCCTGAGTGTTCGCGATATTTCCTCCGACGATCCGCTGGCCAGCGCTCCGCCGACGTACGAGGAGCACCGGTATGATAGGTTGTTTGAGGGTATCGACCAGGATAACTTCACGTCGCCTCTCCACAGCGGTGCTAACAGCCCGCTGGCGCTCAGCCGACAAACCTCTGCCGAAGATCTTCAGCACGCACCATTCACCTCCGGTCGAGTCGGCAAGGGTCCACATCGGACCCTCGACACCACTTCACGCTGACATTGTTCGAGAAACGCGTTCCGCGTCGTAGCCCGGTAGCTTCTTCCTCCCACTTCGGCCCGAGGACCTCGTCGCCAGGCTACAAACGCTGGCGTTTCTACTGCTGCCGCTACCACCTCCACCGCCACTGCCAGCACCGCCGTTCCGACTATTTCTCCTCCAACGGGACCAACACCCCCGATTCCGCCTCCGGCCGCGCTTCCCCTTCCATCGACATCGACGAGCTGTGCAAGTGCCCTCGTACACGACCGCGATGAAGACGAACCCGGCTAGAACCTCAGCTCCGACACCGCCCCGCATACGAGCCCGGCGACATGGCTGTTCGCCCGGCGACTTCCTGCGGTAGCCGCCGAGCCGCGGCCTCTTCAGAGGCCCAGCTTGTCGCGCCTGTCTTCTAGGCCTGGCTCGAGGCACGTAGCCCGCCGAGGTCCAGCAAGAGCTCCTCCGGCTGTTCCTGCCGTTCCGGATCAGTTCGCGGAACACGCTAGGAGACCGAGCAGGTCGCTGGCTCTAAATCACCTTACACCTTCCCTTTTTGTTTTCTCTTCTCTTTTATATTGATTCATGTGTATTCTTTTTCCATCCTGTTAATTTTATGCGAGCTGGTGTTTTTTGGAAATTTTTTCTATAAACCGTTTGTTTCTTGTTTCTTGTTCTTGTTTTGTTTGAATATAACGCCGGCTCACGATCAAAAAATTACATGCACTTTTGTTCATAAAATTAATTCCTTCTTGATCAAAACCGTCTCCCAACTATCGTTTATGACTACTATCTTTCTTAGAAAACGGCTTCTTTGTACATTTTGGATACCACTTTTTTGTGTTTTTCTTTTTTTTTTTTTGTTTATCTTTACGAAAAAGAATGTTCATGATTATTAATACAATACCTCACTCACACGCTATCTCCGCTTATTGGGTTTTCGGTAGGATAACAGAATATCTCCCTTTTAGTAGTGTAAAATCTAATAAAATATACAAACAAATATCCTTTCACGATATGATACCAATTTGAAAACGTGCGCAAATGTTAGGTCGTTTATTAATCGTCTTTTCTGCATGTCGTTATTGCTAGTTGTTGTTTTGTATGATACCTCGGCATCATTTTGGGCCTTCACTTTGTAAACAGGAAATTTCACAGTGGAATAAAGAAATCAACCTGTCAAATCGTATCTCACACAGCCTTAAGAAGCCTTTCGTAAGATTGCGTAATACGCCTAAACGATCATGAAAATTTCGACGCGTGAACGATTAAAACAAGAAACGTTTTCCGGCCTCAGCCCTGTTTTTCCTTCTCTTCCACTCACGAGTCACGACAGCGGATCACGCACTAATATTTCTCCGAACTTTTTTTTTTTTATATATATGCGGAATATATTACTACTTTTTTAACATAACTACCCGCCCTTTCACACTTCCATATAATAATGAAATTTGGGGATTTTTGTATCATACCATTATAAAAAAAAAAAAAAAAAAAAATACAAACCGGAAGGTTTTTTCTCGGTATATTTTACTTGTGGGTTTTTGTGTGTTGTTGATCCGGTTATCGGGATGATTTAATCCTCCGGGATTTATGTGACCCCACCACACCATATAAAAACTTTTTTGTATTATAGGGAGGAGGGGAAGAAAGTGTATATGTATGTGTGTGGTACAAGCTTTAGCGAAGTTTCAAGCGATAGGGTCCTGCGGTTATCCAGTAGCTAGCTAGCTAGATGGAAGTACATGATGTGTTTTTTTTTTTTTTTTTTTACTGGTAGGGAGTTTGTAGTGGAAGAGTTTTTGATGATTCGACTGGAGGGGGTTAGGTTTGTACTGTACTTTTGTGAGTTTTATTACCATCTAAATAACAATAAATGGCCTGCTCTTTTTTTTTTTTTTTTTTTTTTTTGTTTTTGGACGGTGACCTGTCAACAAAAAATTAATTCTAGGCTCAGGAAGACGATCATTAAGAAGCAGGTATTATTTATTGAAAGGCTTAAAAGCCGGTTTACTATAGTTGATTAGGGTAGTAGAAGTGTGTCGCGCCGATGTCCGCCCTATCATGTCACCATTATAAAAAAAAACAAAAAAAAAAATCTAGAAGTCTGTTTTGAACGGGGTTACGCGCGGTACCCGATATTTCAAGGCTGGGATTTAGTAGAATAAATGAAGTTTCCCCAGCCTCGGCTTCCCCTACCTTACCTTACCTTACCTTACATTTACATTGCAGTATGCAGTAAGGGTCTCAAAATAAAAGAATAGAAGAAATTATATATAGATCCAATGGTTGATTCAAAGTAAAGGATTCGGAGAAGCCGGGTTTTTTGGGGGGTGGAGCTGTGCATTTTCGTGGAGATTTGAGTGGAAGCTGTGCAGTTGGAGATTTGAGTGGAAGCTGGCATGCAGTTTGGGGTAGATTTGAGTGCAGCAGAGGGGTTATTGCATACGAGAACATACTGTATGCTATTCCCATGGTACTCCGTTGATGTCAGTATGACCACTATGGCTGTCGCTGGTTTGGTAAGATTTAAGTCACGAAGAAAAAAGCAGGTATATGCAGGAGCAGGGAGTCTACACATGGATTGTTATGATCGACCCAGCTGCTGGGGCTTTTAAGACAGAACCCCCAATAATACGATGCAGTCTTTCGCATGCGAGGATCCTCACGGTAATTCGAGTATCTTGCACGGGCATCGTGCGAATTACGTGAGCCGAAAAGGCAAACCTTTACGCGTGGAGTGGGCTCATGGGACGTGTGAGCATGATGCAAGACATTTTGCGGCCGCGATTTGTTATGTTTATGTTGGCGACGTGGTCGACGGTGTCTGGCTCGTTAAAATTTGGTGGGACCAAAACGAAAAAAAGGCGACGGCCGGAAAACGGTAATTGGAAATTTTACTTCGAATGGGAAAAGTAAAGGGGGGCGAAGTTTTACGGATGCAGGATGTAAGGCTACTTGATTATTGGGTGTATATGCGATGTAGTATATTTTTACGTTGAGATCGTGGTGATTCTATGGATGGAACTGTGGAGATTTTCTGCGGTATTATTGCGTTTGGATGGAAAAGAAAAGTTGAGGTTTTTTTTTTTTTTTTGGAAAGCCTGGAAGCTTGACGTGCATTTTTTTCAGCTTATCTTGGCGGCGAAAGACGGGTTCTTTGGCGTTGTTACACCAATTGGAAGCTTTCGTTTCGAATTCTAACTAGATCTAGAGCCTTGTATTTTAGCCGCGACCTTTTCTAGGGCTGCGATGCGAGATGATATCCTTACAGGGCTTTTCCTTTTCGGTTATTATGAGCTTTTGAAAATTTTTGTAGATGGGTTCTTTATTGGATATATGGGGAATCTACTTGAGCGTTCTTTGGCATTCCTTGATCTACTTGATATTTTTTTTTTTCTTTTTTTTTTTTTTTTTTTATTGATTTTAGTGGAAACGCGGTCGATAACAAAATATTATATATATTCCTGAAACTTCTAACAACAACCAATAAAACACAACCACTGAGCCAACTAGCAAATAACATTATTAACAGTGCTTAGCAAATCAACATCTTGTAATTCTATTAGCCGCAGTTTCTTTTCCTTGGATAACATATATCTACTTCTACTACCGATTAGTAAAAAGGGGCTGCCGGATATTATTCCATTATCGGAAACCGGTTTAAATAAAAAGGAGAGAAGACAAACATATGTATACCTCTAATCCTATAGATCAAAAAGTCTATGCGGGCGGCACTATAGCTCGGGAGTTTAACCGTCCGGGCATAATTTAAAGGTGATGATGATGGAACACAAACCACCCTAACCTATGCTTGCGTTGTCCGTATTCAAACCGCGCATGATACTTACACTGGACTGGTTATTCCAGCGCTATCACCTCAAGAAGAAGAAGACCAATCGATACCGCTCCGTCACGGTGATCTAAAGACAGTATAGTATCATGGATATTTTCCCACAAACATTTGAAACTCGAATCATGACAAATGGATGCGCCTGATATGTTTTGGCGTAGTGTATTAAACAACTACAAAGTGTCTTTTCGTAGTGGTGCTCGAAGCCAAAGATAACTCTACTTATCTATCGCGATGATCCGGTCTACGTCATACTATCACTTGCGCAGCGTGCGCACCGAGGATTTTAATGAACCAGAAGGGGACTGAGGCTGTCAGACGACAACGACATGTTTTGTCATAAAGACTCTCTTAAACACTCCCCACAAAAGCTCGTGGTGCAACATAGAACAAGTAACAGGTGTTTGTAGCCAGACATTGAAAACCAACAATAGTCGCTCCATGCGGTTTAATTGCCAATACACTCTGGAGCCCATATACTCTATTTTGTATTCCGGTATTCTGAATTCACAGAAGTTCAAAGAGATGGGATATTAGTTCATCTTTTTAGTCTTCTTCGTCTCATATTATACTATTTATTATTAAAGGGCAGGACGGAGAGGGCGATATCAACGAAGTCGACCCACCCTAGAATAGTAGCAAGGATCACGAAGCATCCTGGAGACATATTTTGATGCTGAAGCTATTGGTTTTGAATTTATGTGACGTACGCCGCCTCCTTTGGCCCCATCAAACGGCCCCTCATATATTATACACTTTACATTCAATAGCCAACTAAAAAAAAAAAAAAAAAAAAAAGGAGAGCTAGAGGAGGTAATATACCACTCCTAATTATAACCCATAAGTTCATGCGTTACTTAAGTAATGTATTACCTAAAATAATGACGGAAGTCGATAACATTATCACCCGTAATTGGGTTATTACCACAGGCAGCGGCGCGTGGTACTTTGGACCGGGCTTTTCACCAATGTGGAAGAATCTCGTTCCATAGTGGCTCACCGTCTATGATCCGGAGATAGTATACTGCCATCGAAAATTTGGCGGAAATTCGATACTCAAGCCTGTGAGATGGGAGACCCGTTCTGAAATGAAAAAAAAAGATTGTCCTCTATTTATATCCACGATCTCTTTCGTAGCAATGCTCGCATTAACCTTTATAAACCTGTTTGATTGCGCGCAATAAACTTGAATAGAGCCCAACCTGTCGACGTTCTGCATAAATTCACGTATCCCCGTCGCGTAACACCTGGCTGGCCCGTAGCTGTAACTTATACATGCGCCCACTGAGGATTTCGTACGCCGGGTAATAATTAGGTTCTTAGACGACGGCAGTAACGACGTTTATAAAGACCCTTCTGGTTTACCGCTACGGCCGGCCTCGCAACATGGAAGAAGTGACAATGCTTGTTGTTGGATACTGAAACAAACCCCGATGACGCGATACATTTCCACTGCCAGCTGTTCCTAAACCCGTAAAAGCCACAACTCACGTATAGTGGTACTTGCAATTGCTTAGACGTTTCCTCGAGCTTTAACGGACTGGGAATATAATCACATTTTTTGCTACCTTCGTCGCATTCTCACATTCTTTGTCTATTATTTCCTTCTTACTGGATGGTCATATCGAATGAAGCGAAAATCTTTCTAGAGTAGAAAAAGGCCGCGAAGTTGATAAAACAATACACTGACCCCGGAGCGGTCGGTACAGGAATCAAATAATGTGCATCGTCTCCTACAGCGAGTCGTCCACGCCCTAGCGATATTAAAATGGATTGACGAAGCCGCGATGTTCGATAATCAACCCGTCATTTTGGTTTAAGTAACCGTCCTTCTTTTCTCAAGGATCATAGTGCTAGGAAACAGATTGAATTTTGCAGGGTGGACTCTTGGTATAAAAAAATTCTATGATGGCAAGTAAAGCACGACGCCTTCGTATATTATTACTATTCTTCGATGTGGAAAACGCTGCTGCACCCAAAGCCACATACGCTTGTGACTTCAAGCTTTCATGTTTTACTGAAATTGGCGAACCCATTGGCTGGCGTTGGTTTGATATATACTTCGGATTACTACAACTTTGCCGTCTACCAAGCGAAATTCTCTCGATGAAGAGGATACGAGGACAGTCACTATGATACGTGAAAATCTGGAAATGGGAGAAACAGCTATATCGACAAATTCGTAAAATTCACGGACTAAGTCGTCGTGATATAAAGCTTGTGAATAAGATTTGAAGAGCTACCATGACCGCGTCGCAACTACCCCGATAGTTGTGCGAAATTGTGGTCACCATCTCACGCGATTTCGAATTTCCTGATACGTGGGACTTACCTTTTACAGGGCATACGCAATGATCGGAAATTCATGCTTATAGACATTCTTCGGAGAACATTCTCTGCAAGAATGTCGGCCTGGACGGATAGAGACGTGCAGGTGCGTAAATCAGGGTTTTAACACATTATAACACTTCCTTCGGAGGCTGTTATATGCTCGAGTGGTCCATCAATGACATTGTTTTGTACAAGCCTGGCATCTTAGATCATGCGATACCGAGACATTGACGCCGAACCGATCGCGTTATTTACGTCGAGCCTTTGTGCAAATCTCGAGCCGGCAGATACTTCCGTTGCTTGACCAATACTGGTTGATATCACCTTCGGAGGCACTGATATAGGCTAATGCGAGAAATCGCCGTTGTTGCCGCAATAACTGCGATGGCGCCTCGTCTTACGAGCATGGGCATACCTGCAGAAACCCTGCCTGTGATATATACTACTCATCATTTGTTGTGTTGTTAACTTTTTATCACGAAGAATACTTCCCTAAGGGGTTCGGTTTAATACGGTTCCGCGCGCGCCGCCGTTGATAATTATTTAGAGCTTTCGTTTCCCCATATTCAATACAACATATAGTCAAGTCTTTATTAATTTTGTCCTTCCAAGTTGCATAGGGAAACTGAAAACCGGTCATACGATCGGTAACAACAGCACTCCGTTCATCGACATTAATTTTGAGTAGGATTTACACAAAGATCGGGCGTACGACAGCCCCGAACGATCATCGATAATTTCAGGACGAAAAAGATATCTCGTCTCGGTAATTAAATTACTCTTTATACGTAGTAATGCTCTTGATTTTTTAACCGAGATGATTCCGGATACCTAAGTCGTTTTCTGCGCAAATATAAAGTCAACGCGGGATAAATCTTGGTGTGTTGTGTACAATCTGCCCGTCGGCGGATAGAAACGTATAATAAGGTGTTGTGACGAGAACGTAGTGATTGTAAATAAGGAGGAATCGCCCTCTACCCGTGCCGACCATAATTCTTGTCTCTATGATTAACTCGAACGTTAGCATTCTGCAAGGAGCTTGAGGCGTTTCCAACAGGTTTAGAAATCTATTATAACAGTCAGCTTTCAATTGAGAAATTTGTCAGCCTGTGATAGAACGGAACGGAACGGAGATGGCTATGATAATTGAGGTCCGAGAAACAGCATGGAAAAACGTAAATAAAGCTGTAATTCGTGGTTTGAAAAAAAAAAAAAATGAGATGATGTCGTCGCATGGAGGACACTCTATAACGAGGGAGAAATCATGCCTTATTGAATTTCCCGGATGCGTAAAAGCCAACTTCTATAATGACGACATAATATCTCAGCGTCAGCGACCTCGGATATCTTGCTTCAAGTTGTCCTTGAGAGTTAGAATATCAACACTCGGCTAGGAGAAGCCGCCGATAAACTATTTACCGCCGATGCTTCGGTCATAGAACGCTGCACTACAGTCAGGCTTGAACTGCTTTCAAGAATATGTAGACTACTGTATAATTTAGCAGGCATAAAAAGTGCAACTATACTATAAATCAGTCAGCCCGTTGACTAGAATGGAAGCCACTGGGCGACATTTGCGCGGCTACCATATATATTTCTAGCTGGGACAGTCGAACGATATATAAAGACCCCGATGACCGACTCCGCCTTGAGGAACTATAGGACATTAAACTTAACCTTTGGTAAACAGATGCGGTTCAAAGAAGTCATACTATCTGAGAAAACACGGGGAGTACTCGTTCAAGTGAGTCCAAGCCGTTCATAGCCTTCTAAAGCTTGCCATGAGACAAAGCCCGATGACGTAGTATGCGAGCGGTTTTCTTGAATTAACCCCCTTTACAATTTTTCCGAATCTGCTTTTACTTCTCTGCCACACCATAGCTTTTATCGAAGTTGCGATTGAAAACGTATATCGAGTTTTGGAGTGCATGCAGTCGCTTACATAGCGCATGGATTTTTTAGCAAGTCGAACGAGCGCGGCATATTTGACGTCATACGAATTGCCGCGACGAGGTGCTGAATAGCTTCAATATCAGTCACCGATTCTTAACAAAAATCTTATACTCAACGTATAGATCTACAATCTTGTGCTCAGGTGAAAATAAAGATCTTATTCAAAGATCGTCGGAAGTAAAATATTCTGGAACTTCTTTCCCGTGATGAGCAAAAATTATCGCCTTGGAACATGGAATGCCTGCGAGCTAGAATATTGATTGATAGTAATCACTTCAAGTTTATCTTGGCGTACAATGCCCATAGATAGCTTAGGAATTCTGGGATTTTTCACATTACGTGCAAAAAAAAAAAAAAAAAGAAAAAAAAGGAGGGCGGAAAGCGAAAGAGAGAGAGAAAGAACCAGAGGGAGAAAAGTTACAGGAGCGTTCTGCCATAATTGACTGCCTAGATCCGCTGCGGTCCATTCATATCTCAAGAATTGATGGAATATTTATATTAAATCACGGACCGTCACAATGAAAGTTTCGTTACTAGTAGAAGCAAACGAATGTGTCGCCTAACATTTATATGCCTAGGAATTTAGCTATTTGGCATAAACAATACTTCCGGATGGAAAATATGGCGTAAGCCACTCGCTAGCGCCCATAAGGATATAGGTGCACATAGCGCTGCTACCAAGGGTAAGTTTATCGGAGATAATCAACCGTTGATGGGGTGGCTTTACCGAAGTTTGTATAGTTTCACATCTTCCACAGAGTTTTATAGATATAAAATCTCTTCGAACAATAGGGTACCCAGGAAATGTCGAGTAACCATGCTATTTGGTTTAAGTTTTACGGTATGTTCTTGCGGGGTCTACTTCGTTGGTTTCCTGGGGTGATTATATAAGGATCACCTGGCTTTTCTATCATTAAGAATCTGTAGTTTTTCTAGTGGTCTATCTAAATATATACAATTCCCAAGCTATTTTGTAACAAGTGAAACGAAGGCTAACAAGAAATCAAGGCAAATTCAAAACGCTGGACAACATTTTCTAAGCAAAAGTAAGAGGTAATTAAATGAGATTGACGTAAAATAATTGAAAATCGGGAAACAACCTGGATAGGCAAAAGAGGACTAGAAACCCGTAGGATTATAGGGGTAAAGTGTGAATATGGCTGGTGTGGTGTCCTCCCAAGCGTTTTCAACGAGCTTTATCCGCAAATGAGTTTATCTCTTGAAGCCCTCCCAGTTGAGGCAGATGTAATTGCTGGTAGCGATACCTCCAAGATCTTTCTGCGGACATTGGCGACAGCATCGCCGTTGCTGTTTAACCGGTAATCGAGGCCGTAGAAAGCACCGGCGGCGCCAGCAGAGATAGGGACGGCGGCCAGGGCGACCTTGGTACTCGGCTTAAGCGAGCGGAGAAGGGTAACAGCGGCGCTCATTTCTTGTGATTTCTTTTATACGATAAAGGATGCTTTGTAAACCAAGGCGATAGGTATTTATTGTATGGCTTGTTCGTTATTAGGGTAACGGAGCTGGAAGGGAAATGCTCAGGAAATTGCTGCAAAAGTTCTCGAAAATTTGAGGGAATAGATGGTGGAAACTATAGTTCTTAGGGATTTTTAAGTGAACTCTGTAGTCTTCTTATGTTGCGAACAATGGTTTAATGCTTTACTGAATGTTTATGGAATGGATTTGAAAGTTCAAGCAGCGAGGTCCTTTAAATATAAATCACAGTCACACTAGAATCCTCAAGTTATATACCAATTTCTTACGGAGTATCACATTGGTGTCTATTAAAAGCGAAAAAGCTAAAATTTACAACAATGCGAAGGAAAATTTGCAAAAAGAGCAGATTAAAAATCAAATACAACAACGGTCTCAGGCCGGCCGAGTTGCTTCAGAGTCATCCCCTTTTTCTTGTCGCTAAAATGCATGTTCCATCGCGTCGGCCTTTCTAGAATTTTAGATCTTTTCGCATACATTTCCTCAATTTTCTTAGTGTGAGATTGGGAGAAAAAATATTTTTTTTTTTTACTTACTATTACGGGAGCTCTGCGTTATTATTAGGTAGGCAACTAAGCTTAGTCTGTGTTATCAAAAAACCAAAAAATCAAATATAGGACGAAACTTGTGCACAATTCTGGTAAATCGAAATGGATAAGGTGGAAAAAGAAATTCTTACAGGGCGTTCCGGACCAATGCCAGTGGCGCGTGGCCGTAACCCCTGCCAGGCGTTCCTCCCTTATCAGCAAAACGATAGGCAGCTTTAAAATTTTCATTCCAGGAGAAGACACAAAATGCTTAGCTTCTTTCGCTCTCCCGGAGATTTTGATTCAGGGTCCATTGCGAAATCGGAGAGATGTATGAGACCAATAAAGAGCAACAATAAATGTTTCTAGTGTTGCTTTGTGTCTCTTATTTGTGACTCTCTTTTTCTTAGCCTTCCGTGCAAATTTTCTCGTTTATCTGTAGAGTTTTAGATTTGTTCTGTTTGTTGGCGAAATTTCACATGCAGCTATAGCACTCCACTAGGAACCCGTAGCTCAGCCGCCAGTTCAAAATCTCATTTTCGCTTTTATAATCGAGTCCTTTCCATCTCCGCGCTGGATGAACAAAGAAAACATCAATGATCGCGAAGTGATCTGAAATGAACAAGCCCTGGTTTCTCTATTCACTTTATTGACTTAATTGATTTTCGTTGTCGTTCCGTAAACCCGATTCTTCCGTTCGCCCTATAGCTTCATCATCTTCATAATTATGATTTCGTGACGCACGTCCTCAAGGCTAGCGCCAGCGATCCCCCGTAGCGAGCGCGCCACTGGGCTGCACCATGCATGCACGCTGTCCTTTTACCCCACTACCGGGAAACCGTGAGGCGCCGGAAGGCTGTTTCTTTCCATTTCGCGATGTGGATTTTGGCGTCCTTTGTCATTTTCGGGTCGTTCTTTTGTAGCGAATCCACGAAAACTGATTCGTTTTGCTTTAGCATGGATTTTAATTTAAGGTGGTCTACAGTCAGTCATACATTGAGACGTCGACGTAAACTCAATTTTTCTGGTCGTCGGACAGTTCCCGGCGTATATATCCGCGACCTCCGAAACATTGCGTAATTAACCCCTATTCTCGTTGGTTTTCGTGGACAAGGTCAGAACAGCAACCAAGAGTGCCATTTATAAAGATAATAAAGCCATTGGATGAATCAAATAATAGCTAAGGCTTTCAAGAAGCCTTATAGGCTTGGGCGGTATAAAGTTAATAAACTTTAGTGGAGCCACGAAATATCACATTGATGTAGGGCGTTGTTTCGTTTTTTCTTCCTCGTTTATATGCAAGATAACCAGCCTTTTTCACATGTTTGGATCTCTGATATAGACGGCTAGAGAGTGGAGACACACTGATCTGCTTCTTATACATTGACTATTATATATTAGAAACAACCAAGAATGTAAGCTTATAAGCTTATAAGATGCCATGGCGTCTTATCGTGTTTAATATTATCGTGCGCGAACCTTAAACAATGCTCTCTTGAACAGTGCCTAGAACGAAAATTGCCTTCTGAATTCAGGATACGTGAGATACCTAGAGAATCTGTTCGTTCATGCTTAGTCATACTCAAGCCGCATGATCAAAACTACCCGTTGTTTCTTACATTCTGATACTTTGGCTTGATATATTGTCAACGACATGTACATGAAATGATACAATTCCTCGGACAATATCTAAAGCTTTTCCAAGCAGTCGAGTGATACGTGTCGCGACAGGCTCATTATCTTCGACAAATTCTAGTCTCAGTATCTAATAGCATATATGAACCAATTTCAAAAGGACGATGGTTCGATGGTTCGGCAACTCCCGCCGGTAGCCTCTGCACGCCTTATACCCCGCACGTGTGAGAATGCTCTCTTACGAATTCTATGAAGGACGGATTGTAGATACTCCAATTCAATATGAAGATTCCAGGTTCTTTGAATGTTCCCTCTACTCACGGTATGAGGCACTTGACACGCTTGATGTATCGGCCATAGGTAGCTGCAGCTGCAGCGTAGATTTTGCTGAAATCATAATGATGTTGAGAGTCCCGTTAGCCCATCTAGCTCTGCGTAGAAATAATTGTCATTACTTTTTTGAACTTCTTCAAGCTGTGACATGCATATGCATTGGAACCTCTACGCAGCGATGTTTTCACTTTCCTTCATAACAGATAACTGAATTGATAATAACAATATATATATAATTTGGTAGCGTATTTATTGCTGGATTGTCGACTTCTTATCTATAAACGGATGTTAGTTAGTGTGAAATGGGAGACACATACGTGCGTATAACTCATTCATCTATCTGGGCTATTTCCCTTGATCCGAAGGTGGAAGATGGATCAAGACGGAAGGAAGTACAAGGTATGAACTAAGTTTTCTTTCGGATGCTCAGGCGATTAATGTTTAGTTTTCGTTAGACCTCTAATGAAAAATAGTCGGGTCAAGCTCCGCCGCCATTTAACTTCGAAATTTTGTTAGTAGGATAATAGGAGGCATATTCAACCCAGGCGTTTTAAATTTGGGCTTTTCGGGGGGGGGGGGGGGGGGCTTTATTTTAAGTCAGAAATAGGAGATGGAGTCAGTCGGACCTTTAAGATATTCAACATAAAATAGCGAGATTTCGCAAGCCGCGGTGCTCCTAGCTTTGCTAGATCGCGGTTTTCTCAGGATCGAGTATAACTCACTTTGTCTAGTTGAAACATGAGTAAGAGGAAAGGTTTTCTTACCGAATGTTGTGTATCTAGACGTACCCGATCGTACATTGCCAGGTGGAGTGATGGCAAATCTAGTCTGAACTATTGAATTCTCGAGGGAATAATGAAAAAAACTACTCGATGGACCGTAGATGGAATACCTATTACTACTAACAGGACTATGTAGTCTCGATAATACATGTATTGCTTGTACGTGGTTCCAACGTTACGGCGGGAGTTTTAGAACGCTAGATCTATAATGGAGTAGTTTCTACTTAAACCTCGATAAGTTGCTCTTACTTCATCTTAGTTAAAGCCCAAAGCTTTTCTAATCATTCAATGTGTAATAATCCATGAAAGCTTTAAAATCCGAAGATCCCTCACCGTAATTCTAGGAAGTATTATTCTGAAGGACGTCGGAAATTTTTGCAATGCTTGCTCTCCAGCACAGTATCAACGCTCAACTCGACAACGCAAAAGCACTGTCCCCGTTTCAGATTTAATCGTGGAAATGCTTGTCATGCTACCAGGTTTTCTCTCACGGAGTACAGTTAGCTCCAGTGAATTGAGCAAACAGTCAGAAAGATTAACATAGAAATATATAATACGGACTGTAAGATCTACGATGAAGATTCTGAAACCACGGCGAGGAAAATTTGAACAGCGAGGAATTGTAAGTTCCCTATCTCAGGCTTGATGTATTGATGATACATTGTTAAATTGCTTTAATTTTTGTAAGGCGCTAATCGTCTTCCAGAATTCTAGCCCCACGACACAGCCGAACGGGTGATTTTTCGGTGGCGGTTGAACTATGAAACATATCGAATGTTGGAGTTGGAGTTAAGGCAAACGTTTTTCGGTGCATATTCAGTCGAAAAATGTGGTTTAAAAGGCAGTGCTTGCGCTCAAGGTAAATGTGATTCGGTGTATTTATAATGCATACCTATACCAACTATCAATCCTGAGTGAGCGCGTATATGTCTCGATATCGATTCGTTATAAGATCTACTCCGCCTACTTATATAAACTTCTCGAGTTCAGAGGGGTTTGTATTGGGCATCGGGACTACTACAGGGCTTTGATATAGTACCATGCGTGGTTGCTGTGCTGCACCGTATTTGCTGCACGGTTGGTGTTGGCATTATCGATATCAATACCGAAAACTATGCTCTAAACTAGGATACTGAGTTTAGAGAACTTTTCGTTAATAAAGGTATCCGGATTAAAACTACGTAAAGATTAGATAGATAGTACGTTAAAATGCGGGTTACAAGTACGGGAAATATTCGAAATAGGATTACGGAAAGAATCTGCCTAGCTTATCGTCTATATTCGCAGATACTAAAAAATGGCAACCGTTATAAGTTTCTAAATTGTAGCCACACCCTAAACAGACTAATCACCCGAGAAACTCTAAGAACTTTTAGACAACCGTTAAAGTTTCTCCCATACGCTCTCCTATTTATTGTTCACGTTCTAATTAACAAATAACAGGCAAATCGGCTGAACCAGGAAAACATAGTGCTCCTGGCTCTCCAGACGGCCAACGGCCAACCAAAAAAAACACAGTCTGACACGTCTATTAAGACGGTACGAAAAGGTAGCGGTCGTGTAGCTAAACGCATTTGGCGGCTGGTATGCGACTCGGATCTGCCGCCATGGGAAAAATGCCAAAGTACCTGCGAATGCAACAACCACAACGGCCTAAACCCGAGCCTACAAGCGACAGCCCGACGGAAGGGGTGGATACCGGTGCCCGCCGATTAAGGGATATCCTATCTGTTCCGCGACAAAGGAGCATCCTAGAGAAGATAAACGAGATATCGCAAAGAAATGTCAAAAAGTCTGTAACGAATGCTGGCCCCGCGGCAAAACTTTGGTATATAATTGTATTAAAGAGAAAACAGACTTTAAGAAATCGCCACTATGGCCCTTTATTGAATCAATGGTTGAGGAGAGGATCAAAAATTACGGTCCAGTAAACGATTGGAGCCGAGTATTTGGAATTGCTAATACACTCTGTAATGAATATCATATGTGTAGCTGCGATTGGAGAGTAGAATTAGAGGGAAAGAATACCGGGAAGGATGCCAATAGCCCCGCTGGCAATGACGAGGGCAAAAGCACACCCAAAGACGACGGTTCTCATTCAGCGACTCATGTCGCCGACGATGGAGTTGTTCATTAAAGGTTCTATCTCTTTAGCATGAGCACTTTTAAAAAAAAAAATTTTACATACGGAGATATTCTGTATCTAAATTTTCTGTTTTGATATTGCGGGTTTCTTCTCAAATTAGTTTCGCATTGTGCATAGTACCCCTGAACGTAGATGATATATTGACCTTAGTCCGCCACTTTAAGTGTTTACATATTGGTCGCAACTACTTCTGCGCGAGAGTACGGGGGATATCTAGCTATAGCGAACGTGATATGTGCGAAAAACTGTAACTTCGGCAGACAACTAGCGCGTTAACATTAACGCGTGAGATCCCTCTACGCGATAGGACAACCGGCTCTCAGGGCCCTTTTTAATTAAAAGACGGGCTGGTAACACCAGAAGAAATAAATTTATGAAAAACTTTCCCCATCTCTCTAAAATCTTCCCTTCCTATAATTGTTTCGTTACGAATATGGTTATCTTTAGCGGATTGCCTGATTATGAGCAACTAGAAACGTGGGGACCAGCATATAGTATATTGATTATGAGATTTAGAATCATGATTCTAAAGCCACGCTGAAAAAAGTTAAACAGCGAACCCCTTTTCAATTTCGAATTCCATACTTTCACCATTGACAGTGAGTCATTTTGGTGTTTTGTAAGGCGCTAAGACCTGGGCGCTAATAGTCTTCCAGAAGTCTACCGTTTGCCCAATAACACAGTCGAGCGGGTCGTTATCGAACAGCGGTTATCCCGCAGAAACGTCTCAATGCTAATGCGAATGCCAAAAATTTACAACGCATTTTTCCTTAAAACGGGTGATAAGAATACATCTTATTGATATTCGTGCGATGCACCCCCGACAGGTGTCATCCGTTTCAACTGCATCGTATTGGTATATAAGCGAACCTATAATTATAATATTATAGCAGCGGCTGCTCATGTACCTATTTTAAAATGCTCCCGGGAGTTTTAGGATTAATGCAGAGCAGTGACATGAGTTGAGGAGATGCACAAGAGTTGCGCCTTTGTGTCGGGACAACTAGTCGATTTTAGGATCAAAATCTATATCCCTTCTCCCGACATTCCGCCCCTGTAGCCACGAAGGCCTCCACACTTTTGGAAGGGAAAGAGCCATGTTATCAACGGCTGATATCTCCCTTAGATGAATTACCCACTTTATTTCTACTAAGACTCTACGCCTTACTTGATCATTTTCTGTCCGCCTCAAAATAGCCTTAGGCACATCCCTTTTCATTCCTCATATTTGGCAAACAAGCAGCATAGTATCTCTCATATACCCACAATGCGATCATTCACCTCTCTCATTCCGATTTTGTTGGCTTTGCCTCAATAGCCAACTGTTCGAGCTGCAAGCGGTAGCCATAAGAAGGCGTACGAGAAGATCGCTATGCCGTCCTAGGACATGATCTGGACGAGGGTATCAGTGACCGGCTGGTATACAAATTAAACTTCGACCTGTCCAGGCAGCTCATGTCCATCAAAGAAGGCGTCGATACCCGTCAACGGGCTTTGTCGGAGTCTTCGGTCGACACGACGACGTTCGAACTCGATCATCAGATTTATAGCTCCGACGAGGAGGATTAATTTGAACGAGTCGTCTTTGCTGTGCGGGACAGTGATGTGGTTTGGCCATTTGGACGCGATGCGCATGAGGTGCATTATGGAATCGGTGGTTCTTTTAGGATGGCTGACGATCAAGTGGGTAACGCGGGTCCAACAGTATATCAGAGGAGGCGCCATCGACTCGACCGATTATTCAAACCTAGAAGGTAGCGCGCTTCTGTTAAGCCGGGCGGCGTCACTCCTCTCCCTGAGAGATCCATACGATAGTTACAGGTTAAGTTCGACTGTAGTATAAAGGTTTAGTGAGAAGACATATAATAAATTTATTAATTTATGTCATATCTTGGAGGTTAGCCGCTCATTTCCAGCTTGGCATATTAAGTTTGTTCATATACCTATTTATTTATTTTTCTTCGAAAGAGTTTAATACAACTTGAATATATGTAAAAAAAAAAAAAAATAAAAATAGGGGTTTTAATAATTTTAATAGATATATATATGTATATATTTTTCAGTCAGTTTGAAAGAAAGTTGGAGGTTCCGAATGAAAAAAAAAAAAAAAAAAAAAAAAAAAATTGGAAACCCAGGTGCGAAAAGGTTTCTGCGATACGGGAGGCTTGCTTAATACCTGCGAATGTAACAGTGTTATTAGCAAAGAGGGTGTACTTCGACGTTGCAATCCCGGGGTGCACCTATCGAACTCTCTGGGTAATCTCAACGACTATTGCAAAAGTGATGCAGGTTGCTACTGCCCCCAACTGATAAAACGGAAACGAAGTGTGTGGCCACGGAAGCGAAAGACGTCGGGCTCGCAACGGAGTGCTGTAAGACGTGTCTATGCAAGAAGGACCCACGGGGTCTCCCACTATCTAACTGCATCAGTAAGAGGGAGTACCCTAATAACCCGAAGGGTTCGCCATTGTGGCCCTTAGTCAAGCCTGAGTGGGAGAAGCTAAAAAGGCAGGAAATAGAGAAAATATATGCAAAGGCCAACGTAGTCTGCAAAATAGTTTGCAATTGTCATTGCAGAGTCGTAGGGGAAGGGGATTCCGGTAAGCCTGCAAATGTTATCAACAAGAACGCCGGTGAGGCTCGAGCAAATTGGGGGGCGGAGGTCATAACTCGGCGACACCTACCGCTGACCATGGCCATGGGACCGGACCACTCACTCGATTATCGAAATCTTAGGATATATATTGCCTTTTGTACTCTGAGAGAATTTGCTTTCGTTCACTTTGATAATACTTATACATATTTCTTTTTGTTTCTTAACATTGAAGATATAATATAATATATACTTAGTTTCCTCCTCATTCTTGGACTTTATCCCCTAAAGTTTTGAATTTTTTTTTTTTTTTTGGTACAATGAAATTGCTTTGATCGACGTCATCACGCATGAAACAAACGAAATACAAATAAACGAAACATTTTTTTCCATTTTGTAAGATCTTCACTTTCCTTTGCAATTGGACTGAATTCCATCTCTGGACACCGCACCCGCGTCTTCTATCTGCTTACAATTAGCAATCGATGATGACTCAAAATGAGCCTTACCGATATACCTTTCCCTATCTTGAACTGCTTGTTTTCTCTCCGTCCCATTTCTTAATCTGGTTTATCCGCCTCTCGCGTTTGCGCAAACCACGATCGATACTAAAAAAAAAAAAAAAAAAAAAACCCGCACTGAAGTCCGATCTGCTCTTTCCTTGGTCTCGACTCTCCCTCCACTTTTGCCAACTAACGAAAAGCAGTAAAGGGAAAAACCTTAATCTTTTCCAGTCTAGTCCCGTCTACCTACTTATCTTTTTGTGCCGCCGGAACATCGTACGGCCCGGGTGTATCTCTTAACCGCCGGCTGTTGTGCACCACAATAATGATATCAAAAGTTAACAACGAAACGTAAAATCTCCACTCTTCCCAATCAGATATCTTCCAATCAAATAAATTCTCCTTATCTACCTGGTAAGAAATTTCCCGCCAACGGAAGCCGTGTTTCCCACCGCCGTACCGATCGATGGCATCCAAACCACCCTCGCTTCGCCGTTCAAGGTGTTATTGTAGGATGTGTATGTACACTGTACAAAAGATACTTTGGAAATGAAAAATTTCTAGAATTACAGGGCTGAACCACATGTAAAAAGGAAAATAATATATATATCGAGAAAGAGAAAAGGGTGTTGAAGGGAGGGAGGGATGCAGGGATGAGTAAAACGGGTTCAGATGAAAAAATAATCAACAGATTCGAAAAAAAAAAAAAAATAAATGGAAAAAGCAAATTGGTATAAGTCAACTAACACAAAATGAAAAAACCAGAAAAAACAAGATACAGATATCTAGAATGAATGGACAACAAAGCATTGATATTGAAGAGAAAAAAAAACATCTGGCCTAGATGAAGTGGAAGAATATGACTCCACCTAACCATAATAACGCGCCATAGTAAACATAGATAACGAAGTCAAATCATATTATTAGCGCAAAAATTAAGAAAGAGAGGGGATTCTTTTCAGATTTCGATGGCGTTCCTCCCATCTTCCCTCTTTCTCCCAACAACAATGGATCATTTAGGTATCCACCATTTTTTTTACCCAACGATCGAGCCGAAACTCATTTGCTTGGTTAATTTTTGCTTAACTTACGACGCGGCGGAGAGCGTAATCTGGCTCGCGCCGCCGCCGAGTGTGGTTTGAGGCCGTGACCACGTACGAATGTGTCCTATCCAGGTTAGTAAAAAAATACGCAAATATCGGATTAGCCGACTACTGCCTTGTGGATATCAATAATGTTTTTGAGGCTTTTTCAAATACGATGAGGGCTACATAACGAAAATAGGAAAAAAAAAAGTTGCAAGGAAAAATGTAGGAATAGGGATCGGAGGACTAGGGGAAAAAAAAAAAAAACAGGTAGACAACAACAAAAAATAAAATCGGAAAAACTTTTGCATACTAACGTTATTAAGTGAGAATTAAGAAGAAAAAAGGAAAAGAGAGCGTCTGAGGAGACCTGGATATCCCATGTTTCAACAGTTCCCAAAAATGCGATCTGTGAAGTGCATTGCAGGAATGCGGCGGCCGACGCCAGCGAGATAAGAGAGGCATCAAAACCGTTGATAAGGCGCGCGGCGCACCGATAAAAAGAAAGGAAATCTTCACATGTGAAAAAAATAACACACACAACAAACACCACCAAAAATAACATAATAACAACAGCGGAATCTTCGACTCCGCGAAAAGAAAAATGGAAAGACGAAACGTATAACGTGAGATATTAGAAATAGCAGGAAAGAGAAGAGTGCGGCTCTTACCTTCTTTGCATGTGGTAATGATACAATCCTCACGGAATATAAGCGTCGTTAAGGGATCGGGATCGATCAGCTTCGACTATTGAAAGAATAACAACGAATACCATGTCAGCCCTAATGCTTCCCAAAAAAAAAAAAAAAAAAAAAAAAAAACGTCACATTGCCAATCATTCCAACAACAGCCAAAAGTCGTTATTAATGAGGCATCATGAAACAAGGACTATTCGTAATACCCGTGATCACGAAGAAAAAATACACGCGTCACTAGAACACACAAAAGAAAATGAGGACACGTACCATAATCGCCGGTAAATTCGCTGTCCAGTTCCTAGGCTCCACGGAGTGCTTCACCCTTCACACTCCTCCCATCTTTCTGCCCCCCAGCGCCGCCGCTGACGATGGACTCGGAGCGCAATCTAGTAACCTCCGATCTTCCTTTAACGAAGGGATCCCTGGCAGTTTGCTTAATTGGTTCCAGGGAAACAGCCGAATGCGTGTTAGTTTAAAAAGTAATAACAGCAATAATAAATATAAGCCACGTTTTTATCACAAGCAAAACGGTTATTCCATCAAGGAAAAAATGCAAAGGACGAAATAAGACTTTTTGACATTTGACAGTGAAGAGGACGGGAACGGAAGTGAAAGCGAGAGACATAATAAAAATGTGGGAAAGTGGAATGTTCGACCGTAGGGCTAAAACCGCAACGGGAACATGAATACGGATTCGTCCTTTTTTCTTGTCCGGGGTATCGCGCACTTCCGCCGCCGTAAAAGAAAAACCTCTCATCACACCAGAACAAAACAATAGAGAAAGTAAACGGGAAGTAGGAAGAACACGTACAGCTTTCGGTCTAATCAGCATCCCGACGTTGAAGTCCACAGCAGCAGCCTGCAATCCTCCCGACGCTGCCGAAGCGGTACGTCCGCTCGTCGCAGCGCCAGGGGTCGAAGGCTACGCTGGTGACCCAGCTGTGGTGGCCGTGGCAGCGCGCCACGATCCTCCGCTCCGAGAAGCTCCATATGGATACCAGGTCGTCCTGCCCGCTGTGAGAATGTACCGACCGTCCGGGGACCAGCACACGCATAAAAGCCCCCCGTAGTATGAGGTATATAGGTCTAGTAGCCTGATTTAGGGTTTGACATCTGTCAGTTTCGGATAGAGCAGTAGCTTAATGCGTATCACGATCCTCTCTCTCTCTTTTTTTTTTTTTCGCGGGGACAATGGTTTGTGATGTTGAGGCAGAATTGTTGAGGTTTTTGACATGTGAAAAATTGTCGGCTAAGGAGTGGACTTTCGTGTGACAGGGGAACTTACTGCTCCTTAACCACGTTGATGATTCTCAATCCTCCATCCTCCGAGACAACAGCCAGATGCTGATTATCCGGGGAAAAAGCGAACGCGTTCAACGCCTGCTTCGAAACTGTCCAGAAAGCCATGGGATTGTTCTTTTGGTTTTTCGATTCCACGGATTTCACAATGTAGAAGCCGCCGTTGGAGTCCGCGTGACCATTGACCGCATTTACGTCGTAACCTCCCCCTCCAATGTTGCCATCTCCGGTGGTGTTGGTATTAATCTCCGGGACGAATGGCGCGTCGTCCTTCTCTTTGTCGTAAAGAACTAGAGATCCGTCACCGTGGGCTGCTAGGAAGAGGTTTTCTGAGCCGGGGAGCCATTTTATATCGTAGACTGGGGAGTTGTTGATGGCTCCCTTAGGATGTCAGCTGATGATTCTGCAAGGAAGTTTCACCCGCCCAAAATGCCATAAACTAAACGAGAATACTGTTGCAGTCCCATGGATAATTCCGGCGGCAGAAAAGTCGGAATCTGGCAGTGTGATGATACATACATTCTTATTGAGCCTCGCGTACTTGTTACTCATCGGGTCAAACCATATAATATCCCTGATGAGAACCCCATTATGACGTCAACATGGCTCGCGCTCTTAGTGACCTGATTCACGTCGTGGCTCAAAGGATGCGCTCTTGTGAATAATATCTTTGATAGCGCTTCTTGCTGTTGTTTGGCCGTTAGCATGTTTCTCCACAATGTTCAAAATTAAGCCCCTGAAGAAACCATAATTCAAACCACGCAGCCGAAAAAACCGTCCCCATACCTTTGTCTGACTGCCCATGTCCAAAAAGTTAAACGCCCGATTAACATTCGCAATACCAGCAACCCATCAGGACTCCGATCCGACAACCGCTTCGTTAAATGTTCGTGCGTTATTATTCTCGAAACGAACGAGGAATTGCTCTTCACAATGTTATTCTTCGGTTTCTTCCTCTTCTCCTTCCCGCCGTGCCCGTGCGCGCCGTGCAGGTGCATCCCGCCGCCGATCTTATCGGACAGCATCTGCGCCGTGCTACTGTTCTGCTGCGCCGTTTGCGGTAACTGCGGCGGGTTCGCTGCCGTCGGCGTCGTCGAGTCCCCGCCGTGGCCGCTGCCCCCACTGCCGCCCGAGCCGCCGGCGTAGTCGCTCCCGTCGGTGGACAGCTGCAGGCTCGTTCGCGGTTCCGATTTCCCTTCGTCGACGTGCGCGCTCGAGGCGACCGTGGACGACGTGGTCGGTACGACGGATAGCCTGTTGTTCGGTCCCTGGTGCGGTTTGATCACGACGCCGAAAGTCTGGTGCCCGACGTCGCGGGGACGGCGTCGTCGCAAGAGGGTTCGGATTTAGCACGGGCGCTTCGGAAGGGTGTGGCGGCGGTGTTGCTAGCATTATGTCGTCCTGTAACGTGTATACGCCTGGTTGCGCTGGCATCAGCTTCGATCGTTTTTCCCGTCCAACGGGGATTTGCCGTTTTGTTGTTTTTTCAAGCTTCACTTTCGGAAGAGAGTAATTATCCGTCACTCACCTTCGCCGACCGAGAATACGAACTCGGGACCTGTTGGATGGCCCAGCGTATTGTGGGACTCGACGAGGGGTTGCCGCCGGCCCCAGGGGCGATGAAGTTCGGGTTCATTCCTGGCTGCGCAATCGGGGGGTACCGAGGAGGTGGTGGTAGGACAAACATTCTCGCGTGATTTCTTAGCAGCAGCGACTTAAAATTACAAAAAGGCGGCGGCTAGCGGAGGTTCTAGGTGGGATCCCGTCGTACAGCTCTCAGTAACGGTAACAGCGTACTCCTGGTCATATGAGGGTCGTACTGGTTTAATTAAATCGGCAAGTTCCACTCTCCTCGTCCCTCCTCCAATTGTACGGCCGTAGTGCTTGTGAACAGGCCCGTGGCTGTCGGGAAGACGATGGATATGATGATGATGATGATGATGGTGATGTTGATGACGATGACGATGATGAAAATTTTTAAATGGAGAAGTTGAAGAGAAAAATGTTTGAGGTCTTTTATCATTTTCATTTATTTATTTTTTATTTTATTATTTTATTTTATTTTTATTTTTATTTTTATTTTTATTTTTTTTTTGTGGGGAGTAAGCAACGGCTCGCCAATTTTAGCTCACCCACAGGCTACAGCTAACAAGCAACTCCGTCCACCACACCCACGGAACTAAAGAAATGGAGTCTCAACTCCGCCGAAGCAGCTCCCCTAGTAACGGGACATGACAATCGCAAATCAAAGCTCCGGGATTTCATCATGATCATGCATGTAATTGCGCACGTCCCTTTAGGTCTTAACATGCCCCGATTAGAACTAGAGCTTTGATGCCTCTCTGGTCCTGCATGAAATTTCAAGCCCAAACAGGGAATATACTGGGGCGAGGAATGCTAGATCGTGAACCGTCCTTGGCGGTGTTTTTTTGGGGCGGTTTCTCGAAAAGTTCCAGAGCCAAGATAGAATCACGATCTCGTATGAGACAATATCATGCACTCTACACTAGGTATTAAGATAGGTCCTTCTCCTTTCCTTTTTCGTTGTAATTCCAATTGACTGGACAGGGTAATGGAAGAATAATATACAGATTCCAAGGGTTCAATTCTATTGGTTATAAAGTGTTCATTTTTTTTTTTTTTTTTTTTTTTGGCAGTGGTTAAAGACTAAGCGTCGGAAACCCAACGCGAGTTCGGGCACAACCAAGCAAGAAACGCTATGGCGCTTATTCTCGGCCTATCTTTCAAGACCTTAGCAAACAGGTGCTGAAGGGTAAGGCGAGTTGTGACGGGGCCGCATCGGCTAAGCGGCTACCCCACACTTTCCCCAACTTTGATAGCAACCTCCAAAACTTTATCTTGACCTCAGGAAAGCAGCCACAAAATAGTATCTATGAGGTGAGGCGAAAGTGCCTGAACAAATGTTCCGGTGCTTCTGCCCGTCGTGGTGATAACACTCCGCTTCCAAAATTCAGCTCACGTATGAAAAAAAACAGTGAGGCCTATCTTGTATTAACACTTGTTGGAAGAGGCTTCAGACGAGGTAGACATGAGTAGCCAGTTTTACCGGAAGCGAGGTCTCGTTAAAAAGCATAGCCTCGATTGTGCTGCCACTAAAGTTTTACGAGTCAATATTGTTATACACGTATATATGCAAATACACTGACTTTGTGTAGCATATGTTCTTTGTATTGTGAATTATATAGATAGATATTATAGCCAGTGTTCCGGTACCTGAATTGTGATTTTGTTCTGATATATACAGATCTCGAGATGACGAATGCTCAATTTAGTTGGTATAAAACCTTCCGATGATTCTATTCTACTTAATTGGGTATCCAATCACCAAGCTGTCTTTATTCATCGAAGATCGCATGATCGTCATACGCAAAATCAATAAACTATGAATTATAGGATTCACGATTGTGAGGGTTGGGTAGATAGGAATTGACTTCCTTCCACCTCAATCTCGATAAACAATATCGCCAACCGAAATCGCGCAAAGAATTTCTGAAAGAAACTATTTTCTGCCTATTTCTAGTGAGGATTTTTCTTTTCTTTTTGCCCAAAGACGGCCAAAAAAAAAAAAAAAAAAAAAAAAAACTGAAGAGCTATAACACTAACGATAGTCTCATTGAACACTCCTGCGAATTTTTTTTTAAATTAATTCTGCGAAGCGTAGGAGCGTTCAGCGAGACCAGACATTCGTACAGCAGATATTGAAAATATACGAACTATAGCCATGTAATACATTCCAGCTATATAGATAGATGAGCTTTTTCTATCTTTAGCAGTTATCAGGGCACCAGCTGCTGTCAACGGTATTAGCTTTAATATTCTGCTATTGCTGTTAACGGCGTGAAGATTAAAGCATCATAATATCTTATAACAGTAATTCAATATTATTATAACCATTAATATCGCTGATAAGCCTGAGAGAAATAGAAATTTGGCCCATGTATCCTCTCATCTAAGGCTAAAAATCGCGGTTTTCACGCGGAGTACGCAGCCACGACAGCTACCGTGTTAACTTAAGCTACAAGAGCGAGGTCCCGAAAATGTGATCCCGAGGACTACATGATTTCTCATCCTCCCAATGATTTGATAGTTCTGAATTTCTCTTATTTAGGCAGCTGTTAAACATGCCATGGCTTTGATTGCCGGGCACAACATGAATGCTCATTTTTGATTTATATATCACTTCCCCTCCCCAGCCCTGAATTTTTCTCTCTTCTATCCCCTTATATATATATATATCTTTCTTCGGTAGTTACTTTTCATGTTTTCCCGCCCTCAAATGTATTAGCCCCTATCCAGTCAGTGCCAGTCACTAAACGTAAGCCTCTTCAATAAATTTCAATAAATTCATCAAAACGGAGAGCGTCATATCGTTTGAGATACCACACTCGTCGATCCATCAGTTATTCAGACAGTTAGGGTTTACTAGGAAGAAGAATACAGCGCTGTTGAATATAAAGTGACGTTCTGCTACTAAAGCCACAAGTCCTGGTTTATTATTTTCATCATAGCAGCTTCCACCGGCCAGGCATCTATAACATCCGTTATCCTCCTTGGCCAATCATCTACCCATCTGAACGCAAGAAATGCGGAGACGTACTCCCAGTATACGGTATACCGCCCGTTGACTACCAGTCCACGATAGACACCTCGTAATCTTTTCTAGTATCCTTGGTCTCATTACTTGAAGAATTTTGCGCTTCTCGGACAAGAATGTTCTTTCGTTACAAATCTCCGTGAGTAAAACAGGCGCCCGACCCGCTTTGTCAAGACGTTGGTGCAATTTATCCTCAAAGAAATCGGCCTGAAAAGGGTCAATCCCGTTGAGTTTTGCGTTTTCGTGTGACTTCGCCATCAGTCCGGAGATAAGACCGTGCTCGCTCGAAAAGGGCCCTGATATATGCTGAGGGTAGTCCGTCCAGAAGAACAAATGATCTGGCATATTCCCCTTATTAACACTGCCGAAGAAGTCGGGTGACGGAATCGCACGTAATCGCTTGAATATCGCACGGTTTTGAAAGAATGAGAGCCTTGTCTGGCTCCCGGAGGTCTGACCACAGCGATTCTAGGGACGCGCCAGGGAGATACTGCATGACGATGTAAAGCATGCCGTCTGGCTCTTGCCACATAGCATATAGGCGTGGCGCTGGTATCGAGGGTTCAGTTTTCTCGAGAAAAAGTAGATTTTCGCCCTCGAGCTTTTCGTGCGCGTAACGCGTGTATTTAACGACGAAATGCTCACCAACGACGACTACCTTTCGATCAGCCATTTTTCAGTACCTTGAGAACCTTAGGAGCCGATATTATTTCTTCAACAGACGGAATAGGAGCTGGGAGCTCTTTAGGTCTCTGAAATATGGCAGCTCTAGCGGTGCTGGCTCGGGATGGGGCCCCATAGTGTAGACTAGCTTTGAGTTTAACCGACACGATGGATATTCTTGTGTGCTGGAGGATTTTGAGGTATTAAAAAAAAAAAAATTAAGTTCCGCGCAGCGCACTACACATGATTTATTTTAAGGCTCAAAAATCTGCTTAAGCTCTCAGATGCTAATAGAGGATTTTTTCCTTGCTAAGCTGAGTGTTGGAACACCGTGAAGAGGGATCGATCCTTGAGTTGATTGATAGACATGATGGAGGAAAGCTCCCCTATTTATGTACAATAAGCATATACATGATGCTGTATGTCTTTGACGTGCATATGCGCTTTTAGCGCTACGCTTTTGTGACGTTTCGGGCGTTAGTTGCTGTCGATATGCATATGCGTCTTTACCGTTGCGCTTTTGTGATGACGGTGCTCCGTTTAAAAAAATAAAATAAAATTAAAATTAAAAAAGATGAATGTATCGCAACATTATAACGGTCATAGTTGGCCAGTAGAAGATCTACCGGGCTCATAACCTGTTGGAACACCGTGAAGAGGGATCGATCCTTGAGTTGATTGATAGACATGATGGGAGGAAAGCTCCCCTATTTATGTACAATAAGGCATATACATGATGTATGGTAATGGTGTTCCTACACTGAGTAGACCACAATCGTCTCGTTCGACGATACTCTTAAGAAAAAAAAATAATAAGTTATGCCTATACTTGTTACTAGCGCAATGTTGTATCTAAGGACACGCGTTCGCTGTATGTAAGAAAAGCCATCTGGATTGACCTATTATTAAAGAAAGAACGAGGATCTACCTTCAATTGTAGGCGCCCTAGTCGACCACCCGGCGCTTATTATAATTTATTACCTTCAACACCTTCCCAAACAAAAGTCCGTATCGCCGAGAGCGAAGAATCACTTTACGGCTTGGATCATGAACAACGTAGAGGTGGGGTTATGCTTCAATACGGAGGGTAATATCCTATCTAAGATATGAATGCATATACGGAAACATCTAATAGTACTACATAGCAGCAGAGTTAATCACGTACTGGTAATTACAAGACTGCACGATTAAATGCGATACAGGACGCTCCTCCTTTGAGTGTGCGTTGGAAGATACGGTAATGTAAACTAACGAGCTCGAGAAAAATACACAATGTTAATTACGATGATCATTATAAGGATAAAATCTCATGCATACTAGATCTATACGAGCGGCCATCTTATTGAATCCGATTGTAGCATGGTGGACGTCACTGATTGCGTAGTCTCTGCAACCGTGGCGTCAACTCTTTGTCGCTTTGGCCCATTTCGTGACTTACGCGAGAGCTGGATAATATGCTGGGCACTTCAGGAAGAGATATTTCATTCGCCAACTCAATCCCTCGGCGATAGCTTCAAACGCACGAGTACGATATGCCAATTTGGGTCGTCTTCAGAGAAGTTGCAGACTCCCGATGTCGGCGATGAGAGCCCTCGCCTGCTCGTTCCGCTGCCCCAACTTCGCTGCGCCTTCCGGAACAACCTAGATAGTTCAAAATAGAGACCGTTAGTTAACTATGAGATGGTTGAATAGATCTAAATTTAGCACTGGAGGATTAAGAAATACCAAAACTCCACCTGTTTTCTTTGTTTTGAAAAAGGTTTGTAATGTCAAATTGGGCGCCAGTTCGGCGAATGTCGTAGTCAAATCGACCAAAGGATTTGACCAGCGCTTGAGTTCGTCTACAACTTCCGTGCTCCGTACACCGACCACTTTGCTAACACCGCCAAGATACGCTGCCCATACTTCTAGGTCGGCTCCTTGGTGCGGTGTGCCGAAGAACACTATAGATTTGGTCGCTTGCAGAATGTCGCCGCAAAGCGATACAAGAGAATGAGCATGCCTCAGAGCGGCTTTTATCACTATTCCGCCGCGCGAGTGCCCGCAGAATATTATCGGGCGACTATGGGCGGCAGGGGAAACACGCCGTCTTTAAGGTCGCAAAGCAGCGCCTCCGCAAAAGTATACGTTCTTCCCCTGGTAGAGCACTCGAACGGACGCAAGAAAGCGCGAGCGTCATATCCAAATGTCAAGATTCTAGCGTTTTCGAAGTACGGAGATTTGGGCAGCAGGTCTCGGAACCATAGCGTTTCTTTCTTGGCCCATGTTGAGAACGAGTTTCCTCCAAGACCATGAACAAAAAGGACACTGCGTATATATTAGAATCACCTAGAATTTTGGAAACTATTCATCCTTAACAGATATAGAGCCAAAGAAGTTGTTAGACGACTAACTCTAGAATTGCTTTGCTTTGCGCCTTTTGATCGGGGTAAACCAGGTGGAGCCCTAAGGTATTTGCCTTCAAAATTTGGATATCAATAATAATGAAGAACTTTTGGCTGGGAATAATTAATAACTCCCTTCGAATCACTCACTGGGGCTTAAGCCAATGTTCATTTGCTGATTCAGTCATACTCTTGAGAAATTTTGATTGTTTAAACTAATTCTTTAAGAGAATTATGTCTTGATAATTATGATATTGAAAAAGGAAAGGAAAAAGGAAATGAAAAGAGAGAAGGAAAAGAAGTAAACTAAAAGATTATTTAAGGGGCGTATAAAAAGCGTTTGAACAAAATGGATCATTGCCGATTATTAACTCCGTATAGCTCAACATCAGCCTTGTCGATCGTTATAATCGCCGCTGTGGAGAAGTCGCCTGTTCGCGTTCCAATTAGCGCTTGGCTTGAAGCCTTGCGGTTCCGGATCCACCAAGAGAGGCTCTATGTCGCTGGTGGCCATTTATACGGCCCTTAGATGAGGCTGAGCGATAATCGCCCCCTTTTCTGTATGCATCTGGTTACTTAGCAATTTCACGCTACATGTAGCCGTGTGATTATCGGGTTCTTATTGGTTTATCAACCGCATAACACATTAATCTGCAGATATCGAAGGAGTAGTTGATCAGGCTACAGAATTACAGTCTCTGTCTGCCACTTTGAATACTGACGATTACAAGTTTTGTTTGGGAAAAACATTATGGGGGGACTTGTGAATGGCTTTGTAATGAACCAATATTAAAGTTGGGTGTTCAAGAACAATGCCAACCCTATATTATGGCTAACCGCGCCGGAGGTACCGGAAAATCCGTGTTTTGTTCTTATGCGGTACGGTACCTTTCCAGAAAGGAACCAAAGCCGGCGACGCCTTACATAATGCTCAAACACGATGTGAAGCGCTCTAAAGGCCAATTGGCCTCTCTGCTAGCGTCGCAACTTCTTGATTGTGTCTAGAATCTGAAAGTGGGATTGACTCTGAGTCTCTTCAGCTCATAAGGAGAAATGCGACCGATCCCAGCCAGTTACACGAACTCATCAGACTACTCGTCTCGCGATGTACCTCAGTCTACTTCTTTCTCGATGGCCTGGACGAAGTTCGACAAGTTGAATCTGCGAAGTCTGAAAGAGCACGCAATGAAAGCAAACATTTGGAGATGGATCTTCTATCAACACTGGAATTTTTGGCTGAACTGGCGCGAGGCAGCTCAAGAACACCTGTAAGGATTTGGTGCAGTAGTCAAAAGACAGAGTCTACCATTAATGGATCAAGCGGCTGTCCGCCATGGAACTTGCGATCGATCAAGAATTGGTAGGAAAGGATGTTTGTCGATATATCAGCCATATCGAAGAGGATGTTCAGGACAATTTTCCAATGAAGACGACAAGATGGAAGTCTCTCGCAAATTGCATAGGGCAGGCCATTCGAATTTCCGCTGGGTCGCCCACATGAAAGATACTTTCGACAATCGCAAGACGCAAGAGCAACGATTAAAAGACGTAAGAGAGGGCTTCCTGACAATATGAGATCCGTGTATTGAGGCTGCAAGAGCTGATACAGCTGGATAGAAAAGATCAGCAGGACGACGGCCGCCCTTGGCAAAGTAAGTGGCCACAGAGCCAACAAAAAAATACTTGGAATTTAATATCTAATAAGGGTTTCTATATATATTTTGTCGCTTCTAGCTTTCCCGAAACGACGCTTGAAGCTTGCAGAATTGCAGGAAGCTGTCTCCATACTTCAGTTATCACTTCACGACGGGAATCATCGAGATCTTTCCCTTGATATTAGGATTCACAAAGACGACATCAAGCATCGCTGCATCCCTCTTGTTGGTTTTAAGCCTTTTGCAGAAGACCCAGATGACGGCTACCTGCAGGTTTCCCACAGCTCAGTTCATGAGTTTTTGCGCGAGCCTTATAGGAATTCCCAGGATCAAGCCGCTCAAAATTATTCTTCGCTTGACATATTGCAAGCCACTCAGATTGCCGACACCGTCGAAGCGGATATTATCGCTGAGGCGTGTCTGAAGCACTTATCGCAGGGACGCTGCTCTCAAGTTCTCCGGAAGCTCTCTGCAAATGAGTTCAAACACAAGGCAATAAGCCCGAGAATGTTCATCAGCACGAATTTCTGGTATATGCAGCCAGATACTAGTATAGGCATCTTGAAACTGCAGGTTGCCACAAATAATGTGAAGAAGTCAAAGCATTTGTAACTTCGTTCCAATTTCTTACAGCTATTCAGGTTCAAAGCCTCTTTGTGGTCGGACATTTCATCAACAACTTTGACAGTAGGAGTGCAAGACGCGTTATGAAACAAAATTTGCTGGAATGGTCCAGAAACTGCGCGGAAGGAGCTGCGATCGCTAGGAACTATGAATGCTTTTTAGCGGAATGGAGTAGATTTCTGCAGCTTGGGATTACGGACTCTATAAATTGGGAGATCGACAGATGCTTTTGGGATGCTCTTAGCTCCGGAATGCTGTTGGATGAAGCCGATGTGTTTTTAGCCAAACGTTCTGATACGGATTTGAAGAGGAACGCAATGGTATGCGTACTCATGAGAGAGCTAGAGTATTACAAGAGCATGCTGCTCTTGACAACAAACAAAGCTCACCTTATCGACGAAGCTTTGGGAGTAAATTAACCATATTGCATAGCACTTATTTTCAATTGTTTTTACGCATACTTTGATACATTTACTAAAGGATTCATGGATTGTATAAAGCTCGAATCCACTTTCCATTACATTTATCACGAGCTTGATTTTGAGGCTCGTAGAAAGATCTGGACCAACTTCATTGGTAAAGTACGCGAGTCAGTGTTTGTATCAGTCGATATCTCCACGGACGACATTGAAAAATTAGCCGCCATAGGAGTTCGAGCCGATCAAATTCTAAGGACTCAGGTCATGCGACGCGTTGTAGAGATACTCCACCTCAGCAGTCGCCGATTCCGCGTCTTTGCGCTAGGGATACGGTACCATTAGTAAATTGGAGCAAAAGCTTTTGTGTGTGTGTCGTGGTTTTTTTTATATACTATGCTTATCTTCATGCGCGCTGATAGAGTAAGAACGTACGGTCGTCCGGTGATTACATATTTGCATCAGCGGAAGTCTTTGGATAATTTCAACCTTGTCATTGCCCCGCTCGATCAACTCTAGATAGCCATATTCATATTCAGATTTTATTCTTATTTATCTCTATCATGATGTTATCTTGCAACTGTTTTCATGTAAATTCAGAAGTTTTAGGATAAATAAAGTTCCCCCCAGGCGGGGTTACAGTGTGTTCATAATTATTTAGATAGACCGTTAATTATTATAAACTCTGCCATTGGAATTCAAAATATTATATATTATTTATTCTAATGTGCGCGAATAGCGCAATACATAAAATAGACTCAGTCGAACGAACTATTTCTAGGTGTGGCGGCAGAGCGATGTGTTAAGGTGATGAAATGATAAATACACTTTGTTATATGTATACATTGAGCACATGTTATGTTAGGCCCGTGGCTATTCTAAACCAAATAGCAACCCCAGTTAACGCTATCGGTAGCGGTAAACTGAAGCCATCCAATCCTCTCAGTGGAACCGTCTTGTAAAGGTTCATCCAGAAACTCTTCGGATCATCAGCCTTGCTCCTGACCGTCAAGAAACCAGCGCTGACCTTTTCGGAGTTGGAGGGGCCGAAGTCGTACAGCGTCCAGCCTTCGAACAGCTGCATCTCGAGCTTGGCTGACCACTGCGGGGAGGTGCTACCGTGCGAGATGCAGGATGAGGTGTAGGTTGCACCCTGGTTTCCCGAGAGGCAGTCCTTTTTAAATTGGCCGGACAGGTCGTCCATGTGGGCTTGAGTCAAGCCCCAGTTGGTCAAATCTCCGCAGGAAGATTCTGCGGCTTGGAGGTACTTGTCGGTTCCGTCGACGTTAACGGGTCGCTGGGAGGGTTGCAACCGCGGGCGAAGATGGCGCCGGGGGAAGGGGCGGCCGTGGCGGGGGCGACGAAGCCGGCGGCGACGACAAGAGGGGCAACGAAGTTGGTGTAACGCATTTTGATTTTTGTGTTCCTTTGAAATCTGGGGTAGATTGTGTAACGATCGAGAGGAGCGAATACTTATAGATAGTGCGGGTGCACCGAAATGCCAAGAGAGCGTTAATTCTGAGGAGTCTGAGAATTTGATTGCGTAACTTGACGCGAGCGGATGGTTGCTTTTATATATATTTTTCACAAGCGAATTCCCGCGTACGGCAATAGCATATACATGAAACATCATGATTTATCCTCTTTTGGTGTTGTGCCCACGACCTTCCATGATCAACGTCAACACCAACGCATATGCAGGGATATATGTGATGATTAGCGCCCTGTTAATCTAAGGCCTATATCCTTACAAGAATCTTCACTATATTTGCCGGCGAATATACCAGTAATAATTACTTAAGCAATGAGTTCTCTCTATTTTTTCTGGGGCCTCAGATTTGATATTCTGAGTAAAATCCGTTGGCCGAATCTTTCTCAAGCTTTAGACGTGACAGCTGTTTCTGCCCAAAATAGAAAAAATATTATAAATTATCGCGGAGGCTCTGATAGTAACACAAAACGTAAGGCTTAGCCACGATCTGCTTAAATAGGAATGTGCAAAAGCTAGGTTACCGCTGTAGTAGTACCTGTTGAGTCTGCTTGGCGCGAACTCCTAAGGGAAAGGACCGTCACGAAAAGAGGAATAAGGAATCCGCTTGTTGTGCGCGCAACAATTGACACTTGATAATAGTTATATGATTTTTACCCGAAGGTTCTTCGAAATGGTAGACAACGACAAGTTTTTATATGGGGAAGAAGGTGATTCTATTAGAGAAGCGACGAAACACAAACGCTTAATTAATGGTACGTTATTCATTCAAGGACGCACCTTCTCCATGGAATCAAGCAGGGTATACTGTCGTACGAGAGGTGAAGAATAAGGCACAGAAGAGGAACTGGAGGATTTAAGGTATTGGAGTCGCCCAAAGACCCCTGCTCTGTCGTCTAGGTCGCGATGCACACGTTAAAGAACTTCGCGGGAAGGGAAGTTTAAATTACTCGACACGAGCCGCACGTTCGCTCTTTTGACTCGCGTGCATGTACCCTTAATGCGAGTCCTTTACCAAACGCCCATGTCGAAATATTCGAACCCACGAAGGAAATGATTAGTTGACGGGTGGTTTTTTTTCGACACCGGAAAATATGTTCGGATTGGGCATGTACCAAATCCAACTCCTGTAAACATCCAGATGTTGTCTGTCATTCGACAGCCACTTACTGGCCAGTCTGCCAGTAGCTCGCCATTTACAGTAAAGGAATCCTCGGCGGCGCGGTCTGTCTGGCTTCCTTGCATGTCGTGTCCTTATCGATGTGTAACGTAACGTGAGCGGTTTCCTAAAGCGAATAGTAGTTCGTTAGAAGTGAAAAGCGCTGTTTGACGCGGCTATTGACCTGTGAATATATTCACGCTCTTGATGATACTATTCGTGGTGTATCGAACAGCTTTATTGAAACATACAGAGGAAAAAAAAAAAAATGCAAGGGATGGGAATAACTGAATCTCATAGAATGCGCGGATTTAATTCTCGATATCGTGTGATCGGTCTGATTCAATGCCGTGCGAAAGGTATATCGCGGGATCTCGTTAACAAGGTTCAAAAATTACTGGATTACCCCGGGGAGTATTATCGAGGTGGATTTGGTTCACAAGCTATTCACGATTGTAACTAGGGTGTTCGCACTTGCGGATGCTACCATATCAGCGCCAGCCAACGCATCATGGAATGTGCGAAGAATTTGATGTGTTAAGACAGCAACAAACATCGTGCATTTGAATGGGGCCTGTTGTTCCTCACTATCAGCGGCGATAATACCAAGAGCTATCACTGCCCAAATGCTTTTCCACTGCCAATACATACACGATCGGGGGAGAAAGGAGGGAGAACTCAGAGAACTACCTAGATATACCTATAACACGTACTGTGTCTATATTCCTCCACGCAGCCTGCTATGTATATATGTGGCATCTACGAAGGCTAACTGGCTGAGACTTAGATATTACAGCATCAACAAGCCTGAGAATTGACGATTCTGACCAACACACAATGCTTTTGTAATTTCTTTCCAACCGATAGTTTAAAACTATGTTACAATCTATTCAAACATATGCCGGTGATATATGTACCCTCTATATACAGAATGCTCCGTGATGCACAATAAAATGCGAAGCAATAATCACATTTTCATCATACTTAACAAAAAACTCCCGCGTTTTCTAAAGCTTATATCGATGATTGACGCCGCGGACCACAGACCGTTCCTGACGGGCTTCCGTCTCCGCTATCAAACTAGACAACCAGCCCGTCGGCCTCTTAGTACGGTTCCCAGTATCACTCTGACCAGCCTTCAAATGTCTATAAGTCGTAGTCCTCGACCCACTCATGTCCTTCCCAAATTTCCCAGCCTGTGCTTCTGCATATACCTCGGCGCACCCACACTCTCTCCATCCGTCATCGCATCGAAATTAAAATAATCCGTCAGCAGCTTATTATACTTCCCCCTCTGCGCCACGATTGCCTTCTGCTCCGAAATATCCAATTTAAGTCCCGACTTCGGATCGAGTAAATAGTCCGCTAACCGTACCATATTCCTTAACAAATCGAATTGAGTCTGCAAGTGCGTCTTCGGCGCCGCGTCGTCTACCAACATCCCGTCCTCGTCGAAGCTCTGTTCTTTTTCGGTGTTGACGGTCGGTTGCTTGAGTACACCCCCGCGACCCTCCGGTTCTGTTAGCTTTTCAAAGTCGTAGTACAGCGGTCCTAACCTATCCCAGGCGATCTTATAACATTTTCCGTATCCCGTGAGAATAGCGGTGTATATAAACGCGCTTAGAATCTTCGGTTTCACTTCAATATCTAGCCGCGCCATCATATCTAATAAACCGACGGCGTCCATGAACGCGCTCTCGGTTTTTCTACGGCGGCACGCGTTTAATGCGATGAAGAATGCTTTAGGGTTTAATCCAGTGAGCTTCGAGTCTTCGCTTAGAGCCTGCATAGTGCGGAGTGTTTGAAGGCACGCTTTGTGGTCGCGTAGTTCGGCGTAGACGCGCAGCTTCCACTGGAAGTTGTCCATGTCCGGTTTCACGCCGTAGGAGTCCGTTAAAAGCGTCCAGTATTCCAAAGCGGTGGAGTAAGCGCGCATAGACGCGCAGGAGTTCATGAGTAACGAGAGGGCGTTGTTACCGGGCGTCGCGGGCGTGCCGAATTTGGCCTTCGTGGCTACGAGCTGTTTATTATCGGAAGCACCGCGCTCGATGAGTTCCGTCAAGGACGTCGGTGCTTCCTCATTCGAAGCGTATTTATTGCTCAGCAGCCACTTCAGCCGTGCGCTTTCCGGCGTGAGCTCGCCTTCTTCGTCGGATTCCCAGCCTTCGTCCTCGATGACTTCATTCTCCTGGTTTTCCGCTGTAGCTTCGTGCTCGCTAAGAGTCGCAAGCGCGGATTGCTTTCCGTATTCTCAGCCTTAGATTTCTTCGAGGTGCTCTTCCTCGGTAACACGGCGGAAGGTGCAACATCTTCCTCGCCTTAGTCCCCATCTTCGCAGCAGCTCGGAATCTCAAACTGATTCGCGCATAGCGTCAATACATCATCCCAATCCTCCGGCCGCTCGCTCGCCAACAATAACCGTCCCATGGCGCACACGAGCTCCTCGTCTACAACCAGCGAGCCAGCGGCCCACTTACTCACAACACCGTCCACAGCGTCCTCCCGTCGACGACGGCTTTCTGGATTCCTTCGTCGCAACCGAGACGTAAGCCATTGAGGATGATTGTGTACGTTAGATTGTCTGGCTGTCGGGGACCGTGGTTCGGCATTTTTTTCCGCGATGGACAGAGGGCGTCCATGTCCTTCATTTTCAGGCAGACTTTGAGCGCCGAGTTCGTGTGCACGACCGAGGGTGGGATTAAAGAGCCCGGGGAGGAAATGGAGTAGTACAGCGATAAAGCGCGCTCGAGGGATTTAGAGTGCTTCGCGCTCTTTGCGAAGCCGTTGAGGAGTATGCCGATGGTGTAGGAGTCTGGCTGTATACGGCGTTTTTTCATCTGAACAAAACAACATTAACACTCAATTGGGAAACATTTTACCAGCAAGGGTAACGAGGAACGTAGAAGGCTGGGTTTCTCTATACTCAATGTAGATTCTATAAGCCTTCGAACAATCCCCCTACTCATCTTATACTCAATCAAATGGTTAACGGCACGACGGTATCGCAGTACTTCGTCTTCTCCCTCGTGTACTCCATCGCCGCCGCGAACTTATCCTTCTCCAATAACGCTCGTACCTGCTCGGCTACTTTAAACCTATCTACCCTAGCTACTTCATTCTTCCCATCACCGCTTTTTACAACGGCGTGGCGGTCTTTCGGTGGGCGGCCGCGGAGTACATCCCCGCCGCGGGGTGCTCCATCGTCGACTGGTTCGTCGTCACGCTTGCGTTTTACGCGGCCGCGGGTTATTGGGCGGAGGTGAGGGGTTTGTGAACGCCGTGGCCGCCGCGGGTAAGTGCTTTCGAGGGCTTTCCGGGGGGGAGGCGGTGGACTGAGGAGGGGGGAAGTATGCCTTCGAGCGCACGATTGCTTTGGATTGTGTGGCGACGGTGTTGAGGCTTCGAGAGGAGGGAAACGGTTGTAGAGGCTTAATTCGAGGAGGGAGCAGCGGAGGCAGCGGTTGCGATACATGATGTATCGGTGTTGGCGATTGCTGGGGTAGAGGCTCGTGTGAGGATGGTGATGAAGTTGATTCGGTGGTGAAGATTCTGCAGGTAGAAAAGTTCAGATAAAAAGAAAAAAATTTGCTGCATGGATTTTTCGTGGTGGGATCATAAGCGATAAGCGCAGGCACTAAGTGAAATCTCTAGTCCGATTTGAAATTATCATCCAGCACAGAAACCTCTGGCTTCCGTAATACATCAGTAGTAGTATTCTTCATCTATGAGTATAATCAGTCTTGAACTCTGTCCGTTAATATATATATTCGATAAATATATTCTCTGGTCAATGTTACCAGATAGTCAAAAAGCCGTGTGCTCAGTACGATAGACGAATATAGCCAGACCAAAGATATCGACTTAATAAATAGACCTTATATTGTGATGATACATACATGTTTACACTGGAAAGGATAGTCGGGCTTCATAATATTTACTGTAGAAGCCAGAGGAAAAGCAATAATAAAAGCAATGCAAAAACTCTAGTGAAAAGATTACAAAAAAGTAGCATTTCTGGAAGAATAAAAAGACTGTAGAGAAGCCTCTGCATAAAGGCATCACAAAGAAGAAAATTCAAAAAGGATATCATTCTGCGCCTTTAGAGGTGAGTGCACCTCTTGTGAACACCCTGTAGTGATCCGCTCCCGAAACCGTAACCTCCTCGATCGCACCTCGACGCCCATGCTCCTATTCTCGTGCTTGAGAATTTCGGGAGAGTCCTGCCCATCCAAGTCTGGTGACCGACGCCTTCCTTCCTCAGTTTCTTCGTGACGCTGTCGATATCGACGGCCAGGTAATTCCTCAAAAGTCTCCAACCTCGTGTTCTCGTGGTTACCCCAGAGCTTCTTCGCGGTCTGTGGCGGGTAGGCATAGATGTTCACGTCGACGGCGCTGTGTCCGTGCGTGCTCCAACCGATCTGCGCGCGGCGGGAAACCATGTCAGCCCAGATGTACGCGGAGTTCGCCTTGTTCTTGAACAGCAGGTCGAGTTCGGCGTCGGTTGCGTCGGCGATCTGTTGCTTAGGAGGAGCGTGCTCTTGATGTAGTTGACGATCTCTGATTTCTTGGTGCCGGAGTAAGCGGTGAGAAGGGCGGACATGGCCTCGGAAGAGTAAGAAGCATTCAGGAGAACGCCGGGGTACCAGAGGTAGTCGGGGTAGGTGGGCAAAGCTCTGTAATTGAGTTTAGTATATATCAACAAATGAAGAATAAAAATAATGGTAGGAGTAATGACATACGCCTAGCAGTAGAGAGACCGCCGGTTTCGTGGTCAGAGGTACTGACGACAATGCCCTCAGTATCACTATTGTCGATGAAATCCAGGACGGTGTTGAAAGCCTTGTCGTACGCGAGAACCTCACGGACCTGAGCGGCGGGATCGTTTCCGTGGCCGGCATGATCAATCCTGCTTCCCTCAATCATGATGAAGAATCCCTTCTCTGAATCCTTAGTAGCAGCAGCCAAAGCGTTGAGCGCAGTCTCGGCCATCTCGGCAAGGCTGGGGTAGATGTCATTGTCACGGTCGAGATCGTACGGATATCAACGTCGGCGAGGAGTCCGAGAAGCGGGAGCTTGACGTTTTCGCCCTTCTTGAGGTCGTCGAACTGCTTGCGGTTGGAGATGTAGTTGAACCCGTTCTTCTTGGCGTCGGCAATGACGTCGCGCCGTCCGCACGGCAGGATCCCTTGGTGGTGTTGGGGAGGAAATGGCAGCGGCCACCACCGAGCATAAGGTCGACGACGCGGCCGAGGGGTAGTCTCCGATTTGCATTTCGGCGATGCGGTCTTCTTCCCAGCGCATGTTGACGTGGAGGAGAAGCAGGCAGGGGTTGCACTGTTTATCTTATCAGCAAAAAAATCTTCCTTGTAATTTCCCCAACTTGTTCTCTTTCATCAGGAATTTTTTTTCACTCACTCAGTGATCTTCGTCGTGACTACCAAGCCAGTCATGTATCCAGCAGCCTTAGCAGCTCGAGAATAGTTCCGCAGGGACTGCCGTCGGGAAGGACCGAAATAGCACCGTTATAACTCTTCATGGCGCACGAGAACGCAGTAGCACCGGCAGCGGAATCGGTAACCAACGAGTTCGACGAGCGGGTCCTGGACGATCCGATAAAATGCTGATCGAGGTGGAGGACATCGTTGACGGCGAGGTCATCCCTGAACTGCGGAAGCTCCTCGTTAACGAAAGCGATGCCGGTCCCATACCATCCGATACCATGAAGACGAGATTTCTCTTCGGCGAGAGCAGATCGGCCTGTCCTTCTCAGCCGTGAGCTTGACGTAGAGCGTGGCCAGCACGATTATCGCTGTTGAAAAGGCTAGGTCAGTAATTTGTCGTGATAGTCATCCCCTTTGTTTCATATCTCGCTTCGTTTTGATACAGCCATCTCCCTTTTTTGATAAACGTACCAACGGTGGCCAGCGCCGAGTAAATAAGAACAATCGGTCCTTCCATCTCCCCAAACGCCCCTCACTCCCTGGTCCCTCCTCACATGCTGGCCTGTCAGAAGGGCCTCCTCAGCATCCGCTTCTGCCTCTCCATCGCTGCTGCTCCTGTTCGAACTCAGGATCGGTTCACCAGTCATCTTGTCGTACTAAACGCGACCCACCGAAACCAGTCCAACGAAAACGAAAACAATACACTACAGGAAGAGATGAAATGAGAGACGATGATAATAATAATGATGATAAATAAGATAAAAAAGAAGGATGATGAAGAAGGAACGGAAGAGAGAAAGTGTCTATGAATGATAGAAAAATATTTTTTTTTTTTTTTTTTTAAAAAAAAAAAAAAGAAGGGTTGAGGATGAGGATCGGTAACATGATGCAACTTTGGGCTGGCGTGCTTGGCCTTGGCACTAGTCCAGATCTGGTTAGCGTCCGTATTTCACAATTGCACGACCCCGCAAGGGTAAGGTGAACGTGGTCAGATGGTCAGCTTACTGTGCTGTAAAGTCCCAAAAGGGAATTTCAGTGGCAAAAAGCAACAAAATCAAAAATTCAATTAAAAAAAAATGTTCCCGGTTGCCGCCAACTAAGTTACTGGTTTCGGTCGCTTCACTTATCAAATTTTCAACCGGACAAAGCTTTCACTGCCAAACCACCAAATATACTCAAGTAACTATCACCAACCAACGTAGCTCTTACCACCCATTCGCAGCAACGAACCAGATCTTTTCCTTCCATCGTCTGGTCAATTTATACCGCCGTTGCATGCTCTCTGAACGTGGAGGAAGGGTTGGAGCTGCTTCGCCCCCCGCCTGCGTCCGAGCTGCCACTGCCATGCTGCTCACCGTGGCTATGTAACGGCGACAGCGCGGCGGCTAAGCGGTCCCGACACAAGAAGGCTTGCTCAGCGCTTAAAGGAGACGAGGGGCAGTTAAAAGGACGAACGACTACTTCGAAAAGGCCTCAAAAGGGCAAGTCGAGCTTCTTTTTCTCAGACAATCGCGGCGATGTGCTAAGTAAAGCGCAAGAGAAGTTCGAAGACCTGGAAGAATTGGACGAAGATGTTGAGGCCGCAGAAACGGACGAGATGGATACCAGTGGA
The DNA here is from genome assembly GCA_002224055.1 of Pezizomycotina sp. ARF18. NCBI lineage: Eukaryota > Fungi > Ascomycota > Pezizomycotina sp. ARF18. Next base: position 20,444 of record AZLU01000003.1, on the reverse strand, counting down.
CAACGGAAGACGTCAGAGACAAATTCTTGAAGGAAGATGAGGAACGGAAAAGGGAAGAAGAGCAGGAAAGGAGGAAGTCGGTCGACGAGCTTTTGAAGAATCTGGACCCGCTTCAAAACACCTGATGAAGAAGTTTGCGTTCAGGTTAGAGCTCGCGCAGAAGCACCCCAAGAAGTACGACAAGGAGGTGTGGTATTACTTCAGGATAATAATGCAGGAACCGAAGTGTATGGAGGTGCTCGGAGATTTGACGTGGGTTTACATGTGGAAGCTGGAGACTCAGGACGTGCCGCTGCGTAGGAGGATAGACCTCGTCGAGACGATGCTCAAATTAGGGGTGGAGCTATCGGAGAAGCACGCGATAGGTTACATAGAGGCGCTGTTCTGGCACGGGGAGAGAGATAAGGCGATGATGGCGTGGGAGAGCCAGCTTCAGGAGGTGGATAGCCTGCGGTGGTGGAACCTCGGCGTCAAGATGTTTGCGACGGAGCAGGATCCCAAAACCGCAGAAAGGGTTGCCGACGACGCCGTCAAGAAGCTTGGCTCTGCGAATGCGATGACCTACACACCGGTCATTATATCGTACCACAATATGATCGAAGCATCCGGAGCGAGAAAGGGTTCCGCGCAGGCCATCGTGTACAATAAAGAAGCTATGAGAACGTATCTAAAGCTGAAACAGGCTGCCGGCGCAAACATGACGGCGGAAGAATATCTCCGGATTGCGTCGTCGTTCCTGGATGCCAATTTCGCACGCAGCGGCTTAACGGTCTACGAAGATATGATCTACCAGATACCGGATGCATTCGACACCCTCTCCAAGCGGGCGGTTGAAAGGTGATAGAAGATTTAGAGAAAGCGCAAGACGAAACGCTAGGCTCTCTTATTAAGCTCAGGTACAAGTGGAAGGAGTTTAAGAGCGGCAACCTTGAGTGGGTAACGGAACGTATCATGCGGCTTCTTCCCGAGAATCAGCGGTATAAAATCATGTGCGGCAACTGGGTGAGAAATCTGGCTAAGCTAGGAAAGGTTGACGCCGCGATGCGCGTCATGCAAAAAGTACGCCAGGAGCTGAACATCATCCCTAGAACTGCAGCTACAACGCCCTCTTAGGTGCTATGCTGCAAACAGGCCGGACCAATCAATTCCACAAGCTAAGCTACACCATGATTAAACAGGCGGCAGACAGGGTACGTCCGCTTCATAAGGGGGTGCTAGCCTAGAAGAAGTCACCGCCGATTACAAGATAGAGACGTGGTTGAAAACAATATTCGCGGATAAGCCCTTGAGCGACCCGACCAGGAAAGACGCGCATCTGCATTCCAACGAGCGTTCCCCGAGTATTTGATGAATGTTACGCTACAGTCCGCTCCTTACGCCAACATCGCTACTTTCGAGATGTGCTACAGGTACTGCGCCATGTCTCAGAGTTTCCATAAGCTCAAGAGTCTTCTGGACCTTATGGCCTTTTGCAAGATAGAGGCTACAATTAATTTTTCACCCGGATGCTGCGCACCCTGCTCAAGAGCCAAGAGCTTCCCGAGATCTGGAACGCATTTACCGCCCGGCGCAGACTACTGGGGATAAGTTCAAGCCGATCTACGGAACGTACAAGGTTCTGTGGAAGGGCATGTTTCTGCAGCGCTTCAGCTTTAAACCGCGGACGGACTACGCCACGCCGAGGGAGCTCTTCAGGCTCATGCACGAGGATAACGTCGTCCCGCAACGTCTGAGGATAGACGGCATCGACAAGTACGACAGGACGCTCTACAACTTGATCATCAAGTCATTTCAAGCACGGGGACTTACTCGGCGGCTTCGTTGCCTTGAACGCCTGCTACTCCCTGTGGGCATAGCTCCCGGCGTGATCTCCATCGGTAACCTAATAAAGGGCTGCGGCCGCGTCAGGAGCTTCGACCACCACATCGGCGCCGCGACGCACAGGCAGACCTACCGCGCTGTCCGCTCCGCGCGCCGAGTGGTTCGGCACGTGGCTGGCCCGCCGTTGGAAAAACCGAAGTCCTTCCGGCAGAAGAAGTGGGCATGGCGCCTGAAGCGGTGGAAGGACTGGAAAGAAGTCGTCAAGGACCTCCCCGTGCACGAGCGGCCGTACTACAAGTACGCGCCTACGGAAAAGGACCTGCCCAAGGAAGGGCAGAATATTGATGATCCCGATCAGCGCTGGTGCGGCAGCTCGGGAAGCTGTACTACGGCATCGATGACGTGGTGCCTAACCCGGAGGAGTACCTCACATGCATGGAGATGTTCCTGTTCGGGGAGCTGGCGCTGCTTAAAGTCCAGAGCATTGGAATTCGGAGTTACGGCGCGCGGTGGCCGAGATGGGCTTGACGCACGTCCGCATGCCCGTCATCGAGTCGATATTCCAAAACGAGAAGATCCACGAGAGGATATCCTCGACGACGATGTAATATATATTGTGTAATTTTACGAATCACTTCTACCTGTATATGTACCATATAAAGCATTTGTACATACATAACTAAGCATTGAAGCACCAGGCTGAAGGGTACCAGCTAATGGATCTTGACGAACTCAAAGAAAGACCGCAGAGGAACGAATCTCTATAATCACGTGACAGACCGCAGGTGCTACTACCCGCCGTTCTGGGCAGGCACCGAAATGCAGTGTCCACGTTTATTCCCGGGTGCCAGGTAAAACTTCGGCCGCGAAAAAAAATCCCAACAAATCTTATTTAAGTCCTCTTCGTCCTACGATTTTATTTAAACTCCCTTGTTTCTTTTCTTCCTTCAACTCATCGCCATCGCGAACTTCAAATCCTTCTAGTCTAGTGTATTCCACTGTCTAAGCTTGTTTTCAGTTGTTCTGAAATGCTCATTTCGTTTCCTATTTTAGGGACTCATCTCGGCCTATTCCGAACGCGGGCAAATTCTGCAGTCCGTGCGTCATTCGGACTTCTCTCCGAGATTTGCCCATCCAAAGACGAAAATTTCATCGACGAAAACAAAAGTAAAATTGCGAAAATAGACGACGACAATAGGGAGGGAAAAAGCCACTTACCTATTGGAAGCCTGGTAATGGCTGGTCTCTGCAATTCTACCCATTGCTTTGCATTGACCACCAAAGGTGCCAGGTGAAGTTCTATTTAGGCGGCTGACCTTGACTGTCACGAAAGGAGCTCAATAATTCAATAGTTCAAAAGCAAAAGCTCGATAAAACCTATCTAACGATGCAAGCAGACAATGGCACAGAAGCCTCGCCGCCCCCTGACGGCGGGGGCAGAGACCCACAACAACAGCAGAAGTCGGAGTCGGTGACGCAATCGCCGTCGAAAGCTACGAATGAGCCATCCGTCCCGTCGGTACAAAACACGCCGCCGAGCTTACGGTTCAGTCGTTACCTTCGCCGACGTTCAGTTCCCCGCCGCTCTCGCACGTCGACAGCCGTACGTCGGACCGCCATGCTTCTTTCGCTCCGATCTTGCCGACGTCTTCGCGGGCAAGGCGAATGTCATCGTCCTCGCAGGTCGCTGGCCATTCCTTACGGCGATTGTCATCCGACCACAGCGAGCTAAGGGAGTTTAGGGGATTACCGGAGCTTGAAGCGCCCGCGCCAGTGCAGAACGTCGGAGAATACCGGGAGACGAGCTCGTCGTTTTTGGAGGATCGACCGGGGACTGGGAGGAGGATGAGTGCTACGGTTATATCCGACGACGGCAGCTCGCTGGCACGTATGGACAGCGCGCTCGCAAGGAGGACGTCGGCGAGGTCTTCTGCGTCGAGAAGCTCTAGGACGCCGATTAGTCCGGTTAGTAGTCGGATTGCGGGCAGTCGATACGGCGGCTTAGTAGGGATGTAACGGGTGGGTTTAGAGGGTTAGACGAGCTCGAAGGACCCGCGCCGGTGCAAGATGTAGAGCAATCAGGTGGCGAAGTGGAGATGGTGTACTTCGAAGACCAGACGCCGCCGGAGGAGATACTCAACGAGAAACTACCGGTTAAAGAAAAATTCTTCGCGGATTTCATGCCGATGCTGACGACGGCGTGCTGGCTTATCTTCTTTTCGATATTCGGAGCGCTGGCGAGGGTGGGACTCCAAGCGCTAACGTATACCCCGGTTCACCGCTGTCGGGTGTTATATGGGCACAATTCGCGGGTTGCGTCGTCATGGGCTTCATGGCGGAAGAAATTAGATTATTCGCGATGCCGCAGCACAAAACGCTACTACGGCGGCAGAACTCCCGGCTGGAAGACGTAGAAGAGGAAGTCATGATAGACGAGGACGACCCGCACTGGGCATCGACAGGAAGTCTATCCCCTTATTCATCGGTATCACGACTGGCTTCTGCGGCTCGCTTACGAGCTTTAGCAGCTGGATGCGGGATATTTTTTTTGCGATGAGCGATACGCAGCCGCAGTGGCCGAGGGCAGGGGGGATAGCTTTCAGGCTGTTTGTTCGCAGGTTATTACTACGCTCTGTATTTCTATCGGAGCGGTTACGTTCGGCGCGCATATTGCTATTGGCGTACGGCCTTATCTTGTTCCTGTGCCCGTAAGGTTACGTCCGCAGGTTGACCGAGTGGGCTTGTTCCTCGGGCCGGCGTGCTGGCTGGGGATAATACTCATGAGCGTGTTCATACCTAAATGGCGCGGAAAAGCACTCTTCGCGGGTGTCTTTGGTCCCGTGGGTGCGTACATGCGCTTCTGGCTGTCGAAGCACCTGAACCCGCTCTTCAGGAGTTTTCCGATGGGTACGTACACGGCGAATACATTCGGTACCATGGTACTCGCGGTGGGGATAGTTACGCAGCGGTTGCCGGCGACGGGTTTTTGAGTTGTCAGGTGCTGCAGGGGATGAGGATGGATTTTGCGGCGCGCTGACGACGGTTAGCACGTTCGTGATGGAACTTAAGGGGTTGAGAAGTAACTTTGCTTTCAAGTCGCGTTTTTAAGCTTGGACTGTTTGCTAATGGTTTTCAATAGGGAGGAATGGTATGTATACGGCGGCGCGAGCATAATAACGGGAACTTGTTTAATGATTGCAATATTAGGGTCATATGTAAGTTCCCAGACCAGTGTCTCTCAGCTACTTCTCTTATTGCCCTATTTCGATTTGCGTTGAATACTAACTGTCCTGTCATTTCCTTCATAGACTTGGTCGCATGGTCTTGATCCGAAGAAGTGCTGAAGACAACAAAAGTTCCCCTTTATTTTTAGTAGTCAGGCTATTCAGTCATTCTACATTAGCATCTGCATTCTTAGCGTCCACGGATTTATATAGACTACGCCGCATATAGCTTGAAAGTTAATATTTTATAACAAAGGAGTTCATTGTAGCTTAGGAACAGTATGAACCACTCTTAATATGATGTGACTTGCCAAGGTTTAGTGCCAGAATTCCTCCTTTGTCTGGATCATCTTTATAAGATGTCAAAGCCACACCATAAGCCTTTTCAATATCGCTTAAAATCGTCCTCATCGTCAATACAGCGGCGTCAGAATTTGTCCCCAAGATCCGTAAAGCATGCCGACGACAGTAAAATCGGTCGGGTCATAAACTATTGCCCCAGAATCACCAATCTTGCTTAATGTACATTCAGTGGTTCCGTTTCTGATCATGAACGCTTCGTAATATCCGTCCCTTTTTGACATCTCGGGCCTATGCGCGCGTAGTTCAAGCCGGTGCTGACGCCGAGTTTTGCTACTGTCATACCTAAGGTCGGGTCTTTCCAGCCTTTGAGCGTTCCGAGGTGTTTACCCTCGAATATTATGGCGTTCGGAACGGCTGGTATTTTCTCTTTGTTGACTTCGAGGATCGCCCAGTCTTCGCTTGGGCGGTGTTTGGGCTCATGTCTTTTTTTGTGTAATCCCGCGATGAGTTTTCCCGCCCGGGAGCGGGAATGGGCTTCTTCTTTGCTTAGACCCTGCATGTCGCTATTCCTGGAGATAAACTTTAGGCGTTGGTCGTCCAGAAAGAACGCTTATCCGCTAGCCTCTGCAACAATTTTTTGCCTAGGCGTTCGAACCCGCATTTGTCGTTAGTCCCTTTTAACTTGACTAAAGCCTCGTAAACCGCGTTCATGTCCTTAAATAATGCCCACAAATGAATTTGGGCGACATATTCTCCGTGCTCAATGAGCAGAGGATCGGGGAAGTAGAATTCAGCCGCCGGTATATCCGCGTCGCCGAAGTCATACTGGAACGTGTGACCGCAAGTGAGGCCCAGAACCCTACCGCCGTCTCTGCTCTGGAGGTAGCATCCGAACGTTCCGAAACTGGTCTCTGTTCCGAGCTGCGTTCCGGGGGAAACGGTCTCTTGCAGCGCTAGGTGCGGAAGGGTATCCTGCTTGAACGCTACCTTATCTACTGACGCACTGGTTTCGACGCTGACCATGGCTTTTCGAGTTGGAGCTTGTACCAGGCTTTTAATCTCTGTAGTTTTATGGGGAAGTGCTGTAGGAGATCCTCGGGGGCTTTGGGAGTGGGTCTTCTAGTAGAGCGTCCAGCGGGTTTTCGTCTGGGTCACCTCGATGGTCTAATGTTCTAGATTGTCTCGCGACGGTAGACCCTAAGGAATCAGACCTGTTCGATGATACTCTAGATTTTCTACGACCTGTACTATAGAAGCTCGTCCTGACACGATTTGTCGCTCTTTTTAGTTTCCGACATCTATGTTCAATAAACTCACGAGTCTGACTGCTGTTCCTGCTTTCTTCCTGTTTTTCCTTTTCTTGTCTAAAATTTTTATTTTGATTCCGTCTAGTAGCCCTCAAACGCTTGAATGCATGGATTTTATTGTTCCTCTTGGAAATCTTTTAAAAAAAAAACCTAGGAAATTCTTCCCTTGAAGGAAATATTCGTTTTAGCTCGATAAACCGGCATATAACTACTACCAGGTAGTTATTCATAGAATATAATGATTTTACATTTACGTATCTCATGTGAGAAATCATTTTTATACCGGCGCTACGCTTTCACGTTCAATCAGCGAGGGTGTTATTTTGGTATCTATATATATGCCCCGAAATTTCAAAATATGGATTGCGAATCAATTATGAGCTTTACGAAAAATTGAAAAATATTGCAAAGATTGATTAATCGATTCTTAGCACTCTTTCGCTGAAATTCGTACTCTCGCTCACGGTGCCACGAAATCAGAAGTCTCTGATGCTATTCAGAGTAGGGAAGCGGGTGCATTAGTATACTATCTAACTATTAAGATTGATACGGAGAAATTATAAAATGATTTGTACTTCATTATGCAATCCAGGAGATCAAAAAGCACTAGACTTGGGATGAATCAGCTAGCTTATACTTACTGCACGTCGAATCCAACCATCGGTCTTAGATAACGTAACCGCTTGCCATGATTAATCTCACGTTACATGCACAGCGGAGAACTATAGCGAAGGAATGAGAAGATACAGATACTATATTTCCTTGTATATTGCTGCTGGCCATCTTATAGCTGATATGATATGTATGTAGAGCTTTCGAGTTTCGTCAATCATAGTGGTGAAACTTTTTAAGAAATGCCAAACCATACCTGTATTGTTTTTCTACGCTCCAACTGAACTTCTATAGTATTTATTACAAGATGTCGACCACGCCGTAGATATTTTCAATCTGACTCAGAACTTCTCTTATTGGAATTATAAAACGTCCGTGCCATTTTTTCGGGCCCCGCTGCGTGAACCAAGCCCACGACCGCAGAGTCGGTCGGATCAAAGATGATCGACCCAGAATCCCCTATACTCGCAACGGATTTGTTTTCAATGGTCATTATCATGCTTTTCGCGAACGTGGCTCGGCCACTGCGTTGTCGCGTGCTGGGCGAACAGGCTGGTGGCCGGGCAGATATGCCGTAAGTCAGGCCGGTCGCCACGCCTACCTTCGCTACATCATTCCCGGAGTCGGATCTTTCCAGCCTCTCAACGTCCCTATATACTTGCCCTCGAAGACTATCGCGTTGGGATCCCTCGGAATTTTCTTCTTGTAGACCTCGAAGATCGCCCAGTCTTCCAACGTGGCCGCCTCTTAACGTATGTACTCCAGTGATAACCTTTCCCCGCGCGGACCACGATACCGAGCGTTTTCTTCTTTTTCGCTTAGACCGTCCATTTCATCGTTCATCGAGGCGAAATTCAGCCGCTGATCGTCCCAGAAATCTATTGCATTCGCTATCCTCGGTAACCCCACTTTGCCCGGTTGCTTAACCTGAGCTCGTCGTTGGCTTCTGTGGCGCCCCTAAACTACGGTGCACCGTCGTGACGTCATCGATTAGGTCCTCCAACCGCCTTCTAGCGTCGAAAAAGCCCCTCCTTGATAATATAAGGCGTCATGGAGTAGGAATCCTCCGCTAGAATGAATTCGCTCGCTGGAGTGACCTTACCACAGGAGCGGCGTCGAAAGTTGTGACCGCAAGTAAGGCCTAGGACCCTTCCGTCGCTGCCCCGAAGGTAACACCCAAATGTGCCCTATCCCTTCCTCCGATCTGATTGCAATGCCGGGCAGATGGCGTCCGCCCACACTAGATTACGGTACGTACCCCATTCGTGCGGTTTTATACCCGTTTCATCGAAACATAACTACCGGTAAACCAACTAAAAACCGCGGGGCTGAAGAGTCGACCTCTCGCGCGATTTACTAGGCCCGTTCTACGCCACCTCGTGATCTGCAGCGACAGTTCCCCGTCTATGAGCTTTATTACCGTCCTGACCCCTTCCGGTAAAGTCAAGAGGTGCTTTTTGAGCCGATCCTCGGCAGCGAAATACTTTTTGCAGTTTCCTCCGATAGGGATACTCAGCTGGCGGTGGGCGACTGTTTGATGCGGCTATGCTCCTAATAGCTTTCTGTTTCCCGTATGACGGTGGCCACGGCTTCCAAAGCCCCCGCTACACAATCGCCCAGCCGGTCTACTTCCGCACGTAGGGGAGGTATAATGTCCTGGAGCTTAACATCGTGATCCGCACTAAGAGCTATGAACATCCGGAGCGTCGCTGGGCTTTCCGTCGGAGTCATACCAATGGCCTGTATGAGATATAGAAGTCTCATCATGAGGCGCTTTTGTAGCATTCAGAGGGACGTGCGCCGCCGCGTCTCATAGATCTTGACGTTTTCGTTGGGTATCTTGCTCACTCTAGCTCTCCTTGTCTTTTTTCCGTTTCTTCTAGGTCTTTTATACTTCAGATAACGCTTGAAGATCGCGCGATATGTATGTATTCTTCCCAGTTACGGATAAAGATATCCAATTAACTTGGAAAAATTCCCTTTTTTTGATACGATATTCTATTCTAGCCTGTTATAGCAGCGTATATTGTATTAAGTTATAATCACAGAGTACAGTACACTGAATTTCCATGAATTATTCGGTGTACTAGTGGTTCAGGTTCCCAGGGTAATATATCTTGGTATATCTGAAATAACGAAATCGTAAGTGCGCGGATCCTAACTACAAAAATCAAATCAATCTTACAACGATTCGTTCTTAACGCGATTCCATCGACCATGCCTTTTCCCCCAGATCTATATTACGGTGCTCTAGCATGAGAGATCTTTTGTGGCATTGGAAGCCGCGTTAGTTCTATAGGAGCTATTGATATAGAGGAGTATAACGGTCTTCTGTTATCTTGTTGAACAAACAGGAGAACTAGCTAGAATCATTGAACTATAATATTTCATAGCGGCAACAAGTTTATCTTTACTGTTAGATCTCGAATCCAAGAATCAGTATCATTGAAGAGTGAAAAAAAAAAAAAAGCGAAAAGAAAGAACGTGTCCTTTATAATCCCACTGACGGCTTCTTCCTAAATCAGTTTATAGCCCGATACTACATATCTGCAGAACTTTTCGAGTTCGATCAAATCATGACCGTGGAGACATCTTTGAGAAACGGTCGTGTACCAAAGCAAAATTGCAATGTTTATTTCCGCTAGCTAAGATCTATGATTTTCACGCCAAACTCAGATAATAGATTTGCCAGCTTGAAGACCAGCTAGTGCCTTACCAGGAAGGTCGCCGTATTTCTCCTAATAGGTTTCGTTCAAGCAACACTAGTATAGTCCCCTGGAACTAATCAAGGGTGGAAACGATTTGTATCCGGTTATGACAGAGCGAGGTTCGCCGGAGTATTGAGGAAATGCTAATCTTCTGGAGTCAAACGGGTGGTGCAGGATGGTCTTGATTTTATATTGTTTTTTTTTTATAAAAAAAAAAAAAGTTAGTAAGGAAACTCTAGCTCCACCGTTAAGCGATACTCGAGGGATTCTAGGCAAGATATTACGCTTTCTACCAAAGATTATCCAAAGCCTACCTTTCTTACAGGTTCGCGAATCCGAGGAAATATTATTCGTATTACGGAGTCCTTATACCAGAGCCAGTACAATAGACATAACTTACAAGCTTACAGCCATGATTGATATCCTGATCTCTAACACCGAAGCCCGAGCTCGGAAGCCTTAATAAGAATCAAATAACGTCCATACCTTATATAGGAATTATATAATAAGACCGTTTCTTCGGACACCATGATTTTGAAAGAAGGAAAGAAAGCTGTTGTGAAGTTTGGAACGGAATGAGGCTACTAAGGCTCTGTTAGTGCGGGCTTAACCGAGAGGGACCGGGATATTAACGCAGGGATGCTCAGCCTTACAGTAGTATCGAGAGGATACCAACGTTATCGCGATGTATACATGTTTCGGAGGATTTTATTCCTGTAGCCTAAAGAGCGAGCACAAATTCTTAGCTAAGCGCGAAAGGGCAACGAAATTCGTGTGACTTCGGGTAGATCTTTATAAAAAAGGCAGTTACAGCTCAATGAGGCAATAATACGTGGATAGTAAATTAACTTCTCATTTTGAGCCAAGGCCTCCTGTCCGAGTTGTCATATCATGCGTACTTGAGTAGTTTTCTTCTTATTTTTTTTTCTGGCTATAAAGGTGATCAGGTCAAGTAATATTATACTCCCTGAAATTTCTTAGCTTCCCTTCGCTGCACTCTTTAGATCAGCTTCAGCTCATGTTCCAGGGGGCTTTCGAACTGAGAGTAGCCAGAGAGTCAAGAGCGCAGATACAACTTCTACTCAAGGACCACTTCGGAAATCGAACCAATGTATTCGATGTCTCGGACCTGCGCGATCGTCGCTAAATTGCTTGTAGCCTATTATTCCACCGTAGTCTCGGCATCTCTCTCGTATTGCCCGTTAGCGCCAACTTGCACGATATTCGAAGACTCCTACTATATCAATTTTCCGACAGCGGAAATACGTTTATACCACGTTTTCTGATCTCGACGCATACTCGTCCTTCCACTCTTCCCTATCAGAGTCGACAACTACCGGCGAGCCTTTCCATATTACGCTAGTGCCGACGCGTCCGCTATCACGCCCCAGCTAGTACCGTAGAAACGGCGCCGGGAAATTTACCACGGTTCCGTGCTGCGATAATAAGCAGGTTTTTGGTTATTTCTTCTAGATCCCGCGTCTAAGAGCGGGGATGATAAGGACGGATGCGGGCCGACGTCGACGATGCACTTCAATTACGTAGATTATTCTTTTAACGACTTTACAGCCACGGTACTCCCCACAGCCTCTCCGACGCCGGGAACTGAAATAGTAGGGAGGAATAAGTAAGACGGTCACGCCTGCTGCTCTGTTTGCACCGTCGCCGCCGGTGTTGACGAAGACGTTTGTGGCGGAGCTGATCGTTAGAGCAACGCCTTCAGCGAAGAGTACCGGAAAGCCAGAAACAGAAATACTACAGCCAGTATGGCAACTGAACCGATTTCACCAACTGTTGAAGTAACTAGTTCTATAACCAAAACAACGATCGAGGCTTTGGTCGCCAATGTGACGAAAAGTAGTGGAACTATAACAAAACCACGCAGTTGGAACCTGATAATCGCGCTTAGCTCTATTTTTGCTTCGTTTTGTTGGACTTTGTAATATAAATTATAAATTTTTTTAAGTCCGGTTGGCTCCTTGTACAAAAATCGCTGAGTCCACCCAGAGAAATTTAGATCGGTATATTTGTTTTGGGGCACGATAGACACATCCTTACGTTAATATTCATTATGCTATTCAATTCTCCCTTAAAAATAACACGCTTCCTTTTTACCAAAGCTCCCTATTTCCGTTCAAATATCAGAATTTCATACTAGTGTACACCGCTGAAACTGCTTGACGATAAATTACATCCTAGAGTCCTAAAAGCAAGAATCTCAAGGCGTCCATCTTTCTTGATAATATATACTCCTCGTAAATACCCCATAACCATCTCATTCAATAAGCTGAGCAGCTCTTATATTAACGCGGCGGAGGTCTTCGTTGCATTCCAGCGATAGCTGCATAGCCTGGATGCTCGAACGTATTGTCCTATGGTTCATCGGTCCATACATCGCTTCGTGTAGCTTTAGAAGGTAGTGTGATATCGTCTCGCGTAAAGAGGTAGTCCTTGTTTCTGTAAGACCATGACGATTGTTTCTAGTGCCTGTGTAGCAATCGAATCATCCTGTGTGTTTCCTTTTATGAACCCATCGAGGGAAAATTGCATCCATATTAAACACCGGTCGAGTAGTCCCTGCTTAAACGCCAGTTGTCCGAGGTGGAAAAAGTATAGATATTGTGAAAATCTATCCTCCTTCTTAGCTCTTTCTAGCGAAGAAAATAGTAACTCCTCGACGTCTTCGTGACAGCCTCGAGCCATCAGATTGTAATGTTCGAGAGCGAGCATGTAGTCGCTTTCTATCTCTCCCGATTCCGCGAGAAGACGACTGCGAAATTCCTTGAAAATGACAAGAATTTCAGACGAACGGACGGAATCTCCCATATAGTGTTTAATGGCGGCCAAGCATTCCATCCAGCGTGCAATAGTCTCGATTTCATCGGAGGATAAATGTGTGAACCCATCTCGCCAGAGGTATTTTAGAATCTCCTGCGAAGCTCTGTCCTGAAGCCTAAGTTCTGATAGTCCAAATCCCCTTCACCAGCTGGGAGCATGAACAAAATTTGCAAGCCTTCCAGGGTGACCCAATCATGCGCGTAATCGGAAATATCGGCACATATTTTCTCCTCGTCTTTTAGTAGGGATGCGCGCGCCGCGCAAATAGCTAGGTGTTCGAGGCCATAAAACCCCTTCAGAAGACTCTTTGCCAGATGGAGATGCTTAGATCGCGTTTTAAAGGTTTTGGAACCGAAAATATCCGCAGGTATCGCTTGATATCCCTGAGATTCCGACGGATGTTGGAAACCGGAATAACTTTATTCTCGTCTCCCATGTCGATTTGATATTCGAGTACATAGTTAACATAGAACAGAGAAGCTCGAACAGTATCCTCATACTCCAGGCATGATCAGTGCCCAGCTGCCGTTGACATGTCCTTAACGTAACCTTCAAGAACTCAAAGTAATCCTGATCCCGGCCTTGATTCCATGCCAAGCAGGCCGTTCTATAAGCTAACTGGATGAACCTTTCAGGTGTGCTTTTTTCGATTCGTTAAAGAACGGATAAAGCTCGTGGCCATATAACTGATCGTGGAGCTCGAGACTGTGTCAAGAGCGGACCGTAATACCATCGTATCAAAGTCCTCAAAATCCAAGTTTTCATCGGCCATTTCCCGAAGCGTGAGCTTCATTGCATTAAGGATTGACTTTTGAAAATCGCATAAATTTTCGTTGGAGAGAGCTTGAAATGCGCTATCTTGCATTAGCACCTCTGTACTTTAAGCAGGGTTGTTTAATAAACCAATAAAAATACCGAATGAAATAGAAGTTTAAAGTTCATCAATTCATATATAGACCTATAGTTATACATACTTGAGATTTGTCGCGAAGAATTTGGGGAACTCCTCCTTTCGTGCTCAAGACGCTGTCGCGCCATTTTGCTCTCCATAGTTTTATTCCACTCATTGAAACCCAATGGTGTTGAATTCCCACTATACGCGCTATTGTACTGAAAATCTCCAGAAATACCAAGAAGCTCAAATAAACTCGTTAAATCGATGTCGTGTAATCGACGTGAACCAATCTCTATTTCGGAGTTTTTTCTAACTTTGTCGCCTTCTGGACTATTAGGTAGATCGGATCGGTTTGCCGGATTTCTCGGACTTTGTTCGGTCGGCAATGTCGCTCTACTTTGGACTTCGAATACTTTCTCGATCCCCAATACTTGAGCCGTTTCTTATACTGAGATTCCCTATCGACATGTGTAAGCCTTCGAATTAATGGATAACCAGATCCTAACTCACGTTGCATGAAACCCTTCTTTCTCTAGTATTACAATAATGTCCTTTAATTTGGCATTCTGCCTCCTCATGTTTAATATTCGTTCTTTATACGGCTCCCACTTTGCTTTCGTGCGTGTTTGCGAGCTACCATCTCCGGCGGAGTCGTGACGGACGCAGATTTCCGCCATTTCAGGCGCTGAGTAGCCGCTAGCATATTTGGCATTCTGATTGATATCTTTTGAGAATTCTCGACGTTTCGTCCTTTTCAGTTATGACGGCATTTGAAGAATAAGAATGCTTTGATATAAGCAAATTATAGTGATGGGAACCGTTATATTTACAAAGAATTCTGGTCCTAGTTATATACATCTGTGCAATCCCGTTGACAAGGCTGAGCCATCTTTGCTCGGTCTCGCTAAAAAACCGCTTATTTTCTCCTTTTAGATTTCAGTCGGCCATTACATCGCCCAATGAAAGTACCGATTACTGAAATAGGAATAGACTGACGCGGCTTAGATCTGTGCCTTGGCCCAAATTGTTTGGAAAAGAAAAACGCAGAGGTGACGCACGCAGTTCATGCCATGTATTCGTGCGACACTTGCGATCAGAAAACAAACCTCAAATATACTAGCTTTCCTGAATCGCACAAAAGGAAACGCAGAGGATAAAAGCGCATATTACCAAGAAAAAACAAGGTAGAGCTACAGTCTAAAATTAAACTGAATACAATATACTACTCTGTTGGAGAAGGAAGAAGTTGGGATATTACGCATGGGAAATAGGTATCTAAGGCTCCGAAGAACAATTTTGAAACAAAACAAGCAGATGCGCTCTTCTTCTCTTAAATTACTTGATTTCATTTCTCAAGCTTTAAAGCCAACCACGCATCCCGATATTGACGTTCTTGATAATTACGTTTCAACCACGCGTACATCCTACGTGTTCTATGTTCCTCCATCAACCACGCTTCCAGTATTTATAATTGTAGGGGCCCGAGAAAATTTAACAGTATATCAAGTCCTAAGACCAAGACGGTCAGCCAAACCTCCGCGAGACCGTGATTCCGAAAAATTTAAGATAAAAAACTAAAAGCGATAGGTCAACTGAGCCTTCGGAAAGCTTGTTATAACATGATGTACGCCAGCTTTTCCTTAAAAAGGTAATCTATTGATCCTTGCTTAGTACCGATTGACGGCCGACCTCCCTTCGTCTCAACGACTATCCTTGAGCGACGGGATCTACTGCAGCCATTGTTTCTAACAACTGCTCAATTATCAAAAGAACGTACCACACTGAGCGCTCATCGATTACGAAAGTTTAAAAGTTTATAATTTTCGTCACTGCAACGCCGCAGACGACTCACCCCGGCTGCGTAGGAGGCTGGCCTTGAGCATAATAATAATATGATGTTGTTATTGTTGGAGCACTAAGGACAGTGGAGTTGGATGTTGTTAATTGAGGTTAGATAGAGGGGGAATGGCTCCCTTATATACACACCGGAGCTGGTGTCCCAACAGTTATATTTCTCGGCTACCAAATCAATTTATAGTAGACTCATTTGTGTATAAACGTTTCATGTAATAAAGATGTTAGTGATCTTACTTACGCTGGGGGTATCCTGCTACCTCACCAGGACGTAGATATCTAAACTTTGGACAGCTTCGTAAAGCGCTGGATGTTATGACTTAAAAGTCAGGATTTGGCTTCCGTACAATGATCGAGCGGCCTTACAAAATTGGTACTACCTTATATTTCCGACGTGTGTCGCGATACAGAGGATACACGATCATCCGAATATACTGCAACGCCGAAACTACATAATGGCGTATCTACAATACGCCAACTGGTTTTCTGGTCCGGATGTGTCCTATCAATCTGCGACCGTTCGTTCGTAAACTTCAAAGTTAGGATGGATGAAATTTATACCTCCAAATCTGTGTTCGCAAGAGATATCAACGTTTCTTTTTCACGAGGAAATCCGCAAACGAGGGCGCGCGTGAAATAGATCAAGGAATCAATACTGTTATCCAAACCACAGTTTCTTGCTTTTCGACGTCATATGGGTTCTCAATTCTCTTTCATTTGAGACAGATATGTCCATTATCACGTACTCTTCGAGTACAAAAGCAAATATAGCTACGACTAGCCCATGTTTCAAGCTAGCAACGCATGCATATCGTTGAGCTAGGGAAAAGCCAGTCACTGCCAGAGCAGTAGCTTTCTCGTTTAATAATGAAGCCTCTTTGAACTTCCGATTATAAAACTATGTTTCTAGTGTTGCCCGATGCGCTATAACATGGTGTTCGTACCATTCCGGAGACGTTGTTCCTCCTATATCTTTTTCTCTCTCTTTTATTTCTTAGATCCAGAGCATTATAACGCATTGAATCCGGTCGGTCTTATCGTTTCTGCTCCATCGCTACGAGAGGCTATCCTGCCGGATGCTTCCAAAAACTTAGTATCCCTCGAATATCCATCTCCTACCTAAGTATTTGGGATACTGTTTCCACTGCAGAACTTCCTTCAGTTTTAGATGTTCTCTACTCCTGGAAAATTCTGTAAAACACCAGGTAAACTATATGGCACACCTCTAAGGGCCCAAATCACATTATTCCTGCTCCGTATATCCAGCTTCTTCCAAGAACTACTAAAAGTATTCGCTTTCACAACGTGGGCGGAACTTATAAATTCTGCTTGAGTCCCGCTCTACTCGGCAAATGTGTCTCTCGTCTAACTTTTCCTTAGTCAGACTCTTAATCTCTTCGTCGGCCGAACGTATAGCTCCATTAGTCAATCGCTTAAATGTATGAATAGTTGTTATCCTCCTTCTGTCTTCCCGCCTCCTCTTATTTGTAGTGCGTTCGGTCTAGTTCCACGTCCAGCACGGACCATACTGGTAAAATACTAGGAATGGAGTTCCCCTCGAAATGTAATTTACTTTAATTTTCGATTATACTTAGCAATCACGGACTTTCGTGCCACTTCCATTACCAAATCGATCTCGACGCTTGATTAGAACAGCATCGATTTCCATTACCGTAGTGCTCGAAAGTGAGATTAATGAGGCGCTTACTGCCGTGCTGACAATGTGTAAGCTCTATCTCGAATCCGGGATTAAGGGCTTTAATTGTGGCAGCAGTCGATCACGCAAGCTTCTCCTGAAATATATGTCGCGATAGTGAAACACGACATTGTTTAATCTGGTAGTTCTACTATGTAATCTTTCCAATCCACCTAAAGCTTACCGTCGGGACCTCTACTCCAGTGGTTTCTTCGAGTAATTAGTCACTAGGTTTCATTCATTCCGGAGTTTTTTTTTAGGTTTCATGAACAAAGAATTTACTCGACGCTATGATCCAAGGTTCGCTAAGAAAAGCATCAGGCTGCTAGACCTATGAAAGACTTCTTTTGCCGGTCTCACAAGTTATGCCCCGCGGGATATATATTCGATAGTGTAGATATCCGATCCCGATTTTATTGTCCAGCAAGTATCCATTCCATCCAGCTTCAGTGAGATAATAAAAGGACGTGATTAGAGTGATTAGATGAAGCACGAGATATAGCTTTAGGAAACAGACCGGTCGTTTTATGCTTGAACGCGGATTGTGTTCAAGTGATTACATGAACGTGGATTTTACATGACGCCATAAGCCATGGTTCTGCAATTATAAAAGTCTTTGCGCTGATTGGATCTTTGACGATCTCCTAATCCATCTCACTGATTATGGCTTATGACTAGGTTCCTCGTTCGATAGCTTAGAAGTATTTCCGATTTACGATCTCGTTTTCAACAAGTATCTATTTTTTGGCTTTTATAGCGATCAAAAAAGAACGTGATTCAATTTCTCAGAGGGATACAAGAGACTTAGTCAATAAAGGGGTACCGTTTTATGGGTCAAATGCAAAAGCGGATTGAAACGCTGGGGATTTCGTAAGAACGCAGTCCAAGCTACTCTATGAGCCGTTATGGGCCGGAGATAAAAAAGAGGATCGAACTAATTATATCATTTGAAGCTATAATCTCCTCTGGCTCGTATCCGTGAGTTATACCTTCTTTGCGCAAGTGCTCATTTAGGTGTGGTTTAACGGTATGCCTGAGCAAGATTTTCATGCCTTTTGATAAATATAGAACTTTCTGCCGCTAAACTAAAAGGCTCTGGCCGGGGTTTTCAGGTGGTAGAAGACTAGTAGTATAAGAATGCCCCGCGAAAAACAAACAAGCCTTCTTATCGTGGACGATGATGTGTGGTTTGAAGAAACCTAGATATCAATCCAGACGAAGTCTTCAAGTATTTAATTCGCTACGATTCCGACGTTTTTCATCATAATGCAGTTAGCAGCATATACCAGCGCGGGTCGATTGGTACTTTTTATCGAGACCCTGGAAGGGCTCTAGATTGCCGTAGATCCTGCTTCGATATCAGCCGCAAAACCTTCCAACCGTTTAGTGCACGTATCCCACGTGCCTAGTTTCGATAACAGTTTTCAACTTTCGATACTGTTTGTTTCTATGATTGGTGTGGTTGGAATCGACGAATGGTGATATCAAAACCAGATATAATACGTATTGGCAGATACGAGACTCCATAGAACTCTCTTTGTGATGCTCTACTTGTAGCTTATGCAAGCCTATAAGTGTTTAAATGGTAGTCAATCACGAAACGACTTTTGCTCATTGAATGTGAGAGCGACGGCGTAGGTTTGTTGGAGGCTGTCTATCTAGTACGCAAACTGGGTGTTATTTTTTTTTTTTTGTTCAAATTCCGAAGGTCATGGGGCTTATGAATTGTCTGAAAGGTGCATCGCAACAATGTGACGATGTTTTTTTTTTTTTTTGGCTTTGAAATATCGTGCGTACGAGTAATGCTATTCATTTTTATCCTGCATGACAAAGTTGGAGACTTCCACAAGAGATTGACGAAAGTTTCACAGTTATCTATCAAACGAAAAATGAAGGGAAGAAGGGGGGGTTCTCTTTTGCTGTTATCACTTCGGGGTTTGGTCGCCTCTTCCATAGACCGAAGAAAAATGATGATTTTTCTCTGAGTAAAGTAGCTATTGAATAATTTTCAGGTAGCTGAAACTTTTTGATAGGACCTCGTCAAGGTTAGACAGAGTTGATGCTACGCACTAGTATTTTGGTATTCATATACATTTTCACAAATTGATGTTCACGTTGAGTACGTAAAACCACGCAGGAGAAAAACGGCAAACGTTTCAATTGCTCCCTTCTATTGCTATGCTGTACAAGCCAAATTTCGTTTCAGAGTCGATGAGGTACTCATTTTATCAGGTACTGACATACATCAATTTGATGAGTTCCGTCAAATATGGGGTGGACGACGCGCAGGCTCGAGACCCTACGATAGTCAATTAGGCATGCCGACGTTGATCAAGATAGCTCCACCAATTTAAGGCGTACAGTTGGCTAAGCGTGTGAAGAGCTGGACATTGGTCGTAGCGCCCCCGGAGCTCACTAAATAGTTGAGTAATATGATATATTTTAGTGTTGCGTTCCGTCACTTCACAGTTTCTCGACTTCTTCACCTTTGGAGGGAAAAATATGCGTGGATGAACAATTGACCGAACCTCCTAGTAGTATGAAATCTTGGGCGCGCGCTGTTCGAAACGAGATAAAATCTCATACTCAAACCGCTAATAATGAAATCGGTAGATATCCTGGGTGCGCTCCGTCTTCAACCAGCACTTTCTTTCCCCTTCGGTCAAAAAAGGTTGTTTACGAGACTGGGTGCGTCCGGCGCTTGAAGCAATATAACAACGCTTCTTCTCAGAATTAATAATATCTGACGCCTCCTCCTCTCATTTTCGGTAGAGCTGTCGGTTCAAGGAGAAAGCTTTCTCCATTTGAATGCAAAGGCCTTAAAGCTTTGTTTTATCAATTTTGTATCGTTTGGCATTGAGTGGTGCTACTATGTAGTGGCTTTGTACCCCTCCCTTTCTACTCATCTTCCTTGTGCCTTTCTTTTTCCTTTTTTTTTTTTCTTCTTCCTATTACCGAATCAACCCGCCGCGACAATGACCCTCACGCGCTTCTATCGCGAGTTGTTCGGCTCCAATGGCGGCGGAAAGGCAAATTTAAGCAAAACACTTCTTAAGTGTATAATCAGGATTGTCGTCTTTTGATGCGGCATATGCGTCTGAGAAACGTCAGGTTGAGATAATAAAACGACGAACATCTCGCAGCTTAAGGTTTCTATCAAACCAAAACCACCTGCCGAATTCTTTT
>AZLU01000002.1:730446-859439 GCA_002224055.1 Pezizomycotina sp. ARF18 | reverse complement strand
ACCCAAGCCAAAAGAATTTTCATCAGTAAAACAATCAAAAAAAAATATATCCAAAAACATCAAAACAGTTATTCCATACGACTGTAAACCATCCCCTATTCCATTTATAATTTCTTTTGATTTTCCATCTAGTTTTTTTCCCTAAATCCCCAAATTCTAACCTCAAGAATAATCCCGCAATAAAATCTCATTGCATATAAAATAAAACCTGCATTTGGTTACCGGCTGCACGGAGAAATTGAGATGGATCAATGTTATTCCGATAGCCCGCTCTCATGTGGAGCCCAAGCCACGATCTTGACAGTGGACTCACGAATGCTAACGCTAGTGGCTCGCAGTAAATACCTTTTTTTTTTTTTTTTTTTTCATCGGAGTGGATAACTCTCAGCTTCAAACGGATAATATTTACACTTTTGAAGAAGCATAATGCGAAATAAGCTACCTTCCCATATCGTAATAGTTAAATCGCGGGGGAAAAAAGGCTACCATGGAGCTTAGAATCACGACCGTAACTTTGGTTACACAGGGGGTAGTACGCTGAGCCGTCCCGGGTTTCTCTCTACTATCATGCAAGCGTCAATTATAATATTGAACACAGCGAAGGCATATTATTATAATATTGATGTTAAGAGGCGGGGCGAGGCGCGTGGTAATGCAGTGGAAGCAATACCTACGGAAAGAAACTAACTAAAGAAGGTCTAGCGACTCTAGCCCTACGCTAGCCTTAAGGCCAGGCGCGTAGACTCTTAGCTTATTCTTCATGAACAGCATCAGCCATCATTATTACGTTACAAAACCTTACCCATGAATCACAATCGAAACCTACCCCTCCTCTGGGAGGCTGGATGAGCTTCGCATGGCGCTGAATATGAATTTGTAAAAGTTCGTTTATTTATCATTTACCAAATTGAGCAAAGCCCGTTGAGCTTACGTATGAGTTTTCTCTTAATAGTGACTGTGATGAGATGCTGTAGGATTCAGCCGCTACACAGATACCAGACATCGGCTCATGGCTAATTACTAGTAGCTATATAGCGCTTTTTTACCAAGCTTGGAATGCACCTGGCCTGACTTTTGCTTTAACCTCCATGGCGGAGTAGGCGATAAAAGAAGGCTCGCTTTAGCCGTCTGGATCTATAGAGGGCAGTCGTTACACATACCAGGTTGCATCAACGTCCAAAGTAACTGGTGCAATAATCACATGTAAGTGGAAAGGATAAGAAAAAAAGGGGGAGAAGAAGGACAAGAAAAAACATCAATGCCTCTGTAAAATATCCGGAATCAACAAGCCACGATCTTAACGTCTTGAAGCTACAGCTAGTACATGCTCGAGCGCTTGACGGAGCCATGCTAGCTTATATTGTCATGGCCG
Source organism: Pezizomycotina sp. ARF18 (assembly GCA_002224055.1). Classification (NCBI taxonomy): domain Eukaryota; kingdom Fungi; phylum Ascomycota; species Pezizomycotina sp. ARF18. Next base: position 858,067 of record AZLU01000002.1, on the reverse strand, counting down.
TGTACATTAACGGATCGCATGAGTATGGGAGGACCCTCGACGTGGCTTTCAATTTTGAAGCGAAGCTGTTCGGCTTTGAGAAGTTGAGGCATATGGTGATTTCCCGCCATTGTACGCACGTGGTGCGGATGAAGTAATATTTGCTACCGGGCGAGGGAAAGTAAGATATCGAGATAGGTAGGCACAATCACGATCACTAAGCTGCTCGATAAGTAAGGAGGGCGACTGGGCGTGGTGGATGTGGTTCTATCTATTATATAAAGAGCTCGTTCTCCTTCGAAATGAGAGAATCGAAAGAGCAGCATCGAAAAACATCAGTATCCAAAAAGCATTCTATCTCTAGTCTACTTAGTATCCACAGTATATCTGGCGAAAATATCAACTCAACGGCTTCAGAGTTTACTAGACATCTCGAGCTCAGTTTATCCTCTTTCTTAAGCATTTCATTTTTTTTTTTTTTTGAAACACCGCATTCCAAAAAACATTATCCCATTTTCTAGCTCTTTCCCGTCGCCCCTTTCCCCTTCGTTGTTCTTGCTCCCTTTCTCACTTGCCTTTACTCACCTTTCTACCTTGTCTATACTTCCTCTTTATCCACATTAAATTTACTCCCCTTTCGCTTTATTCACCAGCAAAGCTACCGCAAAGCCAATCGGACCCACAATGCATATCACCTCCAAAACAGCCCTATTGGCCCTCTCGGCCTCCTTCGCCGTCAAATCTCTAGCCGCTCCCGTCCCGCAAAGACGGCGACACCAAAGCCGCAACCGGTAGCCGAGCCTTATTAAAGTAAAGTTGCATCTTTGGGTCTTCCTTCGGAGTTGGCAGGCGGCAGCTGGTGCAGCCCGGAGGCGGAGGAGCGGAGGGGGTAAACCACCGCACCGCTTGGTGGGCACTACGTCGATGCGCTTCGCCGACCGAAAGTACGGGCTCGAGATCCAGCAATTGGTCGATCCATGGGACCGACTGTTGAGGAGCAACGCGCACAACAGCAGGAGTTCGCAAAGGAGGAAGCCGAAAAACCGGTAAAGAGCAACTTCAAAGAGTACAAAAACAAGGGAGGGCCAGGATATTTCGAAAAGGACGAGAACGGTGAGTTCACTGGAAATACTATATCCGACCTTAGAGACCTTCCGAAGTACGCCCAGCAGGCGCCTCACCACCACCAAGGCCGGTATGGTCCTGTCGCGCATCACAGGCGCATTATAAATTCTATGGCCCAGGTGGCGACCTTCAAAGGGCGCTTGGGCCCGGCGAAAAGGCGGGACACGGATCCACGCGCTGGGGATGGTTGGGGCCAAATCTTCGATCACCCGCAAACCGGTGGCGCGAGCCCCTCGAGCTCAAGCTCTTCAGGGCCAACAGCCCGCACCATCCCACCGCAGGTGCCTCCGACTCCAGTGCTTCAGCCGCCGTGGTGCCTGCACGACCCGCACCACGCCTCGGCTCGGGCGCTGCGCCAAGCGGGTCCACCGCGGGAGGATCCTCGACCGGGACCGGAAGCGAACGGGTAAGAATGGTAAGATCCGGATTCCCACCAGGCGGCACGGACCCCAAGGGCCTCATGGATCGGACCCGGAGGATCAGCGGGAGGAGCAGCCGGTGGAAGCCCGATTGGACACTAAGCCCGCGATGGACTCGACGCCGCTTTACCTATAGGGGCAGAGTTCCACGCCTCCCCAGCACCACTATGATGGCCCTTCTGCGTGGTGTCTCAACACCATCGGAATTTTATCTTTTTATTTGGTTTTTTCTAAACCTTTTAACTTTGCGTCTATGCACCATGTTCCTTCCTGATTTTAAGTCTTTTTGTTCATGTTCTCTACCTTTCTTTTCATCTCTCTGCTTCTGCTTCCCACTCCCCTTCCTCCAAAACTTTAATAAAAAAAAAAAAAAAAAAAAACCATGTAAATACTTTTACGCAGTTTTATGGACTTCTCTTTTTTCTTGCATTCTAAGCTGGCGTTTTTGTCTTGGCCCCTTGCTCCTTGCTTCTGCCAACTAATACTTTCACTTCTTCCCATTAACGTGCCCGTTTTACCATTCTCTCGCTTCGCAAGTTTATGGTTGTTTGATGTTCCGTCTATCCTTTCTTTACATGTCCTTCGTTGTATATGTGTTCCATTTTACTTTTCTTGAGCCCTGAACAAAGTAGCGTGGTATCACGCGCTGTGTATTTCATAGTCTTTCTTTTTGCGTAACAGAATGCTACCGTCTCTTCGATTTTAGAATAACCACATAACAGAATGATAGCTTCTCTTCGCCTTTAGACAACCGGAATTCACTTGTCCCAACTTTTAAAAATGTCTTTTCATGTAGATTGTATCCTCTAGAAGGTCAAGGTCTTCGATGTTAAGTTTCATGATCTATATATTTGTTGATCCTGACGGTCGATTTCTAGAGAATTTCCGGAACGACCTGTGATATCCAACTTTTGGTGTTTTATCAAAAGCGGTGTAGATATTCCAAATTGGGCCGGCGAGGTTGCCGGTTCAGCAAAAAAGCAAAATAAGGTACAGACAGCCGCAAGCAGGAGAAGTAAAAAAAATTAAAGGAAATTTAAAAAATAAATTCCCGTTCGTCATTTTTTAAAAAAAAAAAAATCCACACGTCAACACCAACACACCTTCAAAAAACATCGCGAATCTCATCAGCTTCCCCGAGGAAACGACATCCTTCCATCATCCATCATCCATCACAGCACCGACATCATCATCATCCCCATCGTTATCATCAGTCCTGCGTCACTCGCCATCCCTTTCCCACGACTCATCCCTCTACCGTTTAATCGCTACCTCTAATTACTATTTAGCTTCCACAGAGCCATCCGCACCCTCACGAGTCCGCAGCAACAGAGCTTCATTCGTCGCCCCGACATTCCATCTAGATTCATCGCTTCCGAGGTCACCTTATCCCTTGAGGAACTATAAGGGAACGATTCAGCGCATTAGAGCGAGAGCTGCCGGCAAGACTGCAGGATCACCACTAGACAGATCTATTGCTGTGAAACCCCTTTCGCACGATTCGATTCGATTCAAGCTTACGACGTTGCGCCGTCGGTCGCATGGAATGGAGCTACTCACGAAATAAAGGATCATCATACTTAAAATTCAAAGACAATAGAGAAGAGGGCAGAGGAAGGGGAGGAGAAAGGAGCTATCGGTGGACGTGGGGCCGACAAGGTAAATTATCTTGTCCTGGCCTTTTGTCCACACTACTACAACCATGTTACCCTCCCTTTCCTTAGAAAAAAATAAGACCAGCATATTATTACAGCAAAGAGCTAACATTTCTATTATTAGTTAATAATATAGAGGGAATACAAGCCAATCACTCCCACCACAACCCACCACGATCGCCACGTCAAGTGAAGGACCTCACAATGTATAGAGCACGAGCTACCTGCTTTTTACTGTGGGAAGTCGAGACTGGTCAACTCCCAGACTCCCACTGTGCGATATTTCAAGTGTCCGAACTGCGATGCTGAAAATCGGTTTGATGAGGTATACTTTCTTTTTTTTCTTTTCTTTTTTTTTTATTTAATTTATTATTCTATCCCCACCTATTCGTTTTTTTTTTTTTTTTTTTTTTTTTTGCTATCAAATTTCTACACTATTAAACATCTATCTTCCATTGATTGCGCACAAATATTTTACAAAACATTTTCCAACCTCAACTACAACAATCAACTGAAAAATCGCACCGCCACTATTGTTCTTTATTTATTTCCCTATATTCAACATATATACAAATTTCTTTACAAAATTCACATAATTCATTCATTATTCAATATTTCCTCTCCTAGAATTATCGCTCATTTCTTGATATATATTCCCCTTCTATTCCTATTACAATCATTCCATTACCTCCCATCTCTACCTTCTTTCCAATATCCTTTACCATAATCTCTTTTTTATTATTATTATCTAGCAGGAACAAGATAAATGTTTACTGACATGGGGCGGTTTATTACCTTCGCAAACGGCTCAAAGAGAGGTGAGATTGAAGACTTTGCTCCGGAATCGCCTCCTCAGCGGGAGAATATTCGATATGGCTTCCGAGCTTCTCAAACAGCAGCACTCGGCAGCCGGGGGAGCCTGTCTGTTGCAATACCTGTCTCCGAAACCAGGCTCTACTCGTGCAAAACCTTGCTGAGTATCTCCCGATGAGGACCACCCTGATTACGACAATTATGTCGCCAATCTGGACAATTACCGCCGGCAATGCGAGCAGCGCTACCCTCCACTCTGCGCCGACTGCGCCCCGAAGGTACACCGAAAAATACGTCAGATGAATTACATGGCTAAATCTACCAGCCTGGGGAAGCTGCTCGAGAATTCGGACCAAATGTTGAAATCGCGCGCTCTTCACTCTCGAGTCGTCTGGGGTCCCGTGCTGTGGGCCAAGTCCTTGCTGTGGATGAGCTGGGGTGCGGCTTACATCGGATCGATATTACTCCTGCTCTCTGGCATCTCTGCGGCGCAATGTATCCGATGTTCCTGGAGAGCAGCGGCGAGCTTTCGCTTGAGGCTTGGAAGATCTGCTTGCGTCAGAGCAAGGAGAACCTCACGCTTGGATCGTCCTGCTATGCGGTGTCGACAGACTGGGTCAGGAATCTGTTCCCATGGGTTCTCCTCCTTCTGCCATGGAATTACAAGTGGTTGAGCGTTAAGAGGAACCTGGATCTTATGTGATTAACCTGTCGGATTATTTCAAATGCCAGGGTTTGTTGGCTGGTGTCTTGTCCCTGGACTGGCTGATGGTCGGAAAGGTCCGCGAGGAGAAGAGCTTGGAGAAGTTCAACACCATTTTTCTAGTTTTGGAAATTCTGGTAAGTCGCTTTCTGTTGCCGATACATTAAGACTGATCACTAACATTTCTCTTCGCCAAACAGCTGTTTTGGGTGTCGATGACTTCACTCCGGGTTTCATATCCCACGAAAATCACGTTCAGAGAAAAGCCAGTGGCGATACCCGAAAGCTCCAAGCCCGAGGTATCGCAGTCGGATCTACCACCTTCGCCGGAACCACCGAGAGCAAGACAAGCAGCGCCAGTTAGCAGAAGCTTTGGATTTGTTCCAGGAAGAACTACAAACGTTCTAACACGCTCGCAGTCGAGCGCAGCAGCTAATGGATCGTCATCACTCTCCTTTAACTCTTCCTTCAGCCAGTCCATGAACAACCTTGCGCCAAACCCTCTTCCGTTAGTGTCGACTAGCCAGCAAACGAACTCTCAACCAGAAACCTCGTTCTGGGCTCCCAACCGCAACCCTCTTACCCGACGACTGCACAATCATCATATGATGCCGATGCGATGGAAGTGACAACGAGCCACCGGCGTCGCAAATGTCCCAACTCGGAAGCTTCAATACCTCGTTTCAAGACAACCGCTTCGCGTCTACCACGCCCGTGGGTACCCCTACCAGACGACCACTTCACCACCGCGCCTATTCTGACTCATCAGATGAGGGCGACGACGAGTCTCCAGTCAAGTCCCGAAAGTTGCTCACCAATTCAGATGGCGTGTCATACACCCCTCTCGCCCCAAGCAAACTGAACGCCAATCTTTTCGCCGATAACACCGGTTTGGAGGGACTTTTTGAGGCTGCGGCCACGTCTGGAAGACCCCGTTCCGGCTATGAGCACCAAGGCTGTTATTAAGGTCTTGCCAACTTTGTCGTTGTACCATTAGCTGTCATTCTATGCATTGCGGTCACTGTGCAGTTGGAGTATATCGGCTGGCCGTCTGCTCTGGCTACATGTGTCGCTATGGCTGTTGGACCCTTCTGGAGGATATGTGACTACTACTGGCGATTCAAAGGACTTCCCCCATGAAAACCCTCATTAAGAAGCGTCGGGGATTTTTGTTCAGTTGTCTCGAAGTCCTGCTTGCCGCCTTTCTCATGACCTTTAACCTATTGATGTTAGCGTGGACGAGGCTAAATACTCATCAATCACCCATGGAGATGCCGACTCCGGAAGAACAGCCGATCTTTACACCAATTGCCGACATCTTCAGTCTCGCAACCTTTACCAATGCTATAAACCCAACTACTATCCCCACGTCAACGCAATCCGCGTCACCTCCAACTATCGCTACCACCGAATTCTTGATTTTAGCGCAGGCGTTACTATCAACGTCATGGCCACGAAGCTCTTCTCACTCTTGTTACTACTGCACCAAGCTTTCGAACTGGTCCTTGTCCTCGTCCGTAGGAATATTCCTTCGGATTCTGAACCTTTGGAACAACTCGACGGCAGCATGAGACACGGTCGGCGCTCATCGCGGGACTACGGCGTCAGTCATGCCGTAAACCAACCCTTCGGGAAGCGCTCGCCGAGCCGCTTTCTTCATTCAAGATGATGGGTCGCACCGCGCCTCCGGCTCACCGCAACGACAATAGCGATCCGTTTGGTGTTTAAGTCTCGGTGGTGGGTCTTCATCGCTCGTCCGTACGCAGTCATCGCCCGACCGACCTATAACACATGGCGGAGGAGGGACGGCGGTGGTGCGAGTGCCGCGCCGCTGTACATGAAGAAACCCGTCTTTGGCATGTCGACGAAGGCGTCACAGTGCCCCCGACGGGAATCGGTGGTTTCGGCGAAGGGATGACGCTTAGGGAAAGGGCATGATAGCGAATAAGAAGAAGAATACGGCGTGTGATTTGGTTGATTTGGTTTTTTTTTTTTTTTTTTTTTACTTTAAAAAATTATGGATGGCATGGTCTTTGTTTCCTTTTTTTTATTTTAAGATCTTCATTGTACCAAATAGTTTTTTTTCTTCTTCACATATTTTCTAGCAACTTTTTTTTTGGTGGGATCGTGGGATGCGTATCGTCGTCCTCTTCGGTTTTAGGTCTTTACAACGGCATGAATTGAAGAACGAGCATGAAATAGCAAGGACTTTTTCAGCAAACATTTTGTTTTCAATAGCGTGGATGCCTGTCGTCTTTTATTTTCGACTTGCAGATATGTGAGCGCTGAGTCAAATAAATGACCTTCGCTTCATGAAAGAGCATGAACGACGGGCAGCTACCGCAATTTCTCACGGACCTATACTCTTGGGATTTCAGCTACTATATCGAAGTACGATCTTGAGATATAACATTTATCGAAGAATAAGTCTTCCCTATATATGCGCATCAAATTCTACTCGAGACTTGGATCTAACCTCATTGTGTCATCCAGTCTATTTACGTTCATTGTTGTATTTTTACGGGAGGATTTATATCACTTTTCCATTATTATGGCACCTGCATTCCATATTTTGCTTCTCGCTTCAATATTGGCGAATATAACACAACTATGCTGAACGGTGTCGATATGACCTTTTCGTTCGTAATGCTTTCTCATACTTCTAATGCAGAAAAGGCTGACTTTCTCCGCAATGCCGCTGTCACAAGGTCTTCATTATTGTTTCAAATACCTCCAGAGAACGAAAAATGTCTTTTGTAAACAACTAATGCATCATACTGTCTCCAGCTTAACTATTTCCTTGGAACATGAACGATAACGTGATCGCGATCTAGCAGCTTACAATCAGGGTCCAGTGCACGGAGAGCCTGTCAGAGAATGCGAAAAAGGGCCTAGGGCTGAATCATATATATGTCACGATGTCGGATCGGATCTGCAGCACAAGAAAATGCGCAGGGTATTATACCGGTTAGAGCAAACCGAATAACTACTTGTGTACAGGATTATTTTTTAACGGGATCTCTTTTATACGGAGACATTATTATTATATAAATATAGATCTGATACGTACTTAAGTATACACAAGTCCGTATCCCGAAAAATCACCTAACGTCTAGGTTTTTTCGCGGAGAAGAAGGGGAGGGAAGGGGGAGTAGGGTCCCAGTCTCCCAGACTAGAAGGGGGTATATTAAAAAAAAAAAAAAAAAAAAAAAAAGTTTAAAACGTATCTGAATGTCCGAGGCGGAAAGGGACCGGACCGTATTACGGGTTCAACGTTTTTTTCTTGTCACGGGGTCTTAGATGTTAGAAGACGCAAGCCCTTGAAAGGGTACTCCCGTTAGCAAAATATAAAACATACGAGAAAAAATCACGAACAAGGCTTAATGGCTCAGCAAAGCGTGAATGATAAGTGTAAATTTCGTAATTTTATCCTAGTAAATGTCTTTTTGTTGCAAACTTGCAGAAGAAGTCAAGCCCCCCTTGCGAGCTCTTCACCCCGGCCCCGGAAATCCTTGGGGGGACTTGAGCCCTATCGATTGCCGACTGCGCGTTGTGACCTGATCTACCCACCCCATCAGCCTCCGCTAAATAGCAAGAAAGAAATGTATCAGAAAGTAACGGGCATCGAGCTTGACAACTTTGTCGGTCTTTTCATGGTCATACTTTTAGACATTTTATACAGGGCTGTTCTAAAACCGCTCACCCTTGTTTTTCTTTTTGCTCAATAATGGGGGTGGACTATGGACGGTTGCTTGTGAAACCCTTCAGTTAGTAAGTATGAATAGTGGAGATGGTCCACTCTAGCTCTGCACTCCACCCAAATATTCTGGGAATATCCTATCTCAATCCTTTCACCCCATACACTTTTGCCATTTTTCCTCCCCTCAAGTGGATCACTGAGAAAATAAGGCGATGAATCAGGAATCAGAATTGAATATGATTCCTTTTTTCTTTCTTCTGCCTTGTAGATATTCCCTGACTGTTTTCCAGGGTTCTATAGCTAGGGTTTATCCATAATAATGTTCCCACAGATACAATGTATACTTTTATCTTCCCCCTTGCCTTTTTTACGTTAACACCGAAATTATACCGCAAGATCGTCAGCCGACGTAAATAAGTTAGTTTAAATCGTTTAAAAATCGCCTAGATAGGTTATATATACTTTAAACCCAGACGGTATTAATTGAATAAATGTCGTAAAAGGAAAAGAGCGTCACTGTTTTCTCAAAAGCAAGGACCCATTTATGCAAGGTGACGCCTTCAACCATGAAACTCCAACAACGATCGATACTATAGAAACCCAAGGTTCCTAGCCTTTCCCTCTGCGATTTTGAAATTTAAATATAGAACAGAAATGCATCTGATCGTATTCCTCTTTCCCCCTTTTATACACTGTTCTATTGTCCTTGATTTCCAACTGTACCTTGGGGTGTACCTTGTGAAAAAAAAGAGTGGAAGTGTAAGGACCCTTAGCTAACTATCTCCACTTTTCTTCCCTTTTCAATTGTTTGTTTTTGGTGGGGTATGCAGCAAGATAGCTAAAGGTAATTTAAATTTACACTACTCTGCAGGCGTCCTGTTAATGCAAAAAGTTGGTCGGCTCGTGCACTATCATGGATCTTCAAGAAACGGCAAATACCGGCGGGGAAAATCCGAGGCTTCGACGGACTTCTAGCATCTGTTCTCCACTTTCTAAGTAGGTGCGCCGTGCGCCGTGCACCGTGCACCTTGAGGGGAATTTTTGTTTCCATGGTTTAATATAGTTTAATATAGCGGTCCACTGTAAATCTCCTGAATTCAGGAAACCTTTTTAGTAATCGATTGGGTGATTGGCTAATGATAATCCATTCTTGCAGATTATTTCGGATAGTGTGGGGACATTTCTTACTTACTAATGTGCTAATACCTTTTCATTTTATACTGAGAAAAAAAAATCACTCGTGATATGTGCATGTTTTACGCGGAACCGGGAAGTTCGTTGCGGGTTGCCCTCTGAGAAAGAAAAAAAATAATAATAAAATAAATAAGAGACGAGGAATGTCTCTTCGAAATCAAGTAGATAATGTATAATGAAAATATCCATGTCTATAAGATGAGTCAAAAAGAAAATAAGTTTCTTGATATACAAAAAGACGTCAGAGCTCAGGATGGAGTACGTATATAAAAGAGGAATTCCTGCTATTTTCTTAAGGGAAAAAAAGATCCCACGCACCCACGTTAGACACGATGATGATAACAGTGTAAGAAATAGAGATAAAAAGGCTAAACTCAAAATCAAATCGCGAAAGCAAAATTCGGAAACCCTAATCATTCGCAGTAGTTTTGCCCTCTTTGTCCTTTTAGAATCCGTAGTGATTTCGGGAGTGCGGTGATGACATTTTTTGTCTCCACTTTTCCGGTGGAATCCGGTACAGAACATTCCCTAGAGTTTCTCCCGCCACCCCCTCCGAGATGGGCTAAGATACCGGTATATCTGGACCTATATTTTCTTCTCCGATTGACAGCCCTTTTTACTATTTTGTCTTTGCCACGAGTCAGACCATGCGGACAGCTGACCCCACTTTCATTCTCCTTTATCAGATCCCATCATGGAAGCTTATAAAAGGAACCTGTTTTCTGGGAAAAATCCAAAATTGAAAGAGCGCCTTAAATTTTCTTCTTTTTCTTGCCCTTTGAAAAAGGGTTTTGTAAAAAATGCATGTCGCACTTTAGGCACAGGTTTCAAAAAGATCTTCTTTAGATAAGGCATTGTGAACCAAAACAGAGAGTCCGAACCTTTTTTTTCGCGCATTGGAGGAAGAAGGCTGATAGCCTTATGACAGAAATACATCATTGCATTGAAATATTGCGCTAGGGCACAGCTCCTTAACTTAAGAGAAAAAAAATATCATATGAAGGCATTGCACATGTTATTCTTTTTCGCCCCCAATTGAATTGTGCGTTACAGAGAAAAGGCCAACCGAATATGGTGTGAACGTTTTTAATATATAATAAACATTTTCGCGCCCAATTCCCAAATCCTTCTTCGCGCCCGGAAGATGCGCTGTTTGTCAATGTTTCTTGATATGATATGATCCTAGATCTCACATTAAAACAGTCCAAACGTTTTGTTTCTTTTAGCGCTTGCCCTGACGTTGGGGCAATATATTAAGAATTTCGGTAGAATATATACAGGAGCGCCGTGTAATTCTCTTCGCAGCTTAAAGAGAATATATTGATTATGCCAAGATCATTGTCTTCATCAATTCAAAAAGAAAAAGAGCTATGAAGGGCACGAGCTTTTTGCCTCCCCGCGCCCTTTTGAAAAGGAAGAAAACCCCTGATTCTTCTTTTCTTTCTCGAACAAAAGAATAGAAAAAAAGCCGTTGTTAAGGCTTTTTTTTTTAGTACGATATGCTTTTAGCGGTAAAATTATTATACGACTTTTTTTTCTTTTCGAAAGTCTCACTCCTGGTATTTTTTTTTTCTTTTTTTTTTCCAGGTTTTATCAGCTGTATAATCCAGAAGTGCGAAGAATAAAAGTGAAAGGCTGAGAAAATCTCAAAAAAAAAAAAAAAAAACTGGATTCCAGGTGATCGTCTGGTCGACGACTCGAGATATCGATATGCATGTGGGACCTGAGTGCCTGAGTGCCTGAGTGCAGTACCTACTCAACTATCCCATACGAAGAGTATACGTAGGCTATATACGAGAAAAATGGCTCTTATCCGTTGCGAAACGATGAGTTGAAAAACAAAAAAAAGTATCCGCGTGTAAACGTTGCACAAACGAACGACTAAGAGCGAAAAAACCTGTCGCTCTCGTATATATATATATCGAATCATGGAAGACATTAGTTCGAGCTAACGCGTATTCACACTTTCAAAATATAAATATGTATCACTGTGCATCGTAAAAATGGCCAATTTACTGAAAATAAATAATAAATAAGACTTGTTTGCAAGCCATTTGTCGATCTCGCTGCAAGGAAGACAAAAAAGAAAAATCAAAAAAGTGGAGCTCAAAAAAAGAAGAGGAACGCCAAAGGGTACCAAAAGATACATCGTGCTCGTTGTATCTTGATGTACCCTCATTTACTACTATCTTGTCTCGCTGGGCTGCTTTGCATTAAAAATTTTGGCTTTGTCGGCGCTAGTCCGGAGGAGGAGATGTTCTAGAACAATTCCACGAGATCTTTTTCTGCCTGCCAAATGTGTGCGTGCAGAAGAAGCCCATTTAGAATGAGAAAGCTTCCACGGCGAATTTCCAATTTGAAAAAGCAAAAGGAATCCAAATAATCTAAAAAAAAAAAAAAAAAAAAAAAAAAATCACCCAGCAGAATAAATAAAATAATAAATAAATAAATAAATAAATAAATAAATAAATAAATAAATAATAAATAAATAATAAATAAATAAATAAATAAATAAATAAATAAATAAAAAATAATAAATAAATAAATAAATAAATAAATAAATAAATAAATAAATAAAAATAAATAAATAAATAAATAATAATAAATAAATAAATAAATAAATAACTAAATAATATAAATAAATAAATAAATAACTAAATAAATAAATAACTAATAAATAAATAAAAAGAAGCTCCTTCAAAAATCCCTATGGACCCAAGGAGGAGGAACACGATGACGGTTTCCATTCGTCTGTCGCAAACCTCGATAGTTAAAAGCTGATCAATGAGATCGTGACAAGCCTATTCATCATGTCATGCAGTCAGCGATTCCCGGTCACAATTATTTTTTCAGAGACAACGCGGATAGACCGTTAGCAGTAAGGCCGAATAAGAAGTAGAAGCGATAGAGATAAAGAAGGAAAAAAAAAAAAATGGGACGGGATTCTCTCCGCTCGCGGAATAGGTCTTTTTGTCCTCTTCACCTCCCTGTCTCGCACGCAATTTTGCTTGTTAACGCGACGTTGTTCCTTTTTTGGGCTGGAGGCACGACTGTGGCCCCCAAGTAGAACTTCGACGGGTCTTTCCTCGAGACAGCGCAGACTGGCGTACTTGGCGCCGGTGGCCGGAGGCTTAAATCTCACTGGGTATAATCAGGCCCACAAAGAGAGGTGCGCCAGCAATTTTTGCCCCAGACCTGCATGCTTCTTTGCCCTTTTCATCGCATTATTCTTTTTCGAAATAATATAGAAAATAATTTCCTGTCTGCGTGTGTTCTTCCCGTCTTTTTTCCCTGTTGGCTTGCTTCCCGTGACCTTATTAAACGTGGAGTTCTTTTCTCTTTTAATCTTGCAGCTTGCCTCCCTTACTCGGTCCAACTAAGGGCGTTAAATATTTTAGCTTGCCAAGTATATACTAGTAATTAGTAAACCTGGTTACTTACTCATATTTCCTTTCTTCATTACTCTCGTCTCTTGACCCGTCCTCGTGCTCTCCACGAGGCCAAAAAAAAAAAAAAAAAAAAAGGGCTCGGATTGATTACCTTTCAGGGTAGCGGAGAACGAGCGACCTCGCAAGAGGCGTTACTCGAAACTATTTTTGCCCAGTTTGAGAGCTTTTTTTTTTCGAATAGTATTCGTAGAAAGATAAAAGTCAACAAGCTTGCTTCGGCACAAGCGCATGAAAATTCGAAGCGTTGTTTTTCTTAATTCTGAGAATAAAAGCTGCCAATATCCCTTGGGTAGCGAGTCCTATGGAGTCCAAGCGGATTAGTATTCGTGTTTTTCTTAAGGTTTTAAGCTTCCCCTCACTCGCTTTCACCCGGGGAAGTCGGGAACGAATGAGAAATAAACGAGGGTGGTTAAAAAAAAAAAAATCAAGGTTCAGGAGTATAGACATGGTTGGAAAAAAGCTGAATAAAAAATGTTGACATGTCCCTGCTGGTTAAAATAGCAGCGTGCCGAACCGTATCCGTTCAAGAGTTTGAGAAAGGGTTAGAGCTAAACGTAGCAGCCGTAAAGACTTTGCTCTAACCCTAAATTCGAGAAGTAACGCATCGTCGATCTGGGGCCAAACCCGTGTCGCTGTCGGCGTGCGTGCTCACGTTACGGCGAGGTATGGGGTCACTGCAGATAATTTTTGCAGGGATATAGAGGAGAGCACCGTGAAATCAGCCCAATGTGTAAGTTCGCCAGCACACCGCTGGAAGAAAAAAAATTGCACAATGTTATTATTCTCTTTCTGCTCTAGATAGTTGTGTACAAACGAATGATTACCATGGATTATTTAGAAGGAACCTACTTTGGTTAGAGCTGACCGGGAAAGGGCATGTTGACGGAAAGTTGGTTACGAGATCCTACATCCACCCATCTTATCGCCTGATATATTATTCATTCGAATTATATACCCATTATTCAGGCAAAAATAATTGCGGGGCATTTTTGGCGCAAATATCCGTTATTGAAGAATGAGATGATATATTATCATTCACCCTGAAGGGCATTCATTGCCCGAGTAGCTCGACTTGAAGCGTTGGAGCCATGCCCTGAGCTATCTTGTCTCAAATATCTTTCGCAGTTTGCGAGGGAGAGAATTTTCCCACCGGCGCACAAGCTAGATCCGACGGAGCAGGGAAATATCTTGGTGTGCACTGACTTATCAGCTTCTCTATTACTAACCCGTCATTTTTATGAAACGAACAGAAAGATGAAAATCATTTTTAGCCTGGGAAGGAAACCGAATCGAAAAAATGAGGGGAAAAAGTTTCTATTGGTAAAAGATCTTACATGCATCGCCAGTCACCTGTCGCGTACTTTGAGCTTGCTCCACCCCTCCGCAATTTTTCCCATCGATGTGCGTTCGGCGGTGGAAGTTGGGGAACGATCCCCCGAGAGAATAAATAATAATAAAACAACAACAACAATAATAATAATAATATAATTGAGCAATGTGTAAAGAGGGAGCGCTCACTAAGCAAAAGAAGAGGAAAGCAACGGCAAGAAAAGAAGTAAAAACGAGTTATGAAAAAAATGCACCGTAGCTGCAAGTGTGCAGGGAAGCTCGAAGAGCGATCCTTCTTCTCCTCTTTTGAAAGATGGGGGGTCCAAAGTAGGTGAACTCGACGACTTCCCTGGGCTAACTAGCCAATAAAGCAGCGCCAGAAGAATATCTTTCCGGTTGACTTGAATCATAGCAGTAATTTTTTGCTTATGAAAAAGTGGTGGAAGGCACTCAAGGAAATTTTTCAGTTGTTCGTCTGCGGGCCCCACTTTTGGAGGCGTAAAAGGACGTAGGAGGCACAGACCAGTTGACTATCACGAACCAGTTCTTTTCGAAAAGGAAAGGAAAAACGAAACAATAGCGTGGGAAAGGGAATTATCGCTGTTCTTCATTGCTCTTTCCATCTTTCCATCTTTTCCTTTGTTTTCTTTTTTTCTTTTTCTTCAACCTTTAGTTATAACGTGATAGCTTCTCTCCTAATTGAGAATCTCTTATAAGCTATTATAAAATAAACTTGGTTAAATCTTCCTCGTAAAATAAAGGAGAGACGACGCTGAGATTAAGTCTAAAAAAAAAAAAAAAAAAGATTAGTAATTTATCCATTTCTCCTATCAGAAAGTAGCATCGCATCCTTAAAAGTTAAAATAATAAGTTTAGATGAAAATGGATATTGCCTTCCTTACCTTACCCGAGGAATAATAATAAGCACACTTATATAGCGTGAGCCGATTCCCGCGAATGTTTCGAAAAAGAAGCGCCAGAAGGAAATTTTGTGTTTTGTTTTATTTCCTCAAGCTAGTAGGTTTGGGTATTTGACCTTATTATACTTATCAGTCGATCTCCGTTATGAAGATCCGCCATGTAAAGTACAGCCGAATGGGGGGCGGCGAGTCGTGCCAGAAAAGGTCATGAATCCCAAAAAGAGAGGGAATAAAGGAATAGAATATCGTACCTGGCGGTGGCTGTCTCTTTTGCCTCCCTCCACCACCTCGGTGCGACTTATTTTTGAATAACCTTTGTGCCCGTCTGTTAGAATTTTTTTTTTTTTTTTTTGGCGGGATTTCTGAAGTGTTGCAGGGCGGTTGTTTCCGTGTGCGACTGCCTTTCGTCGGGTTTATCCGACAGACGTAGCGAAGGGGTAAGAACGCCAAAACCAACTGTAAAGAAACGTGGAGAGCTCGTGTGAGACGTCCAGTCGAAATGTCTCCGAACCTGTAGACAGCTATCGCATGCTGCTGTTCTCATTTGCGAAAACCGCGGAATAAAAGTCCTTTAACGTGCTTTGCCTGCAGTTGCAGTTTGCGGCTTTCTGGTGTTGCGAGGTTTCTTCTGACGCTGCCGAGGCTCGAGCGAATTCCAGGCAGTAGTAGGAGCAGGGCTCTTAGCGTGTTTGGGAGCCCCAAAAGTTGAAGGCAGGTGGGCTAATTTTAATTTGTTTTTTTGCCTTGTAATAATAATATTAATAGGTGTTTTTAGAGGACTTTTGCTATTTTCTGAGGTGTCGAGTGGGTTTTCACCTCGGTAAGTAATTGAAAATCGTACCCACGCTAAATGCCTGAGTAGGAGTATTGAGATTGAATTTCTAGATTGGAGGTTTTAAAATTAGCTGTCCAGCCTATCCTCAAACACAAAAAAAGGATTATACGAGCAACGAGACCAACTGGAACCTGTTCATTCCACGAAGGGGGGATTATACCGGCTACGGTAGATTGGTAGTGAGCGTGTATCGTCCCGAACCTCGACCTGTTATATTTAAATTACGGAGCTGAGGATCTCCCGGAGAGAAAATATAAATGTAGAATTGTTTCTGCGTTTGTGAAGTATATAATAAAGCCGTACTTGTTTGACAGAAGTGGAGAGAGTGGAGAGAGTGGAGAGAGAGTGGAGAGATAAACAGGATGAGGACGATCGAGAGAGAGAAATGTTCGCCCTCCGTACCTGGCATCATTTCCGCGAGAGGTCGGCCACGGAGAAAATAAATTGCCAGTGGATAAAAACTACAGTAAGGGAAAAAAAAAAAAAAAGGTTTCAAGCGAATGCGCCGAAATTAAACCTCCGATCGCGACCAGGTATCGTCCTTCTTAGAAAAGGCCCAAGAAAAGGATAAAGAAAGGATTTAGACCCTGCTTACGATAATTTCCATATGAGAATAATAGATAAAACAATAAGACGAATGCCGTCAATATTGTAAGTTGAAGCCCTGGCGTAATCTCAAAGCAATGACAGACGCGGAGCAGCGCTCGCGGTATCCTTTGTCCTTTTTGTTTGGTGGGAAAATGTGTGATATATTACAAGGAACAGGACTCTCAGGACAAGCAAAGGATCTTTGACCCCTTTCGAAGATCAGAAGAGCTATCGCAATCAATGCAGGTCATGGACCCACAGCCAAGGTCCTTTCTTGAAGAACAATCACCGGTTTTTGTAGCGTTGAAGACTTGGAGCTTCTAGGTCTTCATGAGAGTAGCAAATTCGATTCCTTTGATACTGCTGGGGGATATAAAAATATTTATATTTGTTATATATTGTTTGAAAAAAAAAAGAGAAACTCCCGATGCAATAAAAAGATAAATATATAGGTATATATAGACATATGAGAAAGATGAAAAGAAAAAGAGAAGTAAATACCGAGAACAGCTAAAAAATCCATCCGCAGTATATATATATAATATATAAAGGACAGAAAAGGGAGTTATTCTAATAATACAAATGTATTGGATTATTCCTTATCTTAATTGAAAATCGTGAATTATCATCCAAGAAAAAAAAAGGGCGAGGGAAGAAGCAGATGAATTCCCGTCAAGACCAAACAAAAAAAGATCGTAATAGAAAGAAATCTGAAGTACGCCGGAATGACACCAACAGTTCAGTATAGAAAGAACAAGACGTTGTGAAAAAAGAACGGATAACTATAATAGCTTAAATCGCAGTTGGAGAATTTTCGCAGCGGCGAGAAAGTCCGAACGGTGGAGGTTTCGGATGAGTGGAGGAGGTATGTAATGTTTTTCTCTTCTTCTTCGAAACCGAACTTTACTCTGATTTTGTTTTCTACCCCCTTTTTTATTAACGCTGTTTCTATCTCAGACCAGGTCCTATTCATAACAAAGGGTGTGGAGATGCGTTGTCGAATTCGATAGGGTGAGAGACTCGAGGTCGAGCTGCGAAAATGTGTGGAGAAGGGACGGTGGTATATAAGTTTGGCGTGTATAAATAAATGAATAATAATCCAAGGGAAAACTCCGAAATGGCAAGATATCCGAGATTGTCAAACAAAAGGTCAAAATAAATAGAGATATATACCAGAAAAAAAAAAAAAGAATACTGAACGCTCTTTGAATAATGAAAAGTCGGGTTAAAAAAAATCGAGTGAACCCGTGTCGTAACTAAAAGGGCCTCCTCATCAATATCGAGTAAGTTGTGATGATGTGATAGACGGCGTACACTTAAAAAGCGGGATTTTCAGCCGCTACTGAGCAAGGCTAGGGCTCAAAATTGACGACCGAAGGTATCGATTGTGGACACGTGAACCGAATCGAAAGGAAGAACGTAGTCCGACCGTGCTTGTGTAACGGTGACGCGATGAAACGGGAAGTGAAGTGGTGTAACTGATGAGCTACGAAGAGAAGAACTTCAAAACGTTCGCAATCTTCATGGGAATGATTTGTTCCCTTAGCTTTAAGGACAGGAATTTGAATTGGAGGGCGTTGAGAAACATTGCTTTTCTGAAAACGTAAGTTTGAAAAGGGAGCCTCGTGAATGCTGTGTATGATATAATCCAGCGGTCGTGAAGTATCATGAATGTTCGTGAAAATGGAAGGAATCTATGTCGAAAAAACCAGAAGGACGCCCCATGCCGGAAAAAAATTAAACCAAATGAAGAGCATATTTTAAGGAACTAAGCCGTCATGAGAGATGCTCGTTGGACTTTTTCGTAAACCGAACTCTTGAAATATCATGGTGCATAGGGATCATGGGGTTGTCCTCCTGCGATCTGAACTCCCGGATGATGACTTCGTCTCGACTTCGGCCAGCTTAGCTTCCCCGTCATTCGTTTCCATGTCTTGTCGGTTTTGCTCCTTGGGCTCGACCCAACAGATTCGCAACTCGGCGGCGTCGTCGGAGGCGTCATGGGCGTTCCGTGGCTCGATGGCGATGGTACGTCTTCTTCAATCATATGGTCATGTCCACTCCACGTATTGGGAGGCTGCTGATTGGAATGTCGATGCACCCAAGGCTGGACTGAAGGGATGGGATGACCCGCGTGGTGGTAGCTTTGCGTTCGATGACCCAGAATTTGACGTCGCCGACGAGTACGATGACGAAACGTATTCAAGCGGTGGTGGCGACGCCGATGCTCCACGCCTTTGCGCGTGAAGCATCCTCTCATCTAAGCTCCCGCGCAAGTACAGGTCATCTTGCTCTTTATCCCACGGAGGTGGATACTGAGGCGTTGCTTTGGTACGAGACAGAATTCAGGAAGGGGAGTAGGACGGATTCCATAAGTTCGTAGATAATATTGACAGCGGGATCCAAA
Source organism: Pezizomycotina sp. ARF18 (assembly GCA_002224055.1). Classification (NCBI taxonomy): domain Eukaryota; kingdom Fungi; phylum Ascomycota; species Pezizomycotina sp. ARF18. The sequence goes on along the minus strand of AZLU01000002.1, from coordinate 838,951 downwards.
CTTTCCGGAGACGGCGGGTGTATTGGTTTGGGATCGATAATAGAGCATCACGAACACCGGATGGCAGATTCACTTCCCGCGCCGTTCTGTTGTATGTAAGCATCCATGAGCCGCTGCCAGAGCATCTTCACATACTGGCAGGATTCGCTAGACGGCGAACCACCGTTTGCTGAAGCGGTCATAGAATGATAATGTTTCCGATATCTCGATGCGTCCATGGTGAATTCAAGAGTTTCCAAACAGTGGTTTTGCGACAGATAGGCCATGAAGGCACTGAGGGTATAAGGAGGGGGAGCGGTGTTTGACAGAACTTCTGCTAAAGTCGGCCGCCGAACGTTGTTTGGTATTGTGACACTGAGCGGCCTCGATTGCGGATTTTCGCTCGAGGACACATGTCGTCGTCTTCTTGGTCGGAGTGGTTGGGAGATTGATCCTCTGCAGACGAGAGGGAAAAGTGCAGTGGTGGCCGGCGTAGGCTCTTCATTGACACAACTCGAATTTTGGATGCCCACCAGCGGCTGGCTCTTCTATGGCGCCCAACCTTATATTTATCACCTTCAAACCAAAATCTTGCTGCACGAGATAGAGTTCAGACTCTAAATGTCTGAGATCTATGTCTTTGCAATGAAGAAGAGGGAAGGAAAAAAGAGGGCTTTCCCTCTGGTGTTTTGAGTTATAGATTGGGTTTTTCTTTAATGGCTTCCAGAGTGGTTCCAGAAAGCCTGAGGAACAACTCAAAAACGATCAGGCTAGCCTCAATAAAAATTCTTTTCCCTTTTCTTGCCGGGTCACCAGATCCTTTTTAAAGGGGAAAAGAAAAAAATTTAAAAAAGTCTCGGGTCGAGATGGAAGGGGGGGAGGGTTGAGTGAGAATAAATTTGGAAATTTCGAAGAGCGGTAAGAGAAACTATAGCCGTTAGGAGGTTAGCATGGAAAAAATTCCCGGAACGCAAAAAAAAAAAAAAAAAAAGGCTCACACAGGAGGGAAATATATTTCCAATATATTATTAATGTCAAGGGGAAAAGAAAAGCAGAAAAAAAAAAACGATTCAGAGAATGGAAAGATGAGAATCATTGCCATTCCTTTCAGAAGAATGGAAAATGGGTTTGCAATAATTCGTGAACCTTTTTTTTTTTTTTCGGGAATAAATAACTGAGGAGAAAATACGAAGCAAAGGCAGCAAAAAGGAGTGAGAGAACCGAGAAAGTCAACACAAGAAAAAAGTCCCCCATCACCGAGACCCTTGTGAGACTGCTGGTCTCTTATTCCTCGTTGCCTGCTCAATTTCACTGGATTGGGAATGTCAGGAATGGGATTGCAAACTGTAGGGAACTCGTCCGACAATGCCAGCCAAGTGAGAAAAAAAAAAAGGGACTAACCAGCCCGTTGCTGAGAATCGATAGATCCAAAGGACTTCTTTCCACGGAGTATAAATTCAACTTCTTCGACCCGGTGATATTTTTCGTGCTTCGAGATTTACGGAATGGGAAATGTGATATTGATGGTGATGTGGTTTTGGAATGCCGAAATTTTCCTAAGCGTTCTCAAACGAACAACGAAATCGATGACTTCAGAGGGGAAAAAAAAAAGGAACTATAAATTAAAAGAAATCTAAAGCGTTGCTCGCTGTCGAGTTCTCCTAGAAGCAAGTTAACTGTCGGTGGATGTCGCTGCTGCCAAAAAGCGCTTGGTGCTTGTCTACGCTGCAATCGGCCGATCTGTGATTCCTTCCTTGATCTCTCTGCAATGTACTGCCTCTTAAATCATTCGCAGCTGGCCTTATGTCAAATAGGTATTCTTTCTCGAATTTCCCCCCTTTTTTCTATTCCAAGAGCACCCTTCACTTCTGTTTTTCCAACGTTGTGAATTGGCAAATCTCGAGTGCTTTGTCCTGTCGAGAATTTCTGTCGGACTTTTTCCCGCACCGCACAAACTACTTCCTTCCTAATCCTGAGCCGGTTGGAACCAAAAAAAAAAAAAAAAAAAAAAAAAACACCTTATATCTGGGAAAAATTCCAAAATTTTTCTATTCCCTTGCCGACGCCTGCTGATGGTAATGATCCCTTATTAGTCGTCGACAACGGACTTTTGGTCGTAAATAGGAAGGGGTTATGCTTTGTTTTTGTTTGTCGGGGGGTCGAGGATGAATAATGCGTCTCAAATCCAACTCATTTCTGTCCAAAAAGAGAACCAAAAAAAGAGGTCAGGTGAAAGGGAAGGAATAGCTGAAGAAGAAGACAGGTAGATATAAAATCCACAAAAGCCAGATGTTGCTCCGTTCAAATGCAGTTCCGTCTTTTTCTGCAACGTTCAGTGTTCTGAAGTCCTCGTATGTTCGTGCTGTTACCGCTGCAAGGTTCCAAAATGGAGAATAAGAAACTGAGAAAGAAGAATTCGAGCAGGCGCGGGCATATGATGATAGATCGTGGTCGTTAGATGGTCGTGATGATGATGTTGATGATGATGATGCGAAGGGGGTGAGGAGGGACGTTGTGCTTGTAAGGAAGGAGAGAATGTGTGAGAGTTTTAAAAAAGAGAGAGAAGGGAAGAAAACTACAATACAAGATGGACCCAGGTTTGTATTGAGAAAAGAACCGCAGACAAAAAGTAACCTACACCCAAAAAATAAATAAATAAAATAAAATAAATAAAAAATACTACTACTAAACTCGCAACTGCGGGAGGGAGAGAATAAAAGAAAAAGAAAGAAAAATATCATTATTGGTAAGTAACTATAATGTATCGATTCACTCTATATTGGTGGTAGTGTACTTTTTTGTTTTATTTTATTTTATTTTATTTTTTTTTTATTCCGTAGTGGGTTCAGAGATTATTGCTACTGCTCCTTTTTGGCGTCCTTTTTTTTTCCTCTGGAAATTATAAACTCGTCCAAGAAAAAACAGATTTACATGATATTATTATAATAATGTATATAAAATACTTTAGAAAAAAGAACTCCAATCAATCTTTCCCACGATGGCTGCAAACTATGTATTCCCAGGTATTTGCATTTAGAGTGACCTGTTCCTTTTGCTTGGTTCTATTGCCAATCTGTATATACTTCCTCTGAGATTGGGTGACTCTCTTAGTTCCCAGTTAGCCTACCTTTTTTTTTTCTTCTTTTTTTTCCGTTGCCTTTTCTTTTTTTCTTATTCTTTTTGCCCTCTATCTTTTTTTTTTTTTTTTTATTTTTTTTTTTATTTTTTATTTTTTTTTTTCTAATTCTGCAAAGGACTTGCTCTTTCTTTTCCCCTCCAGCCAGTAAGAAAAGGGGGTACAGTACATCTTGCTACTTCCCTTATACACCCATCCTTTTCTTTCTACCTTTTTGTCGTCCCAGTTGCTTTTTCCTGCTTGTACAAGCTGCTTGTAGCTTTTGTACCCGAAGTGCTCTTCAATTTGTAAGTGAGATCTCCGTTTCCCTTTTTTTTTTTTTCCTCCGTCGTCCTCTTTTCTGGGATGGGCTAAAGTGAAGTGGTAAAGGGCTGGGAGTGGCGAAAAGAAGAGAACGAGAGAAGTTTAAGGCTGGTTAGCTCGCTGTAGTGAGTTTTCACTTGAGAGATAGCACTAATCTCAAGATGGATCTCTGGGTTGAGAAAAGACGCTAGCATTCATCTTTTTCTTTTATCCCTGTCGTAGTAATACGAGATTTGTCGTCTTCGTTCAATAATAGATAAAAGCTCTTGTTATAGGGTTTCCCCGGAAGTTAAACTTCGCATTTACGACCCTCACAGGATACTATCTGCAGCGAGGTGAGATATATGCTTTGGCGCTTTGTGTCTTTTGAAAGGACACCGGTGAATAAAACACGATTATAAGATATTTTTTTTTGTGAGGAATTAACGGAAAGCATTGAGCAGAACAAGTTTCGATGAATCGTTTGTTGCTGCTGTTCTTGAAGCTCGCTTGAATTTGTAAACAACTGTTGTGCAGCTTTGAAATCAACGCCTCCAATTTCAGTATCCAGCTGCTATTTTGCGGTTCCCTTCTTTTTCTCATTTTCATTTTTATTTTGCAACAGACAATTTACTTTTAGACCAAGTCATATTTCAATTTCTCCTAGGACTTTTTCCTTTTCCCTTGCGGTCAAGGCAAAAGGTGGGTCGCATGGGGTTTCGAAAGCAGGCGGGTTTCGTTTCTGTTATATTTCACATATCACCGTTCTCGGTTGGGGTTCGCTGGCTGACCCTTAGGCTTTTTCTCAGCCACGACACAAAGAATCAACCCCCTTCTAAATGTCTGTGACCCTTACATGAAGCAAGAGCTTTGCGAATTTATTTTACGCTGGCCATGATACTTTGAGTTCAGGTGAATGCTCCTCTCGCAGAGCAGGAATACATCTACTTGGGTATATCTCGTTTTAGGTCGAGGTTCCTTCTTTTTAGTGGGAAGAGATACCCTGAATATCTTTCTCCTTTTCAAATCGCCTCGGTCCCTTTTTTTTTTTTTTTTTAGAGATTTTGACACGAGAGAGGGTTCGAAACTCGTTTAGTGCCAAATAACAGGTCGAGCCTCTCTATTCTCCTAAACAGAAATAGTTTGGCCGTGCTGCGGAGCATTGGTGTTTGAGAACCTCTCTTCCCCACCTTGATCCTATTTACTGTTAGGGTGCTTTTTTCGCAACCCGCCTTGCTTTTACTGTACGACCAACACAAATTTCCAGGCCCGTGACTAGAAGGATCTTATGAGACGCATGAAGTCTGAAAGTTATTTTAGAGTAAAGCTTCTTTCCTTATCGTGGTTCCCAACTTTTTTTTACGCCGGGAGAACCAAAAATTGCTTTGCCAACATCAGCGTCATAACCCCTTTTTATAGCCCCGAAAGTTACAGGACATATCATTTACTGTACCTGGCTTTCGGAAACCCCCAATATTTCGCTCATAGACCTCAGATCAAACCCTTGCATTAAAAGATATCACAATCGGCCTTTTATAGGCAAAGAATCATGTCAGAAGCCCTTTTATATATTCAGTATATACCAATGGGTTTTTTAAGCCTCAGGATATATCACCTCGTTCAACGGTACGGCGAGCAAAATATCTATAATCTGGTACTCGGATATAAGTACTTTTTGCTTTTTTCCCCCTCTCTATTTATCTTGCTCAAAGAGATTTTGTTCGGCAGATCGGTTCCTTTTAAAGTTACGACCGCCAAGATTCAATTGAGTGTCCCCCAGACAAAAGAGGAACGTTTCCTAAGCAAAAAGCAGGTTCAGTTAATGTGCGCAGCAATCAATCGCACACCGATACGGTATATATATATATATATTTTTTGTGGGTACTAAAAACGAAATCCAACGACGCTAAAAACTCACTAAACAAGGAATTGACAAAGAGATCGATCGTGATTGGCTGCCGGCAGTGTGCAAGGTGCGTGATGTTCTTTCCTTTCGATCTAGAAATTTCTTTTCGATCTAGAAATTTCTTTTCGATCTAGAAAAAGAGAAGGAATCTTTCCAGAATATTTCTCGAAATGTTTTATTCTAGTGGCAAAAATAAAATAACTTAAAATGAAAAAAAAAAAGTTGAAAATTCGACTGGCGGCTTTTTTCCCGCACCGTATCTTGCTGCAGACTTGGGAAGGTATCACAGGATTCACAGCCATGGAACTTTGGAATATTCTTTAAAATAAAATACATTCAGCTCTATAAAGTCACGCCTTTTTCGTAAAAAAGCTGGGGTAGAAGGTGACGAAGAAACCAATCGGAAGGAGGACTTGGCGGGTAACAAAGCCGACCGACATGCAGCTGGAGTCAAAATGACACGCTACCTATGCCCACTTTCTTTCTCTTTGCGATATTTCGGACATGCGTTTTGATCTTTTCTTCTCGATTCCACTGATATATTGCGATGTTGAACATTGCTTTGGGCGCTTTTTTTTTTTCTTTTTTTTTTTCTTTAACCTCGCTTACAACGATGTTTATTGATTTGTTCTTGAAAAGCCAAAAGCCATCTCGTATAGCGGCGTTTCCTCCGCGCCACCTTCTGGGGTTTTTTGACTATCGAACGATAACTTTTACTCTTTCTACACGATACGACGTTACGACTTAAGCACAACAAACAAGGTAAACGAGAAAACAATCTCTTTCCTCAGAATAAAAAAAAAAAAAAAAAATCAAACAAGGAAAATCAAAGTGCGTATTCATTTTTAAAAAACGATTGCGGGTGTTGCTTATCAATAGTAGTGCCAAAGTGCAAGAAGGTGTGAAGGCTTTACTGATCAAAATTGTTTTATTCGATATTCATTAACCTGTTTTTCTCCACCAGTTTTTTCTGCGCCGATCCAGGGCAATAAATTACTACGACATTTTTATTTTTATTTTTATTTTTATTTGCCACACAACTGATCGCGCAGTCTTACGCCATTTTTTTTTTTTTTTTTTTTTTTTAGAGCGATGAACATTCCAGTTCGCTTTAAAATATTGAATCATATTAGGGGATGCAGATGTCTTGTCTTTTTTAGCAAACGGGGCGGGTTGACGTTATGATACTTTTCGGAGCTCTCGCTTGCGGGGTCTTGGAGACAGGTTGACAGCATAGTACATATCGATGTGAACTATCATCGCCTTTCTTATAATTCCCACCCGTCAAAACCCCGTTTTGGTCTTACTGCCGTTCTTTAAAGCTTTCTATCCTCACGTACACATTTAGATCTTTATTTTATGTGAAAAACATATTTCATCGGTAGTGTTTCTAAAATTGCGTATTGACGATGAGATACATTTACCATGTCTCTCTCTTTCTACACGATATTGACCGACGAGATTCTAAACTTCGCATTTATACATAACCCTAATCTCTACATATCAAAAAGAGAAAAAACCAAACTAACGCCAAAGGGGCCACCCGCATTGTTGATTTTAAACACAATTTTCTCTAATCACTTTTCTTCCCGCTGTCAATGAGCCTAACTCGGTACCCAGACACCGTCTCCATGACGCTTCCATTAATATCCCAGCCAGCCAGCTCCAGCAGCCTTACCAGCTCGCTGAACGAAGCGTCAATTTCCTCCTTCGACCGTTTCACGGCGTCTAATATATCCCCCTTCGGATTCTCCGATAATTCCCGCGCAAGCAACATTCCGTGCGTCCACGCCTTCAATTGCGATACCGGCGTACACCCCACCTTCAAACAAGCCACAAATCTCCTCTGTCGCGTGTTATACCACAGCATATACTCCTCCCCGCTGAAAACTTCGCATAGCTCTCTCCACTGATGAATACCAGCAATAACTCCGAGCGAACTTCCTATAGCGCCGTATCCTATTTTTGTCCTGCTGTTCCAGCGGAGTAACCCGTCGAATTCGAATATGCGCTCGCGGATGGCTACTTCTTTCGGGTTTAATACGGATTTAGGAGAGGAAGTGTAGAAGCGGGATATGATGATGTTGGCGCGCTGGCGGTTTAGCGTGCGCATTGTGACGGCGCGGACGGCGCGGTAGTTTGTGTACAGGTGTACGCCTATTAGGAAGAGCATCGATAGCCAGGTAGATGTTACGGATGTTACGCGGGAGACGACGAGGGAGCCGGCCTGCGTCAAGTCAATACGCAAAGATACATATATGTTTTTCGATATTTCTGGAGAGCGAGACTTACGAGCATTCCCATGAGACTGATAACGGTCTCCTGACTAGAGTCCTACGCAAACGAAACTCCTCAACTTTCATCAGTAGTGAAATTAATAGTAAGGAATGGCATTTACTCCTAACCTTCGCATTTAACTCTCCAACATTCCCCCACTTCGCGAAATGCACGCTCAGGCTAGCTTTCGACCCGCCGCCCGCGACACCGCAGAGAGCCCTCATGCAGCCTGCGAAGCATAAAACTGCGACGCGGAGGGGTTTTGGTAAGGCTGGGGAGAGGCAGTCGAGTACTAGCGCGGTGTCGTTGAATATATCCGCGGCGTAGCGGTACCGCTTGCATTCGGGTTCGAGGAGGTGCCCAGCCGATATGCGAAAGGATGGTAGCGAGGCGGCCGATGGAGTCTTGTAGGATCGTGAGCAGGATGGCGGTTGTTGGGAGGCGGTGGAGTCGCCGACGCCGACGCCTGGAAATAGAGGGTTCGTTAGCAATGATGCCCTTGGTTGGGAGCTTTGCGAAGAAAACTCGCAGATAAACAGTGCGTGGAGTTGTATATTTCTTATTACCTTGAAGAACAGCTCTAGATGATAATAATCCTGCGATCGAGCTTGAGAAAGCTTGCAGCGAATCCTTGTAGTCTCAAATCTCGCATGAGCTTGTGATTGAGAAATACTATGACGTAAAAGCCTTGATAGTAGATTTCTTTCTTACATATATTTGATACCTATGGTTTTTTTTAATGCCGTTAGTTAGCTTGAAGTCAAGGAAATTATAGCGACGACTAGGTCGAAACATGCGAACACAGAGATGTTTACTTACTCAAGGTAATCATCCGTCACGCTGCTCGATATCCCGCAGGAAGGAAGACATTGATCAGCGATTGCAACCTGCCAACAGGCTCTTTGATATCCTGCAGATGTCATAAATTAGCAATTGTGTCTAGATTTTCGGAAATCCACCTAGAAGTGTGCATTGCCGGAAATGTTCGAGCTGTAATCTTACTTTAACAGCTACGGCAACGACTTGCGCGCTATCGCTCTTATTACTGCCACTGCTGTACTCCGCAACGACGTTTCCAGCGTCGTCTAGCTCTACTGCGTCCATAGTCAGTATTTGCGATTGTGATGATCAGGTTCCCACAAGTCGAAGGGGGAGTTGTGGAGTTCGTGGAGGTTGATTTAAGGGTTGGGTCGACGTTGGGGATGTTTTGCAAGGTGCAGGCGAAGGTTTTTGCCAAGATCTGGAGAAGATGCAGGGCTGGGCTTAGGTAATCCCCCCACACATCAAAGAATAGCAGTCGACGACGTCCGAATATTTTCTGGCATGCACTAATTAACAGAGTAAGAGGATATCAATTGGATTTTCATTATTTTTGTTTGCGCGGAACCTATCATTCTACTGTCCTCGTATTGTTCAGCTTAGATCATTAATCTCAAATGATCTTAATCCTCGGAACACTCAATATCGGCGCGAATTTCGTCAGTTAGCTTGGAGGCACTGGAATGGACATTCCATTTGAGGAAATTGCTTGGAGCCGGGGATTCCCAGCTAGCAGGGCCTTCCTTCAGCTGTCCCTGATCACTGGAAGGTCGCTGCGGAATCGCCCGGGCTGAGCATCAACCCGTTAAACAGAAAGACGATCAAGCTGTTGTATGAGCCCAAACAGCCTCGATGGACGATCAACAGACCTCGTGTAGATATCGGCTAATTTGACCCCTCTGCCGAATATTCTGTGCTATTCTGGAGTGCGAGCAGTGATGGAATTTGCTCGTTATTAGCAGGGATTCCTTGGATACCACAGTCACGCCTTACGATGTTCCATAACTTGCATTAGCATTCCCAAGAAAGAATGCATTCTTCAGACTATATCGCAAGCAAATGTCCTCAATGTACCTCGAAGTACCAAGATTAGGCGCTAAAACGGTACGAAGCTGGTACAAGGTTTCTCAAATCGCCGACGAACTAGGGATAGATTTGATGTTGCCCTGGTAAGAAAAAAGATATCGCCCAATACAGACCCGGATATGACAGGGAACCCTGAACTGGCTTTTCCTACGTCATTAATATCACCTTACAAGATCGTCAGGATGGCAGCGTTTTTCTTTCAACTTTTGACGTTTTTGATCAATTGGAATAAGTCAGGGTCGGTATAAAAAGGCATCCAGGTAAAAATCCAACATGTTGGGTATATTCCTTGATGTTTTCAACAGTTCTTCTAACATATTTACAGATTATTTACCGACTCAAACCCATATACACAGGAAGCAATAAGAAACTCGCTCAACCTCGATATTTCTTCTACTATCTGCTTCGATACCTGAATGTTTCATTTGTCCACTTCCGGGCCACGCAAGATCGTTTATCAGGCATTTGCTGGCGAGCATCCTGTAGTTTGGAGGTGAGATGGCACGAACGTTCCTATACCAGTTCGTTCGCGGTTCTATCACGCCAAATAAATTCGTCTGAATATTTGGACTGAGAGATAAGGCACAAGGTGGGGGTGCGACTTGGAATGGCCACAAATAAAATTGCTCGTGCCTTCGCCGGTTTTGGCAACGATGGGTAAATAACGTCGTCTTTCGTCTTCGGGAGATTCACTAGCGTTTCCGAAGGCCACTATATCATGAGGCATGCCGGGCGGTAATTCTTGCCTCGAATGCGTCGAAATGTACGAAAATGAAAGCCAGACTCGAAATGGTTAAAGGGAACGTTTCGACAATGCTTATAGTAGCCAGTGGAAGTGCTGAAAGATATTGAACGTTGTGTAGTCCGACAAAACCCCCCCCCCCCCGGATCCGGCGAGGAAGGCACCACCGACAGGAACTAGCTCAGATATGGTATCCTTATCGGCCACATGATAACCGACTTTGAACGCCACTTCCGTCGCTCTCCCCGCTTCGTCTGCCAATGAAATGTCGAAGAAAACCGTTTTTCCGAAAGCGGCCACATTCCTGTCGTGATTATCTTGTTGTCGGAAGACTAGCATTTACCTTGGCCCACGGGAAACGATGGTGCGTGAGCTTATCCGAAACCGCCCCGGGTCCGTCATCCGGTGAGTCGATACCCTCTCATTCCAGTTGCTTTTAAGCTTAACCTTCTCGGAGGGCGGGAGCTTTGACGATTTTTGGCGAAGCAGGGGAACTGATAGATTGCGGAGACGAACCGGAATAATGAGTTCCCCAGCGCTACACGGAATCCTGTTTCTCCATCCAAAATTTCGATCTATGCGGAACTGGAAGGGGTAAATTTTGCTTTTCGGTGGATGTCCATCACGATGTCGAGAATTAAAGTACACTAGTCTTATATCGATCCTTGAGATATTTTCCTTCGATTCTAAACCATCCAACTCCTTCAGAAAAAAAAAAAAAAAAAAAAAACGCCGAAAACGATGCTTCGATAAAACGAAGAAAAATATATACATCTAACTGTTGTCTTCCTTAGCCGAGTAGTTGTTTGCGAACATGGTCGAGAATTTAGACTGTCGTACAGCGGTTTTGCATCTCTCTGGCACACTCAACAAGGTCTATCGAGTTGAGCATCTCGACTGTTTTGGCGTTCGAGGGTCCTACTTCTTTTTTAGCTACTGGCTCAATGATGACACCCTTCGTAGCTTTCAGAGTTTGACGGTCTCTGGGTAGGAAAGCGGCGTATACGATTGCTGGTCTTGGTTGTGGGCGGACCAAACACCATTCGTTTGTTTTGAAACCGGTCATTTTGTGTGGAATTGTGGAGAATATGGTTGTTGACTTTTTAGTGGAGTTCTTAAAATTTCGAATCTTGGATATCGGGAACGAATTTTGTCATGCTTGCTTGGATTCCATGGAAGGAATAAGAGAGGGTAATATACTTGTAAGTTTATCATCCTTGTCTTCGAATCTTTACTCTTCGTTTAATTTTGATAAACGTCTCACAAAGAGATCTTGATAGCGGATTTAGGCGAAGAATCTTTGTTTCACATCGCACCGGCGGCGGCGGATAAACAATCACGCCGAGCTTGGAGTATAAAAAGGGGTTATCGCCCTCATTTCGGATATAAAACGAATACTAAGTAATCTTTATTTTTGGCCTTGAGTGAGTGACCTTTCAGCCAATACTCCTCGCATTACATGTGCGCCTAAAGATGTGGGAATTATAACATACGACTGTAGCCAAATACGTAGCGAACACGACAGACTAATTTCCTCGCCAAGATATATAATGAAAAAGAACGAGTAAGTTGCAGAGCGCCTGCTCGATTGCTAGCCTGTCAGTATGGTTCCATTTTCGTTTACTCATGTTTATTTTTTCCAGAAAGGAGCCTAAGTTGTAACAGCGGACATAAGACCTAACCGACCAAAAAGAAAAAAAGAAAGCAAGGTTGGGGTGATTGGAAGATCTCCCGCTTCAGCTCTATTGTTGAGAAAGCTTTCAAGTTTAACCGAGCCTAGAGACGACTTTGGAATGAAGGGTTTTAACTAGAAGGGTCCGTCTGCAGACCTTTACACGATATATCCCTGTAAAGCCATCTAGGCCATTGGGTGATCCATATTCTTCAGTTCTAGTCCTCTGTGGCCGCTTTGAGCACACCTTGGTTGGCATCGGCGGATCGGCAAACCTCAACGGGTAGCTAACAAAGCTCTTCAATTGCCAATGCGGGAGCTTTCTGGCAGTTTGCTTCCAGCATGAGCGTTCTGGGCTCACAAGTCTCCAGAGCTTAAAGTTCTCAAACAGTCGGCGTCTCCGACAGGCTTGCTCGTTGAGTGCTGCAGCACGTTGCACGGAATACTATGTCATTTGATCTCGGATATTAATTTATAATTTTCGATTTGTCAAGAAGAGGGGACCTGGAGTAAGGGATAATATAGCCGTTCGGAGCAACATCTACTCGGGAATTTTCAGGCAAGTCTCCTTATAAGAAGAGGTAAAAAAAAAAAAAAAAACCTCCTATTTCATTGACCGGGTTGACGCTCTTTGAAGAATATCGGGTTGGACGGTTGAAGACGACAAAAACGCATTCATGGAGATAAAGAGTCGATGTTGGTCTTTGTTTCTGTTGGGACATGATCATCGCGATGACCTTGTGGCGGAAGGAACATGGGTTCGCGAATGTAGCAATGTACTCTTTGAATGCTCGCTCTTGCTTCATTTCTTCGTCCATTCGGGCGATAAACGAAACTTTCTGATTACTTTCAAAATTATTGGAGATTCAAGGCATGAGCTCGTTTTGGAGCTCGGTGTTAATAGATATTCCAACTCTGTTTTTAGGTATAAGGGCTTTGTCCCTGATGCTTCATACCGATATATCTTTATTTCGGGAAGAAGCCAATCTTCCACTTCAGTCGGACATTAACTTTATTCCGGCTATTCTTGCTCAAGTTTTCTCCTTTCAGGTACACTATATGAGCGTAGCTCTCTATAATTGAACCTAGACAAAAGCGCTTGGAGCTAGCTGCTCATGCCATTTATTGGATGGGCGATGTTCGCCGTGCTGAAGAAACGAAACATTGCTTTTCCTGGAAGGGGATACATTCTAGATTCGGACGAATCGGGTTTGTTTCCTTTTCGTTTTTTGTTTAATGACGGCTTTTCAATAACATGGGGTTTTCGAAAGAATTGTGCTTTAATTCCGTTATATTGTTCGCGAAGTTTGCGCGAATATACTCCACACTCATTATGATTAGTATGAGCGATCATTAAAAAAAAAAGGCTTGGAGGGTTTTTTTTTTTTAGTGGTGATTGATATACCTCGTGAAAAAGGAGGTCTGTGCGATTTGTACGACGCACGGTTTTCTCGGCCGTGAGCTGCTGTCAAGGGCACTTTTCTGTCGTCTTGAAAAACGACGAAGCGGATTATACCGACGTCGACATCGTGTAATGCTTTTTTGCTATATATCTCCGTTCACCGGAGTTTGCCTGGGGTAAAGTGCCTTGTCGACTCCCAAGCGAAACACACGAATCACAGCACGTTGCTTTTGAAACCCCGTTAAAGGGATGTCATGATTGATTGTAAGGTGGCCATGGAGGAAAGTCTGGCCGGCCTAAGGTCGACTCTAATTTCAGTTTTTTTTTTTTTTTTTTTTCCCTACAATCTCTCGGAAGCTTTCGCGCTGAGGCCCACAGGCTATTTTCAGACTAACTTTTCTAGAAAAAGGGAGGCTTCTTAGTCAATCACACTAATTTTGAAGAAACCTTTCTACTGAAAACGCCTCAGCAGTTGCTGCTTTTTCCGCTTGATGTTCAACGAACGGCGTTGCTTTTGGGTTAAAACCGCCCGATAATAAATCGACCAATTCAAAAACAAGCTAGCCGTGCGTTCCGTCGGGCGTAATGTTTGTCAAATGCACATTCGCGAAAGCTGGATACCTCATTGGAGGAACTTATTCCAACGGGATAGGAATCAAAAGAAAAAAAGATAAAATTACTTCCAGGATGAAAGAATCTTTGTTTCCTTTTGGGCGTCACAGGAGGCTCCACTGTCCTCATCGGTTGATGGTCCTGGTGGCGGATATATGGTCTACCGGAGATTTTTCCTTCGGGTGTTGGGGTTCAGGGCTGAATGTTCCTCCATGGGTTGAAGATTTGTAGGTTGTTAACTCCGAGAAAGTTTTTAGGGTTGCGATTCTCACCCGTTCCGAACAACGAGAAAAAAAAGAAAAGGAGTCAAAAAGCAAACAAAATAATCAATCATCGGCCGCTGCGTTTGATTGGCCGTGTGGCGCCCTAAACGATCATCTTACCGATTTCATTAAAGGAATGTTTTGGCGAACTTGCGTATAGAAAGCGTAATATCAACAAAAGAAGGACTACATTACTATGAATGTTATTTAGCCGTATTATTATTATCGTTCATGGAATCCACCACAGGGCTGATCTATCAGAGGCATTTTGCTTTCGCTTGCGAGAAACAATAACAAACAAACGGGAGCAAATATGTTTTGCTCCGCTTTGGACATTTCCGCAGCTGTTCCGCTCATTATACATTAGCTTAACGTTCATAATCTGTTCGGATTTAAGAAAAAAATTATCAAAGATATTGTTCGATCGCTTTTTCTTCTAGCACAGCCGGAAGCAACAGCCCTCAACGTGCTTCCTTCCTTTTGCAGCTGCGTTTTTGCGATACGTTGCACATCTGTGCTATTGTTACTTACTTCCCTAGAAACACCTTCGAGAAGGAAACAAAGAAAATATATCGTCTTTTTTTTATTTTCCGGCGTGATTTGTTATATTCGGCGCGGATGAACAGTTTTTCCTCCCCGAGTTGTTTCTTTAACGGATTTAAGAAATATTCTATATAGGAATGAATGCGTTTTTGGATTGTATGGACATTGATAGTTTGCTCTGCGCTTGGATGGTTTCGGCTGGAGCTCCTGGTGTTTACTTGGATGCAGATGAGGTATTACTACTGCCAGAACGTGTGCTGTGTTACTCTCCACAAGGGAATCTTGATCTGCCGATTCCGTAGAAATACTACTAGTAGTTTCCCGGTGGACGTTCTACTCCTTGAGAGTAGCCAGAAAACAGGAAAAAATGGCAATCCGACGAAGCTTCCTCAAAGTTTACCGCAGAAGTTGGGAGAACAGAGCCAGAAATCTGTGACTTACGAATAGTAACATGTTTGATAAACTTCATGAAATTTGTATAGTATCGCAAGATATATAGATGTGAGCGTCCGGAATAGACTGGAAGCAAAAATAGTTGATAATATATCGTATAATTTCTAAGCTTCGGGATGATGCATAAGGGGCATCATTTGGAGTATTACTGCGGTGAATGGAGAGAACGATATCAACGAGAAGCTTTTTCAAAAAATGCCATGTATTATAGTAGGAAACACATCTAGTCTCCTACTATTTGTTGAGTATAGGGAGATAAGAAAAATCTTACAGTACCAACAGTGACCTCCTTGTGGATCCAAAGCCAGTGCTTTGGATCCTCCTTGCCTCGTTAGATACTTAAGTGATTCTCTTAATTGGGGAATAATCCAAAGCGAAAAAAAAAGTCGACCTATACATCGCTTGTAAAACTTTCCACATGACATCTCCACCTTTAAAATCCCCGTAAGCCTAAGAATTTTGATACGAACGCTGATATCCTGACCCTTTCGATTGGTATAAGTTGATTTTGGGCGCCTAACTATGTTGTGCAGTGTTACTAGGCCTTGAGCACTTTTTTTCTTTCTTTTTTTGAAATTGATATGTCTGGGTGCCCAATAGTGTCCTTTTTGACGGGTACCCCAGCACTCCCCCAGCTCAAGTTCAACAGTGTTCTCTTCTCTTCAGAACTTCCTCCTGGTTCTTACACCGCTATACTGGTCTTCACTGGCTCCTTCAGTCTTCTTCACCGTTTCCCACCCTTCTTCTTCAGTCGCTTCCCCTTCGCCTTCTCTCCTTCCTCTTGTCTCTCATTCTCCTCTCCTTCTCTATAGCTTCCTTCATGGCCTCCAGGCTCCACTCCCAACATTCTCTCGCTGCCTTGTCGTCCGCCGCGAACCACTTTGCTCCCAACTCTTCACTCCGTACATATCTAAACAGCCAATCCTGCACGGGACCGTAAAACTTTCCCCTGATATCCTCGCTCTTGACCTCCGTGCTGGTACCCAAATACGCCGGCGTCATGGCCCCTTCCAGCGGCGTCTCTCCGAATATTCCGACGGCGTACCTGGCCAGCGAAACCAACCACTCCGGTATCACCGTACCCCCTACTTGCCGCCCCATGCCCGTCCATGCAATCGTACCCGGGTGGCACATGTTCACGTATATCCCTCCTCAACCTCCTCGTCATCGAAACCCGTCGAGTATTCGTATCCGGTATTACCCCCACGGATCCTTCGCGTAGCCGTCGATCTAGTTCACGAGTGAAATACCAGAATGCGACTTTCGAGCGGCCGTAGCGCGGGTAGCCGTATACTATCGGCCAAAATAGCCCTGGTGTTTTATCGGAGAGAGATGGTGTGCGAAGTGATGTGTAATCTGGAATGTGGCCGAAGTACATCGCTATGCTACCAGCGTTACGATTCTAACGTCCCTTGTTAACTTCGCCGTTTTCCGAAGGAGCGGTAGTAGCGTGAGTATGAACGATACGTGACCTAATGGTTCGTCTGCATCATGGGTTCGTAGCCGTCTTCGCTGATGTATTCACCGTCGAAGACGACGAGGTTTATACCCGCGTTCGCGATGAGGATGTCTACTCGTTCTTCCTTTTTCATAAATTCCCGAGCGCTGGATGCCGCGCCGGCGATCGTGCTCAGGTCGCAGTGTGGAAGAGGACTTTTCCTCTGTGCTCGCACTTTTCGTCTTCGAGCCGTTTGTGGATTGTTTGGAGGAGGAGAGGGCGCGGATTCGGAGCGCGAGGCGACGTAGACGGTCGCGTTACGGCGGAGGAGGAGGTACGTGCATTCGAGACCTATGCCTGCGGCGCCGCTGCATTTTTTTTTGTTGTTAGCTCCAAGCTCAGGAAGCGAGAGGGACTGTGCGTTCATCCCCATAATCGGTGGAAAGTGATGTAAGATGTTCAAGGGAAGGATAGACGAACCCGGTGATAAGAACGACTTTGCTAGTAAGGTCGGAACGGAGTCCGCCGTGTAATTTTGCTTTTCCGATGCCATTGGGACGGTGCGACTGTCGTCACTTCTTTTTCTACTTTATCTCCGACGCCGATAGTAGATCTAGACGTCTATATTAAAGACAATATCACTGTTACGCAGTGATGACAGAAAACGTCCGGGGCAAACCCAAGAAGGAATAGAAGGGCTCGGGTGTTAATCAACGAGAACCGGGGAAACGAGGAGGAGGAGGAGGAGTAGTCAATCGATTGAATTAAACATTATTACTGCTTTGGTGTGTTTTGGCTCTAGAGATGTTGTTACACGTAGCCTTCTGTGAGCTTGAAGGTTGGGAATGTTTGAAATTTAAGGGTCTCCGCCACCCGTTGTGGGGTGAATAAATCGCGGGGAATCACCGTGACCCCGACAGCGCTCTCGAGAGACTTCATCGAGACTTCAAACATTGAACGGGGAGATCGGAGAGATCTAGATAGAGAATGCGAATTGTACTGCAATACTAATTCCCTTATCAGGAAGCGGTATGATAGGTGAAAATCTCATATTTACGGCTTGATTCTAACAAATAATATTCTCTGGAATCCTGGAGTCGATTTTAGTCTCGTCTACGTAGACTTTCCTGTTGCGTGCAAAGGTACGAGACCAAGTTGGGTTCATCCTTGATATCTACCTTTTAAGTAGGCGCATTTACGTAAAGATATATATTATCATGTTTTTGCTGCTATAGAAATGTCAACTGAAACTTAAATTCGCATAAAGATACTACACCGTGTTTGTATATATCAGCTGCCTGAGAGCTGATACATTTTGTTACGGTCTGGAGAGCTAGCTAGATACTAGATATCAATTGTAAAATGAGTGGCAGGTAAAACAAAGGTCGACGTGTGAACGTGGGAATAACGAGTGCGCAAAGAGTGACATAGACTTGAGTCCAAGAAGAAATAAAGCATGATGAACAAGAAGAACTTCTTTTGAAATAATTTATAATCCTCGAGCTCGATCATTTAATTGACGCTGTATACTTCACAACCAGCAACATCTTCTCCAAAGGAGGGTCCTCGTTGAAGCCAGTGAGGGTGAGCGTCCAGTCATCGTTGAAATTAGCATTAAGCGTCGCGTCGTACCGCGACATGCCGTGGTCTCCGACGTTGGTCGGGCCCTTGAAAGTTCCGGAACTTTTACCCTCAATGCTTAGTGCATCTGGGTTAATTCTCGTCTCCCGCGTCAAGATGGACGCCACGCTTGATGTACAAGTGGCCGATTTCGTAAAGAACGGCAGCCGTTGGCCGAGGTTCTTCATAAGCAGCGTGCGCGGCTTGTCTTGTTCGGTCGGTAGCTCGGCGAACTTGCGCCACTCGCTGGGGAAATCGTTCTTGAGATCGAAGATGGCGAATAGGCCACCGGAATCGGCGCTCTTGATGAAGTCCTTCGCGGCCGCAACAGCGACCTTCTTCAGCTGGTCGCCGCCGGACTTGGACGTGTACTTGACGTGCAGGATGACGTCCGTGATAGTGTCGTAGTCGAACTGCCTGAACTCGGACAGCTCGAGGCGCCATTTGCTGACCGCACCCGCGCCTCGAAGGGTGCGAAGCGCTCGCTGCTAAAGTTGAAGTCGAAGCTACCGCTGTCTTCGATGCCCTGGCTGACCGCGATGCTCTCGACGGGGATCCTGTCGGTGCGGAAGTTGGCGGCGGACTGGCTGGCATAATCGTCCTTATTCGTGGCGATGGGCGAGGTGCGGTACTTGTGCTCGAGGAGGCGGAGCGTGCAGGAGACGCTAGTGTACGGGTTCACGACGCATGGGATGGATACGGACACGGACTTAATGCGGCGCGCGTAGTGCCCAGCAAAGTCCATATCGAAGAGAGTCTCCGGAAGCGTGAACTCAGCGTATCCGGTTTCTCGGAGCGTCATCAGATCGAGGGGCCGGAGCTGAAGAATTCATACCATGGTTAGTCGCTTCTGTTATCGGGACATAAACTCTGATTTAGAACTCCTTCCTTACCTGACGTAGAGAAACCTTCTTCGAGATCTCATAATCCCACGGCGAATTGAGGAGATAAGCCTGCTCGAGCCGTTTGAGATCAATGTAAAGCGCCTCAGCACTCCCAAGTCCAGCCTTCTCGTTATCCCAGTAGCCAAATTGGATAAAGTCAGGTCCGGTAACCGGTCCTGCTTCAAACTGGTAGGCCCTTTCGGCCTTCTTGGCGATGTCATACGCGATCGTGTACGTTTTGTAGAAGAAGTTCTTGTAGGCGTTGCCCATCCAGATGTACAACTGCTGGTTAGTCCACTTGGAGCGGTAAAGTCCTCGATCTGTGTCGCGTGATCGATCTGCTGCTTTTGGACCTCGATGTCGTGCCTCGCGGCCTTGACGTGGAGCTGGGCTCTCTCGATTTGCTTATCAATGTTGAGCAGCTCGTAGCCAGCAATGTTCGCTTGCAATTTCCTTTCTTGCGCCTGTTTTGTATTTCGTTAGCGGTATCTCTTCCCATTACCGGAAAAGAAAGTAAAGGGGAATGGATGCTAACCTGTTGCTTGAGGTTGTTCATTCTGCCCATGGTATCAGCAAGAGCCGTAGCAATGGCACCGCTCATCGACGCGAGCCTAGCTCCGCCCTCCAAGCCCCTACTGACGTTATTGCCGCCGTACTCTGTGCTTACACCGCATCCGAAAGGCTCTGCATTCACGGCGATGTTAGGAATCATTCCGCGAACGCAGCGATCGCGAAAAGTCCTTCAGAAATACTAGTCGCCGCGTGCGCTGCAATGTTCGCGCCTAGCTCGATTTTCTCAAAGGTGTTCATTCTGTACGGGTCATCTTTGTCCGGCCTGTCAATGGACTGTTCGTACTCCTGGAACGGGTCATCCGTATTCTCTCCGAGTAGGTTGCGGTAGTAGGTCAAGCGCATCTTGGGTCCCTGGCGGGCGTCTTGCAAGACTTCGATGTCCTTTTCCGCTTGCTCAAGTTCCATCTGCTTCATTTCAAGAAGCATGCCTTGGATCGTGGAGTTCTGCCTCGCCTGCAGGGCCTGGAGCGCTTCGGAGTCCGTCTTTTCCTTGATGGACAGGTACTGGCCGGCGAGGTTCTTGAGCTCAGCGCAGATCTCGAGGGCCTTCTGCATCATGTTCAAGAAGCGGTAGTTAGGCATGGGCCCGTCGAGACCGTTCAGCACACTGGATAAGGCTATGCCACCAGCAGCTGCCGCTTTGACGAGTGCCCGGGGTCAAGAGGCGGATCCCACAGCGCTAGCTTACGAGGGTTGCCGTCGATATCCAGGCCATTGCGGATCTTGAACAGGCGGTCGTCGATCAGGGATCGTATCTCGACGAACTTCGGGTTGGAGTAGTATTTGAAATACACCGAACTGGCACGTCCAGAGGATTGACGTTGCTACCAGGCTTTTTGAATTCTTCGATGACTTCTGGCGTAGGGGATCCTTGGCGGCGAACGGGAAGAGGTAATCCATGTCGACCTCGATGTTATTGAGATCGTCGAATCTGGAAATCTTGGCCGGCAGCTTCGCGTCCTTGAGGGCTTGTAAAGCGTTGTACGTAGAGTTACCAATGCTGCCGATCCTCGGAGCCTTCAACAAATTAGTATAAGCAATCGCGAGCTCTGGCATTTAGAAAGAGTGTGTCATAGAAAGCTCACCATTTGCCCCCTGCCTCCAAAACGTGCGCGGCTTCGACGTAGAGCTGGATAGCCAGAGGTACAGCTTCGAGGGAGGGTTGCCTACAAAGTCTCGTTAGTCAAGGGAAAGGTATAAAATTGAAAACTGTCTCGAAAGGGTTGGAATATCCTTTACCTGAAATACATATCTCCGTATGCTATGAGGATTTCGATGTATTTCATGACGACCCACTTCTTGTAGGCGAGCGGTCTAGTGCGAGCGATCAATGTGGCTGGAAAGGATTTCTTTCCATTCTTGCACGAGGATACCGATAGCGCTTTCGTTGTCCGCGCTTTGTCGCGAACGGTGGCCATTTCCATGGATTGGCGTCTGTAGACGATGGCCGAGGATCGAAGATGTACCTGGCGTACTTGAGCGCGAGCTCGAACTGCTGCAACTCCAGAAGCGTATCCATTAGCATCGCGGGAATGTGGAATCCGAGCTCCCAGTTGTAGATCGCGCTGGGACTGTGCAGCTCGTGCATTAGCTCCGTTGCGCCCTTCAGAGCGCCAAAGGCTTGCCTCCGTTCGATGTCTAAAGGGTTGGTATTATTGGCGAGACTTTGGCTGATGCTTGAGATGTTCTTGTACACCTCATCGGTCGTCGGTTTCACCATTACGCCTGGCATGATGAGATTACGGAACTGGAACTCGACATCTTTTACCTTGCTGACGGTGTACGACAGATCTGGGTCGTTGTAGTAATTGGTGTTCGTATAAGCGGGTGCTGCTTTGACGGTGATGGTGCGGTTCTTGAAGGCGGTCTCCCACAGTTTCTGCTGGTAATCAGTAGAGTTGTCGGTGTACACTTTGTGGAATACCGGTATCGAACTCTCGGCCATAAAGTGTGGTCAGGAGCCGTATCCTCACCGTCTACAACGTGGAAATCGCGTATGGGATAAAGCAGGCTGAGGGATCATCCGCACGGGCGGTAGATGTTCGACCTCGACGTTTACAGCAACGGCGTTCGCGCTCATTGTTCCGTGCATCCACACAAAGGCCCCACTGGAAGACTCGGTGACTTGGGATCAGGTAATGCCTCGACCCAGACCGCGAGGCCATCGTTGCCTACCCAAGGATTTAGGATATTTTTTACCCATTTAGAATTCGTATCAGTATCGGATAAGTCCTGGACCTGGCCCACGAAGAACCGGAAAGTTTGAACGTCAGGAAGCGGCCTCTCAAGACCTAACAGTTTCTCCAGCCAACTTCCCTCTCTGGCTTGACTGTCAGCTTCGAACCGCACACGGACTTCGGTGTCCATTTTCCATTTTTGAGCTCCGTCCAGCCCACGGAAACCTCCATGAATGACGTGCGTATCTTTTCGGCGGGATAATTTCGATCTTGTCGTCCTTCATTGTGCCTGAAGGCTTGTCGTCGTCGTCGGATTTCTCAACTTTCACCAACAACTCGGGAAGGAACATCAACATCCTATCCTTGTATTTGTAAGGAACAATGTACGAGCCGGGGTATGCCAGTTTCTGACCGTCGGGCTGATTTTCAATCACGGTAATGGCAGTATCAATCTTCTTCCACGGGGTCCACACTTTCGTGGCTTCGGTGTATTGCCTCCAGTAGAAAATCCAAGGACTGTCAATCGTCCGAGCGATGAAATAGGTTACTTTCGGGTTTCCGCTTGAGTCTTTCTCAGTGTATGTTGCTTGGATTGAAAGCGACCGGATATTGTAGGAGTCCTCAATGAAGGTCATCACGGCCCTCGTAATAGTCTCCTCGCTCAGGTTGTCCTTGTGTATCTCTGACTCGAAGGCCTGGAAGAACTCCGACTTATCGTCCCGCAAGCTCGGAGTAACCCAGTTTTCTGGGAAGAGGAAAACTTGCGGTTCGCCTCCCAGAGGGTGTAGCGCCCCATCCAGGCCCACTTTTGATTGAAGGAAGCCGTATCGTCGATCTTTAGTATGCCCCTTGTATTCTCCACTTTGCTAAATTCAAGACCGAGCAGACAGCGCTGAATGAAGAGCTGAATGGCCCAAGGCCCTGATTCATGCGGGATGTCTGGAAGTTGCCGTCATTTGCGGATCGATCAAGAGGTATTCGAAGAGCGCATCGCCATCGTTGACGTCCAAGTCCTGGAGCCACTTCTGGTTCAGGAGGAAGCCGATAAGTGCCCTGCGGTGATTATCTCGGAGGATATTGTAGACAGTGTCCGCTGCGGTCTCCTTCCATTGCTCGTAAGAAAGGCGTGGCGAGTTATCGTAAAGAAGAGCGATTTCATCCGCGTATTGCCTCCTATTGTCTATTTTGTCTTTGCTACGATTGGCGACCCACTTGTAAGGCATGTCTATGTTGAACGCGAGTCTCTTAGACAGCCGGATCTGCGCCATGACCTGCAGCACACAAGGCCAGGTGAAAGGGTCTTTTGACGGATCAAATGTGTAATACGGCTTTATTTGTTCGATAGGCCATCCCGTTGCGTTTGCAACGGCGTTGATGTCGTACTTGGGGTCGGTGACATTTCCGTTTTTATCTACAGTGGGCAGATAAAGTTTGATTATAGACGACAAATTCGCCGACACCGCAGCGCGGCTCAGACCGTGGCTTTGATCACGTATTCCTTTAGTTCGTCGTAGTCGGCAATGTAGTCCAGCAAACCCAAGTCAAGTCAGGGTTTAGTCCCGTCACCTCGGTGGGATCCAGCTTGAAGGCATCGATCACCATTCTTAGTCGCTTCAAGAAGAATATAATTTTCGTAAAGTCCTTCCTTAACTCCTCGCTGAGAAGGGTCGAGACTGGCCCTGCTGGCCGCTGGTCCCTTGCGGCCTTCCACACCAAGTTGGAGATACCCTTAGGCGCGATGAATTTGTATGCTTTGCCGCCTTTCAGCTCGATGGGCGTGGTGGTAAGAGTGCTCGACCCGTCGAAGAGAGGGCTGAGCTCGTAGTCCTTGCATCAATGTCAAGCTTCACCTTCCCGCTTGATGCATCTGCCATGAATCGGTAGGAGTCCGACGCATCGGGCGTCAGGTACCCATCGAAGCCACTCTCCGCTTTAGGGTCATAAACGGAAGAATGAACATTTCGCAAGAACTGTTCAACGCTGGGCCACTTTTCATTGACACCATAGGCGAAGGAAAGGAGAGTATCGATAGTTTCAGCGGTCATGCCCTGCAGGATACTACCCGTAACGAAAACGGTTACGGAAGCACGCTTGAGCTGGCTCCGGAGAAACGGTGTGAACTTGATCATAAATTTCGAGCGCTTGGGGCCTGCCGTTCCGGGGCTTTCGACTGATCCGTCCGGATTGGTCACTGTAGGCTCGTCGCCCTCGAGGAAGAATTTCTCCGTGTTTTCTTTGTCTGCATCGTTCGCGAAGACATCCCCAGGATCGTATGGTAGAATTCGCGGGCTTGCAGCTTGATCTTGTCAACTGCCTCGGCCCAGCCACCTCCGTCGCTCAAGGTTTTGACCTTGTTGAGCTCCGCGTCGGTGAGCAAGCCGGTAGCAGTGAGAACGCCATTCGAAAGCTGTAGCTTCTTGAGGATGTTCTCGGCAAGGTCGCCAAGCTTTTCAGGGTCAAGCTTTTCGGGGGCATCCGATGGCGGGTCTACCTTGATTGTGACAACAGTGCGTCCTTCCAAGAAATCTAGAACTCCTTCGCGGTGGGAGGACCAAAGAGCAGCGAGGCTGACTTGAGAACGACATCAGACGTTGCCTCGGAGCTGACGTAGTCATCGGGTTCAGAAGCAGTTCCAAATTTGTCAGGATACTCGTTTTTGATAGCGTCTTGATTGTTGCGAGATCCTATCAAGAGCCACAAGTAGGTTAGCCGGTGCCTTCAAATCCAAAAGAGAAGGGGCATAAGATAAGATGAGGAGCTAAGAAGCCCGACTTACCTTAGCCATTGCCAATATTTCTGTTTGTTGGGGCGCTAACTCGTCAGGGTCCTTTGCGGTGGCAACGAAGATAGCTTCACCAATGGTGAACCGCTTTTCAGTCAATCTGCTCCATTTTTTGAGAGCATTCAGCATCGCCCTCGGGTTTCCATGCCACCGAAGGCGGTAAGGAACGCCTTCAGGTCATCGATGTCCTTGATCTGAATCCCGAAGATCTTGCATAACGTGAGATACCGAACTAAATAGGGGTTAGAAATTCATTAGAAAGAGAGAGTTAAACGCTACGGAATCGTTTTGAGAAGAAGTTTACATTAAACTTACCCCATGTGCTAACGGTGAACATGTCGAACCTGTCATCCGAGCCGCCGGTCTCTTCCATCTGGTTGAGCAGGATCTCAAAATCCTTTTTCGAGATCCGCAGCGCCGCCAGGATAACTTCCGTGTGTTGGGATAAAACCAGGGAAGCATCGTTCAGGTACATCCCATCTTGACGAGTTCGAAAACCGGGTCCCTCACCGCGAGCTCGTGCTTGACAAATATCTGCCTGTACAGGGGATGGAGATCTGCCCGAAGCACGCTATGACCCTGGAAAAGTCAGGTCGGTGAGCTTCATGATCTGCGAAGCAAAGTCGATCTCGCCGAGCGCCTCATGCAACGGCACCCTGGCATCCTTTTTGGCCTGCATGAAGAGTGTTAGGGCGTAGCCGAGATCCTCTGCCGTGGTGTTAAGGATGGGCTGAACTTTCTTCCATACACGGATGAAGACCTGAAGCGTATGGAGCTCTAGCCACGTGAGTTTGTTCCCATTGAGATGTAGCAACCTCATGTGAGAAAGTATACCAACTCGCTTGTCCCCTTCCGGCTGCAGGTCACGAATGATTATGGGTCCGGGGACGAGTTCCTGGTCGTGACGGAGCCTTCCGTTCGGCATCAACCTGTTCGGGTTGATATACTCGGCCTTGAGGATCTCGGACAGCTCGGATACTTCGATCCCGGTCCTCGAAAGAACCTCCTTGACATTGCTAAGTGTCTCCAGAACGAAATCGTCGTCAGCGTTCTCGGGGAAGTTCCAAAGCTCTTTCGCGGCCTTCTTGATCTCCTCCGCATTTTGCTGAGTGGTAAGGAGAAGCTCGATTTCTTCGCCGGCCATGTTCAAATATTCTGTGTAAGTGTAGTAATCGTCAAACTTAGCACGCTCCGGTGCTGCGCCGAGCTCGCTCTCGACTCGAGGAAAAGTGACCATCAGCTCCAGAAGACTGGTGCCGATTGCCCTGAGAATAACCCGCATCCTGTCCAGATGTGGGTCGTAAGGCAGGGAGCCGATCGGAGTCACGCCATCGATGTAATCGTAAACCCGGTAGTCCTGATGGATGGGTTTAGCGAGCAAGTCGCCGCTCTCTTCCCCGGGCTTGACGTTCTCATAGGCTGGAGGGTAAATATACTTCTCACCTGACCCGGGAAATGTGGGTTTAGATTTCGAGGATCAGTCGCGTAGATGATGTTGACCATCAACTCGTTGACAAGGTCAAGATACGGCTGGGCAGTTAAAGTATTCTCTGCCGAAAGCTCCAGGTACGGCAAGTCTGGCCTACGCTTCAGCAGCTCAGCTTGTAGGTTCGTCGAAACTGGATTCCCGCCGTGCTCAAGGGTTGCATTCGTGGCCAGTAGAAGCTGCAGCAAGTCGATGAAGTATGCCGCAGGACTGGTCACGGTCGTTGCGCGATCGTCGAGGACTACGAGGTCCATGTCGTCCCCAAGACCCATCAGGGTCCTTGAGGTGAGGCTCTCGTCCGTTGGCGCAGTGTTCGGATCCACGGTAGTCAGAACCTGAGGGTTCGCCAGATCAGACTGATCCCTCATTTCGGCACGCTTCTGCGCATCCTCCGCAGCAATGTCACTTCCACTTTTCCATATTCTACGGCGAGTGTGACCGAAATAGGAACGGGAAGCTGGGATCTAATTAGTGATCCTGTTAACGAAATCAGTTTCGGACATGTTTGCGATGAGGTCTGGGTCGTCGAAGCCGCCCTTCAACAACGCCGGCATGGCTGTTGGAAAATTAATCGCGATGTAGTGCAGCTTTGAATCCGCTTTAACAATCGGACTACCAAGCCCTTTCTTTCAGATTGTACCTCCAGGGCTTTTTCCCCCTCTACATTATTTCTCTGACGTAAATAGTGGTCCAGTAGTCATAACCTTTGACGCTATCGGTCAAGGTCTGCGCGATATTGGTCGTCGACATGTTGAAGTGGTCATCTGCAAGCGCTGAAAGTACCCTGTGTACCGCCTCACCATCCTTTTCCTCCTCAACCAGGCGTGGTGTGAACCACGGACACGCGATGTTGGATAAGAGCCTGGTGTTCGTGTACTCCGCGAGTATGTACATTTTGTTCCAGAAATTCTCGTATCTTTCTACATACTCTTGGTATTTTTCATCGTTGGATTCGTCATCGGCGTATCTAGCTGCCATGAGGGTTTCTTGACCGTCCCGGTGTAGAACGGCGAGGCGTAGTCGTGAGTTACGAATTCCAGTAGGGTCGACCAGGTGACGTTCTTGTCCACCAGGCTCACCATGGTCAGGACTATCCTGAAATCTTGCTCACAGTGGGCAAGAGGAGCGCGGACGCCTGTAGAACATCGCGAAGCCTCACAGCTGGCCGGAGGTCCTCGATCGCACGCCGGATGACGCGCTGTCGGTTATAGTCATCATTCGTGATTTTCTTGCCGGCTTCGAGGTCGGCATTGAGCTTGTCAATTTCCGCATTGATGGAAGCGAGCAGATCAGTGACATATTCTGGATTCCAGTGCCTTGTGCGGCCCTTTCGACGCGGTTGATCAAGTCTATCGTCTTGATCCAACGTCCGTAATGCCATTCCAACCTCGTGAAGAAGGTGAGGAACTGCTTCACGCTGTCGGGGTGAAGCCCTACAGACATCGTGGTCGAAAACTACAGTGTATCGTGTTTCTTGCTTCAGTACTAAGAATAATAGATCGGATAAAATTTTTGAAAACAGAGAATAATGAAATCAATTAGTGAAAACAATGGAGAAAACTATTTGGTAAAGAAGCAATCTCGTGAAAGCGTCGCGGAAGATATTTAGAATATTATTTCTCCCCTTGTTCTTTCTCTTCTTCTCTTTCCTACCTTTTCTTCCGAAGCAATTGACGCGATAAATCTGTATTGTGTCCCTTTTAAGGGCCACCAGCTATACGCACTGGCGCATCAAGGGGGATACCGAAGGTCTGCTTCCACCAGCATCGTTCGTCCGGAGAACGGAAGCTCACTAGCTGTCCAGACGGCCATATCGATTCCGTGAAAGTCCCCATTGCGCCCAAAACCAATTGTCCAATTGAATCGTTCAATTGATCAATCCTGTATATCTGGACCAGGAATCTTGCTAGGGAGGAACACCAAGTCCGGTTTAACAAAATCCTGTCGGCGCGTCCGTCGCGATGAAAGTACCTGGTACTTTAAACTTTTTTTTTTTCAAGACCAAGTTTGATCGGAAGTTTCTTGTGATGCTACCGCCGGCATAATGCAGACAACTGCGTGTTACCTGCAAGGCAATTCTGCAATGTCATAGCAATCCTGCAATTTTTGGCAAGGAAATCTCCCCGCCTCTTGATTTTGTTCTCCACGACAGAACGTTTTTTTTTTTTTTTTTTTTTTTTTTTGTTTAACAACCCAGGTTCTTTGCTCATTATTTCCAAGAGGGAAAATGGCATCATTGGGAATACTAGATCTCCTACCTATATCTGTATGGCTTTATAGCCCTTGCTTGCGCTATTTTTGAAGCTGAAAGGAGCGGGGTAATTTGGAAGTGAAGCAGCTGAAAATCGCATGGGACGCGGGGCACAAAAAAAAAGGACACATCATATTTGGTGGTAGTGATCAACCAAACCACCGCAACAAAATATGGAAGTGTGTATCATTTTTTTTGTTACCCGCGTGCCAAAGTAAGGAGTAACAATAACATGGATGGATGGTGTTTTTTTTTTTTTTAATCTTCACAGAAATGACAGATGCCGATCTAGTAGTAGAGTTTTTGCAGGGAAGCAGCGGTTATTCTCTTGCTCCGTAGTGCAAAAACCAGGATTTTGTATGATGCGATTCGCCCGAAGATCTCAGTCCTTGTAGATTTATTTTCACCGAATTAGTCCTTTCCCGAAAAAAAAAGCTATAACAAGGTTCGGACGAGGCCATGTCTGCTATTCATAGGCATCTTTGAAACAAATGTTCATAGTAAGGGCGGCTGTTAGGGAAAAAAAAAAAAAACAATTTCATTTCAAAGTTATCAGACATTGGGCTCATGCTCGATATTCTTTCTAAAGTTGTAGTCATTTCATCTTTGTCTCATTGCTCTTTTCGGTCTTTTTTGAGTTCCAAATTTGGTCTCACTCTTGGTGGTTATCCATCAGTATGGGCTGATAGACAGTGGATATATTAATGAATCATTGAAGTTTGTCATTACTACTACTCGCCTTGCAAGTACTTCCATAAGAATAAATGTGAGATAGAATGGAGATAATATTAAAGGGAAAGAGAAGGATGACGATCATTGCATTACCACCTCAGCTTCTTTCTCAAGCGCTTTTTTTGGCAGTGGAAGCTTTACCTATATACTTCTCCAAGTCCGATTGGCCTAGGTTCGAGACGATTGTGATCTTGACCGAGTTCTCCGTGAGCTGCAGATTGGTGATAGAATATAACACATCTCCACGTGCTTTGCGATCTCCGCAAGGACAGCGTCCGTATGATAGGTGGTGACGTTGTGCACTTCGAAATGCTCTCCATCTAAGTTCGCCGTTTTCCGAGTCGTGACATCCCAGTCTAGCGTCACGCTGTAATCCGCCTGATGCGGTTGGGATACATTCCCTAAATCGTTCTTGTCGATGCCCAAAATCTCTGGATCGGTATCGAACTGAAATTTACGGGCTGTCGAAAGGACGTCGCCATAAGCACCTTCGTTATCTTTCCAGGATACATAGCTCCCATTGTTGACGTCGAATACCGTCGCAAGCTCAAAGAGCGTGCTTTTACCCACTGTAGTGAAAACGTGGTGGAAATGTAAACTAAGGTCCTCTCCGTTTTTTGGGGATACCTGTTTGGCGTATGGATAGCAGCAATGTCCGCGCCTTCTGCGAGGTGTTGGTCGGACAGGCAGGAGAGTTTGGTCCACCTGTTACCGGGGAAATGCCATTTAGACTGGTATATACGCCTGTCATTGCCGACGAAGCAAAGGTATAGGTAGTTTGTATAGTCGGGCTGACGGAACTCCAGTGACCACAGGACGAATAGCGGAGTGTCTCGGGCAGGAGCGACGGCAGCATTGGCCGCAGCGTATATCAGCCTTTGGTTCCACTCCGTTACCGTGGGGTCTTCAGCCCACATGATCCTCACGTTGCCGTCAACATCTTGGAAGATTCCCAAAAACCCACGGTTGCCCCAGTTGTCCAGGCTAGGCGTTAAGTACAACCTGGATGCCGGCGCCGCATGGAGCGGATCACCGGTTGGAGTCTGTACCATCCAATTATCTGGCCCAGAAGAATGGACGTTTTTGATAGAAGCGTCTGCGTCCTGGTACACAGGCTATAAATTAAGTTAGGTTAGCGCATATAGCTGTATTCACGAAAGACAAAATATAGCTCTTGAACAGGCGTTATACATACTGAAACTCTAAGTTCGAGCCGTTTGCCGAAGGCGAGGGTGGCGTGCTGAATCCTGTTGCGTCGGAAGGACCCTGACTACAGCGGCAAGCTGGCTTATTGGGCTGGCATTCACTATCGGAAAGGCGCCATCAGACCAATCGCCTCCATTCTTGCTATTTCTTACTCCAATAGTATTGTCGGTTTTGAGGTAAAATACGCGGATTTCATTATCGCTACCCCTGGACCAAGTTACAGCGGCAAGCGGCGTGCCGGACTTTTGCCGCCCCTGGGCCAAGAACGGTTCTGACGTTTTCTGCGTCCTTTTGGAACTTGAGCTCATATGTGTTCTCGAATTTGAATTCTACGATCGCATCGGTTACTCTTTCCTGAAAGTAGACGAACTATTTGTGTTCACCAACGGTTAGAATAGATTGAAAACAACATCTCAGACGCTTAACTTCCTTTGTGACTTAGAAACTTACCACACTGTATCCGTTTCCACCTGGTAAATTTTGCTGAATTGTAGCGAGCTTAGTCTTATCGTGCAATACATCATTGTATCGAGGATCGCTCTTCGGAATGCCTCAGAGAGATGGTAGGTTTCTATTCCATAAGGCGTGTCAGGATTAAAGGACATTGTGGAGGTGTTCTGAAGTGATGTTTTTGTTCTGCTTGTTGTCCTTTGAAAATTTTTTTGTTTTTTGGCTTGAAGAAGTCTTCTAAAGAATGTTTTGAAGACCTTTTGATGGTTGATGAGCAATTCGCTAGCTCAGATTAATGAGAGTGCAATGCATTGCGCTGCGTGAGTTGCGAAGACATACCAGCTTTTAAGAACTAGATAAGCAATCTTCACGCCTTTGCGACCGGGGTCTACCACTTTTCTTGTTTTTCCTACTACATCGAGGGGATTGTTCAACAAGTTCGAAATAGGAAACCATTTTCACCGCTCCTTCGTCTTCTGTTTTGACCGAAGCTCTTTGGATAACTAGGAGAGGGTGACAAGGGTAAATCGGAGGAGACGAAATCCTTGGAGGAATATTAGATGAGGAGAATCGGTGTAAAAAGATTTGCATACGATTGCGTCCAGATGGCTCAATAACGAGGAATTATTGGTCAATTCACCCTGAGGCATTGGCAATTTTGCAATCATAGCTTCGAGGAGGACGACATGAAGACTATCATCCGTTCGGATCAGCACCCTGTCTCTAGCTTTTACGAGCTGAAACGTGCAGCCGTAAGAGTCTCTTTGACGGAAGGAAACTGCTGAAGTACCAGGTACATCGTCGCCAACCTCTCCTTGAAAATGTGAACCCCACATCCGAAGGCGGGAGTTTGGTGTGGGGCCATGACATGATGTCCAAGCTGAGATGGATCTCTTTCCCCTTCCCGCGGCTTTTAGACGAATCGGAGAATAAAATTTATTTCCCGCAGGTTAAAAAAAAAAAAAAAAAACAGAAAAGCGATCGATATACATGTTAATCGTCCTGTATTTTCCCATTTGGGAGATCACTTTTAAGTTAACGTGAATCAATTACGAGTCAGCTCTTAAAAGCTCCAAAGTGAGTTTGATATCAAGCTGAACTTGCATTTTCGTGCTAATTTTGGCGGAGTTTTGAATCCTCTCACCTCCTGTTTGGCGTACTACAGAGGACGTGCACTGGGAATAAGGTAATAATATTCGGTGGCGCAAGGTTTCAGACTCCAGGCTGGGAATCTTTCAGGTGTTGTGCGGCGGAGCTTGGGAATTGCGCCCATCATGCATGCCGACGAAATTGGAGGAATTGGGCCATTAAATTCCTTCAAAGCTTTCGATTAGGCAAAGTCTAAGAAAGCTGCACGATGGACTCAAGCTTCAATAACGGGGAAAATGAAATGCAGACTTACATAAAGCCTAAGATGTTGTATTTAAAGTATAAAACAAATTGTTTATTAATCCATCTCCACCTGTCTTGGTTCTTCTTCCGCTTGATCACAAGCTTCGGTTGGCTAGCCCGGAGGTGCAGAAGGACCGCGAAGGCTGCGGTGCCGATTGCGACGGTTCTTCGCCTTCCACCTGTTGCTGTAGATTCCCTTCTTTCCCCACTACTTCCGTATCCCGTGATATTTCGCCTGCAGCACCGTCCTATCCCTTTCTCCTTCCCTCTCCACCAGCTCTGCCATCCTCTTCTGTTCTTCTCGCGGGCTAGCTTTACGTCGTTTGCACGCCTCTGTAGCTGTGACAGCACGGCCGTCTGCGAAGCCATCGTCTTTTCAGCCGGGATACCTTGTTCGTGTAGGTGGGGATGAGCGACATCGTCGAGTTATGGTAGCGAGTGAGGGGAGCGTCTCGAGAGAATCCGAGGTGATAAAGATTGAAGCAAGGAGTGCGGTCTGCTGTGCTCTGCAGGAGTGATTAACTGTAGTGTTAGCAGATTTCAGAATAAATCGCGGAGATCGCGGCTTTCGAAGCTTACTCGAGCGTTTTGAGCCTTGTGCTCAAAGCTTCTAGCGAAACATCTGCTTCGGAGCAGAGAGCTGCTACGTCTGAAGCTTCCATCAGGCTTTATATAGCTTTCTTTTTGTTATAGCCGCTGCAGTTGAGCTCGTGCAGAGCAACCTCGAATTCGGAGCCAGACTTCCTCAATAAGCTGCTACCCAGGTCGTCTGCAGCGGAGAAGCCCTTCGAGATAATGTGTCGATTGGGATTGGAAGCAATCGGCAACGTTCGTGCAGGAGGAGGGCAGTTTTCGAGAGTTGGGGTAGCAATAGCTACGGCAGCTCCGGCCCTTAAGCTTCAATATATGTTTACGTAATCAATCCTTTTTTTTTTTTTTTTTTTGGTAGCTGGGTGAGTTTCGCGATTAAAGTAACACAAATATTTCTCAAAGCAGTAGTTGACAATTTGTAAAATAGCTTCAGATAGATGACTCAAAGATATTATAGCAATAATATTATATAACACTCATTGCAGTAACCTCCTGCCTTTGACTCATTAAGCTCTTTCCTCTTGATCATCTATAAATTGGCCACTATTCGGATTGACATTCCTGTCGTCTCTCCGAAAAAGCTGTTAAGTAAATTTCATGCTACTACATCTTCGTCAATTCATACACTTACCTTGCAGATCTAGCTACGGCAGTTTTCGCACGATCAGAAACGCTGCTCCTCAGTCGCAATCGCCATCTCAAGCCCTCAATCGCATCACCTTACAACTACTCACCATGTCAGAACCGAAACAGCAGCCGGCGCCAGCTATCAAGAAAGGCATGCCGCCGTACCTTACGACGCCCAGCGCGCATTCGCCCATGGCCAGCGTAACATCCTCAATGACCTCACTGGACATCGGTACGGACACCCCGCCCGCGGAAACGAGCTCGGAGGAATACGTCCCCCGGTTCATCGACGTGGGCATCAACCTCACCGATAAAATGTACCAGGGCTACTACAACGGCTCCAAAAAACACGACCCGGACCTCGATGACGTCATCGACCGCGGGGTCAGGACTGGATGCGAGAGATGATGTTACGGGGTCTTCCTTGAGGGAGTCTACGACCGCTGTTAAATTGGCGGAGAAGCACCGTATGCTGCCCCTTTTTTGTTGAAGGTCTTGATGGGTTGAGCTAACGGTGATAGCTGGATTGATTTACGCTACTGTTGGTATTCACCCTTGTTCTTCCTCGGGTATTGATAAGGATAAAGCCGGCGCCCAAGCGCACTTAAAAAACTCGAAGATTTAGCGGTCTACGGAAAGGAACGTGGCCTTGTGACTGCATTCGGTGAAATCGGCCTCGATTATGACCGCCTCATGCTCTCTGAGAAGGCACCGCAATTGAAATATTTTGAAGCGCAGCTCCGCATTGCTGAACGACTACACCTGCCATTATTCCTACACTCTCGCGCCGCGGAGGAAGATTTCGAAAGACTACTGTTGGAAACAAAAGTACCTAAAAAGGGTCTCGTGCATTCTTTTACCGGAAGCGTAGAGGAGATGAGAAGGCTCATCGACGCCGGGTTCGATATCGGAATTAACGGGTGTAGTTTGAAGACGGAAGAGAATTTAGCGGTCGTGAAGGAGGTACCGATGGATAAATTGCAGCTGGAGACCGACGGACCGTGGTGTGAGATCCGACCGAGCCATGCTAGCGCGAAGTATCTCAAGACCATGCCGAAGAACTTCACGAAAGCGGCCGTCGGCGATAAGAGGAAGGAGAAGTGGGAGAAGGGGTTTAGGGTTAAAGGAAGGAACGAGCCATGCGCTATTTCGCAGGTTGCGTGGGTGGTTAGCCAGGTTAAGGGTATTCCCGTGGAGGAGGTTTGCGAGATGTTAGTTCTTCCCTCTGCCGGAATGTTTGGAAAACGGGTAACTAACTTGACTTTACAGTTCTTATCAGAATTCTATGGCGATGTTCAAGTTCGACGAAGCCGATGAGACGAGGAAAGCTGGATGGAGACGGAGAAGGAGAAGGGGGAAGCTGCTAAAGCTGAAGAGAAGTAACCTCCTTTGAGACTCGAATTGATGGTGTTGGTTCCTTCCGACTTCCATCGTTCTGAAATTGGTGATTAGTAGACGTTTGGGAATTTCTTTTTGATGCATGGCGATCGTTTTTGGAGGGAGTATTAGACATTTTACTGGCGTTATTATGGTAAAATCGGCGCTCCGGAACTGTTGTTTTAAGGGGGAAAGTACGCTGGCTCCCCTCCCTTGATGGCGGAGGGGAGCTAAGCTCACGATTGTGCTCTTTTGGAAGGGTACATTACAAAAGCTCATTGCTTACAAATGATTATTTTCGACCATGTCTTGCTATATTATTATTATATATGTATTTTCACTTTTTCAAATCGATCGCTTCTCTATAGATTGAAAACTACTCTGCTTTAGTAGTATAGAAATCTCTCCTTAAAATATAAAATTACACACTAGTATATTCAATATCTTCCAACTTGAAAAGCCAAGAGATTATAAAAACACCTCAGTTCCGACCGCCGGCCTCTTTGACTTCGCCGCCAGCACGTTCAGCGCCGATCCGGCGAGTACCACTCTGCCTGATCTCTCGAGAACGTATGCGCCACATCGATCGTCTTCGCCGACCCATCCGCCTTCGTAACGTTCAACTGCA
The DNA here is from genome assembly GCA_002224055.1 of Pezizomycotina sp. ARF18. Taxonomy (NCBI): domain Eukaryota; kingdom Fungi; phylum Ascomycota; species Pezizomycotina sp. ARF18. Next base: position 803,565 of record AZLU01000002.1, on the reverse strand, counting down.
CCTTCCCGTCGCCTCCATTATCCAACATCTCCCGTAAACCGATAACGTCAACGCTATCCTCGGATCGATAAAATCGTAGTCCGCCTCGTTCACGAACGTCAGCGGGACTAGCCTTGCTTCTTCAAGTTCGTCTCGTGGATCCTGGCGAAGCTCTTCGCTAGTATCACGCTGGCACCCAGATATCTCGGTTGTAAAGCCGCGTGTTCCCTCGCGGATCCTTCGCCGTAGTTCCACTCTGCGACTACTAACCATCCTTTCCCCTGCGCGTGCCAGCGGCGCGCGAGGTCAGGAATGGATAGTTTATCGCCGTTAAAGTCGAGTACTTCGTTCACAGCGTTCGTTTCCGCGTTGAGCGCGCCGATGAGAGTGTTGTTGAGATATTCTCGAGGTGGCCTTTGTACGCTAGCCATTTCCCCCGCGGCGGATATGTGGTCCGTCGTACACTTTCCTTTTACTTTGACGAGGACTTTTAGGTCCGCCGGGTTGGATTGCGGGAATGGTTGGAAGGGTTCTAGGACGGGAGGCGGGTTGATGTTGGGTTTACGATTACTTCAGTTGATGGATCGGGGAGGGAGCGGACGGGGCAAAGCCTGTGCGCCCTGTGGAGAAACCGGAGGATGGAAGTTCGTAGCCGCTCGGCGGGTTGAATTTGAATGTTTCTCCGGAAGGTGTTGTTAGGGAGTCCGTTATTGGGTTAAACGATAAATTACCGGAATACGACATCGCGGTGACTAACTCCGGACTCGCCAGGAAATTCATCGTCTCCGGATTCCCGTCGTTGCGCGCGCGGAAGTTCCTGTTGAAGCTAGTAAGGATTGCATTCGTCTGCCCTTTTCCACGCCGTCCGTACGCTTCCACTGGCCGATACACGGACCGCACGCGTTCGCGAGGACGGTACCGCCGGCCTTTTCGAATACTTGTAACGTCTCGTCCCGCTCCAACGTAGCGCGGATTTGTTCCGATCCGGGAGATATGAAAAAGTCCACGCTGGGCTTTAATCCCGCATCGGTAGCTTGCTTAACTATACTCTCAACGCGCGTCATATCTTGATAACTCGAATTCGTGCAGGAACCGATGAGCGCGGCGCTCATACGCTCCGGCCAGCTGTTTTCTTTTACTGCGTCTTTGAATTTCGATAGAGGGGTAGATAAATCCGGCGTAAACGGTCCGTTAATGTGCGGCTCTAGCTTCGATAAATCGATGGTTATCTCCTTGTCGTACTCTGCGTTTTCGTCGCGCTTAGGAAACCCTTCGATGCGACTTCTGATGCCTTGTCTGCGATAGGCGAGCGCTGCGTTGCGTTGAGGTATTTTGCCATGCTGGGTGTAAACGGGAAGAGGGATGTGTGGCGCCGACTTCACTATAGAAGAAATTAGCGACTGTTGTGAGCATTAGGGGGCGAGAATGAAACTTACGCTCCCATGTTACATATCGTTGCCATACCAGTGCAGCTGAGACCTGCACGCCGGGTCCGTTGTATTCGATTATGTAGCCCGTACCTCCTCGAACGTTAATTGACCCGCGAGGTTTAATATCACGTCTTTCGGCGTAGACCATCCGTCCAGCTTCCCTTCTAATCTGACTCCTAGAACTTTCGGCGCCTATAATACTCAATTGTAAGTTCTCTTCTCCTTGATTACAGGGGCTTCTTCGAGACCCACGTACCTTCAACTCCCACGGCGCTCCAGCAAGCCGTCCACAGCATCAGCGCCTCCAACCCCAATGCATATCGCCGCCAAACCGCCTCCATTCGGTGTATGCGAATCCGTACCAGCATCATCAACCCGGGCGCCGAATAATTCTCCAAAACAATCTGGTGAATAATCCGCTCCCCGGTCCCCAAAACTGTATCCCGTACCTCTTCGCCGCGCTCTCCAAAAAGTCAAACACCTCCGCGTTCCCTCTATACTCTTCGTAAATCCGTATCCGCCCCTCTTTCACCGACGATCATGTGATCGCAGTGTATCGACGCCGGAACAGCTGTACCCTCGAGCCGCACGTCATGAATTGCAGTAGCGCCATCTGAGCGGATGCGTCTTGCATGGCGACCCGGTCGACTTTGAGCTTGAGGTAGGCGTCGCCGCGGATTTACCGTTGAGGTGGCCGAGGATTCTTCGACGTTGTCGAGGTGGGAGTAGAGGATCTTTTCGGCGAGGGTTAGGGGCGGGTGGGCCGAGGACGTTGCGGACGCGCTGGAGGTTGAGGAGGAGTTTGTCGTAGGGCGGTGTGCGGGCTTCGATGTCCGGGTGGACGTCGGAGAAGGGGCAGCCGTTGCGAGTGCGCGGCTGGGGAGGCGGACATGGCTGCGTCTCTGTATGGAATATGGACGTTAGTCAGTTGCAGCTTACTTTCGAGCTCCAATGTGGTTTCTTAGAGTTGGAGGAAGCTCACCTGTGCTGCCGCAGGCATCTTGAAGCTGAAGCTCTCAGCATCCTTGTATGATCTAATCGAGCTCCACCGTAAACTAAGTAATGACAATGGAAGCAATGATGATTTTGGATAATCAAATAGAAACAAAACAATGAAAGAAGTACAGGATATAATACGTGAAAGGAAAGAAAATTTTCTTATGGCTGATCACAAGCTAGGCCATTTTTATTTGCAGTATACTGCAGCAAGGGGAATTGACGAATGGGAAGACGGGGAAATCGGGCACAAAATTAAAAAATAAAAATAAATAATAATACTAAGCAGTAAATTTCATGCACATGCGACATATTTTCGCAGCTCCGATAACGGCCAAGCTCCCAGAGAGACGGTTTCATCCTCAACAGCTTCAAAAATGTCGTGTACGAAGTCAAAATGACGGACAAGAATAGGTCAATTGAGGTCGAGAAAGAGCTACGATGTAAATTAGAAACGAATACTCGACTCCTGAGTATCGTCTGATAACAAGCAGGTCGTAGACGTCTGAAGAGCTAAGAAGCTTGCCGAAGCAAGGTACCTGCGGCTCAAAAAGCAAAGAAGAAAGAAAAAAAGCAACGAAACACGTGACATCGAAATTTTCCGAAGCTAATTTTCTCGTCCCACCCACCTTTTGAACGACACCTCCACCGTCGACCTCCGGCTAACGTTCATCATCACCGCCGCGGTCAATTGACCCACCTACCCTTACCACTTCTTTCTGCATCTCTCCATCCCCAACAATGCAGAAAGTAATCCGCCGCACGCAGCTCGCCGTAGCGCAAGCCGCCCGCAAGCGCGCAAAGCACAAGGCCCGCGAGGAAGCTAACGAGCGCCTCAAGCTCAAAATGCAGAGCGTCTTCGTAAACCAGCACCGCCTCGAAGAGAAAAAACGCATAATATCCGAAATTAAAGAAGATTTCCGCCTGGTCCCCTTGCACCCCGGCGTGGTATAGACGAATTAGACCGCGAGATGAGGAAGGGAACGTCGCATCTTTTGTACTACCCGCCCACGCTCGTGAAGAAGGACAGGATCGAGCACTGGAACGTGCAACCGGGTGATAGGGTGTATATTACGACGGAAGGAGAAGGGGAAGATTGGGGTTGTGAAGGCTATTGAATAAGGCGACGAATCATTTGCAAGTTCGGGATCTGAATATGGTATGTCGTGGGACTCTTTTCCCCATCTCTCTTAGTTGAGTTTTTTTTTTTTTTTTTTTTTTTTTTTTGTAATTTAGAACCTAACGGTGTATCTATTAGATCTTGGTCAGCAACCCGCCCTACTTCGACCCTTCCCTCAAGGACGGAACGGCGACGCAATTCATCGAGGGTTTCATCCACTACGACGACGTCCGCCTCGTCATCAAGCTCCCCGACCCTACCACCGGCTCACCCCGCGACGCCGTCGTAATGACGGGCCCCGAAACCCGCGGTCCGATGACGTACCAGCACTACACCAACATCCCTGCCTGGACTCGCTTCGTCCCCGCACGACATAGAAATCCCTGGCCCGAAAAACCTCGGCGAATCCCCCGAAACCTACCCCTGCGACACCGACTTCAAATCCCTCTACGAAATAACGTACAGACCAAACCTCGACCGTAAAGCCCCCTTCAAAAAAGGTCGTTTTATACTAGGCGACCCTAACCGACCCCCATGCCGCTGAGCGTCATCGACGAGTTGAGGAATAAGTACAGTATTTTTAGGACTAGGCACGATAATGATTTTGTTCAGGAGCGGTTGAAGATGGACGAGGAGGAACAGGCGAGGAAGAATACGAAGGTTGTTACGCCGCTTATGGAACTTAACCGGAAGATCGCGAGGGAGAAGAAAGAGAAGGGGAAGAAGCAGGTGCTCACGAGGGAGATGTTGGTGAATATTGGCAAGGCGATGGCGGAGAGTAAGCCTGTTTTTGAAGGTGCGTCGGAGGCGCCGGCGGCGGAGAGGGGGAGAGGGCCGAAGCATGTTAAGGCTGGTGGAAGAGCGTCGCGGCGGGTGAGACGGCGGGTGAGACTGCGGGTGAGACTGCGACGCCGGCACCTGGTGGGACGGTAGCGGCGGCGGATGCGGATGGTCCGGTTTCTAGCGTGCTAAGCCCGGCCGCTGAAGCTCCACAACGACTGCGGAAGCAGTTCAGACTAGCACTGAAGCTCCGGCGACAACATCAGAAGCACCCAGTACAACGGTCGAAGCTACAGCGAAATCACCGGAAGCTGCTACAACGGCTGCAGAAACAACACCTACGGAGGAACCATCGTCAGTGGCTGAGAGTAAAGCAGAACCATCAGTGGAACTGTCGAAAGACGATACTAAGCTATCCTCATAACTTGGACCGCTGATATTTATTTATACTTGTTTCTACGTATCACCTGTATCTATAGCATTACCTTCTTACCGCGTTGTACAAATGACCTCACGTACGTATATATAAAAGCTCCTAGAAAATAGATGGGGGAATTATAATCGATCCGATTTACCCTACTCCGTCAATCAATAGTCGCAGTGTAGTAGGAATTAACACCGTGAGGCGAATGTTTATAAGTGCCTCTATGCTAAGCAAGAAAACGCCGTAGTAACCCTCTTCAAAGCCCCAATCCAAAGCTATAATCAAAACAAAGAGGTCCTCTATGTAGGAAAGAACGCTAAAAAAAAAAAAAAAAAAAACTAGTCTAATGTATCCAAAAGCCAAAAACAACCAAGCTCTTTCAAACTCCGGCTCCGTCTTTGTAAAATTAACTCGCCACCGCCTTCTGTCCCGGTTTCACGCCGTCGACGAGCTCAAGCAGCTCCACCCCGCTGTACTTCTGCGCCAGCTCCGGCCACTGCACTAGAAACCTATCCGCGAACGGTAACAGTAATTTCCCGAGAGCGAAAGCTCCTTTACGCGCGTGAAGGATTCGATGTATATGATCTTCGTGCGGACGAGGCCGAAGAACTATTTCTTCATCATTAGCTATTTTTAACTGAACTTATTTCGAGGAAGAAGATTAGTTTACTTACGCGGAACACATAACTCGCCAAAGCGACCATAACCGCCGTTCCGGGACCGTTGCATATGATCAAACTCGGCCAACCGAGCCTTCCGTCGAATCCTTTACTCGGACCGCCGCGGACGATGGAGAGGCAGGTTAGGAGGCAGAGGAGGCATGTATATGGCGTTGATAGCCAGCTCTGGCCGACTTTGCGCGCGCGGGTATTTCGAGGAGGTCGTACGACGGTTTCTCGTTCGGTGTTGTCTTCGGTAGCTTCGGCGAGGGTCGCGGGGCCGATGTAGCTTCAGATGGTTGAGTAGCAGTATTAGGTTCGTCCTCCTTATCCACGAGCACGAACTCCTCCTTCCCGTTACCTTCATCCAGCACTTTATTTTCTTCAACAGGTGTAGTAGCAGCAACATCAGTATCAACAACCACCTTTCCCTTCTTCTTTTGTGCCAGTTGCTCTTCGAAATTCCGCGCGAGCGTGGCGGAGTACGCGTCGCCGGAGGAGAATACGTAAGAGCGGTGAACGATGCGGGAGGTATCCATGGACGGTAGCAGGTCGAGCATTTCGGTCGTGTGGCCGCCGAGCCGAGGACTATGAGGACGTGGTGCTTGCGGTTCGCGTCGATTTTGGGAGATGAGGGAGGGGAGGATGGGGAGGAGAGGCGTGGAGAGGTTGCGTGGAAGCGCTGCCGGCGGGAGGCGGCGGAGTGTAGGAGGGGGGTTATGTAGAGGAGTCGGAGCTGTGGGGTGTTAGTAAGAGTAGGGGGAAGAAGGGGGAGAGGAGGATACGTACGGTGACGCCGACGAAGGCGAGGATGATGAGGGCTATGAGTAGCGATAACATGGTGGGTAGTTTTATTGGTAGTTCAAGTCTACCTGGAGGAGGGGGTATTTCGACTTGATTAAATGAAAAGAAGGACCGCGAAATGAACACCAGCGTTATGACATCGAAAAGCAAAAGGAACGTAAACAAAGAAGGCACGAAGAAAAAGGGAACGGAGAACCGGGATGCTATTTAAGATGAAGGGAATGCTGGCTATTACGAAGCCTTTTCGGTCCTGGTCGTGGTCTATGACGGAAGGCTTCTTGTTATGAGGCTGCGGTTGCTGTTGCTTATTTTTGACCGTCTCGTCTCGGAAAAGTGGAAGCAGCTGCGGAAGTCATGAGAAATAACTGGGGGAACGACGTGACCCGCGCGGCCGGAAAAAAAAAAAAAAAAATAGAAATAAAATCGGAAGATCAAATACCACGAACCTTCACAGGTATTGCCCGCCCCGATTTGATATTTTATCCGATTATTTGATTAGCAAGTACAAGCTTCTATTCATCTTGAAAAAGGACGTAATAGAGATCTTTCAACTTCATGATCAAGATATCGGGAGACTGAGGAAGTAGACAGGTTGGACTATCCAAAACAAGCTTCTTTTCTGGTTCTGATCTTCCCTTTGACCGTTTCACAAACGATTACGGAAGCGGCTTAGCTAGCTCTCTTGGAAAGCTCCTGACATCATAGGCTGGAAAAGCATCCAACCCCAAATTCGCTCTTTGATCCCTCCTCCTGTCTTGTCTTACTTTTAACTTTAAAACCACCAACAACCCCCCAAACCTCGTATACGAACGATAGATCTCGAACCCTTTTCTCTTCTTCTTCTTTCCAACATTTAAACTCGGCCGTCTTCCCTTTCACGAATATTATCATCGTTATTTATTAAAGGATCATCTGCGTCACTATCATATCAAGATCTTCAATAGACATCTACATCTCAGCCCCACTACTTTCTCTCACGAACTACAGTCAAGATGGCAACGGCACCATTAGTCTCGATCCCCAACATAAAATCCTTCCAGATCGTCAACGGCTCCACCGTGCCCTTGATCGACGGCACCCTCGTCGTCACCGAACCCCTTGCCTCCTCCCGCTCCGAAACGCACGCGAAGCTGTACATCACCTTAAAAGAAGAAGAGCGTGAATCTGTCCCCATACCATCCCTAACCGACGACTCCAAACCCGCCAACGAAACCTCAGAAGAAGAAGGAAAATATAAGGAAGAGAAGGGGCAACCACGACAATTACTGATACCCTTATTCGACGACTCATTTGTTGGAAGTAAAGGCGGAGAGGGGTTGATATGGAGGTTCGACTTACCGGAGAAGGAATTGGGGATTGTGGAGGTTAGGTTCGACGAGGATACGGATAGTATGATGCGCTGCAGTTTGAGAAGATTATGGTTTACAATGGATTATTGAAGACGGGTATCGTGGGGGATGCGGATGAGTACGATAATTTCTCCTCAACTAGCATGGAAAGGGTGGGGTAAGGTTGCTGATAAGCTTGATGGATTTAGTTTCTCGCGGACGATCCGCGAAGCAGCGTCGAGCCTGTCCGCGAAACTTACGATGAAGACGGCGGAGAGAAACGAGTCGAAACCCGCCGCGGAGGAAGATACCGAGTTTTCCGATATCACGAAGAGCGTCGTCGGCGGTGCGGAGACGGGACGACGAAGGCGGCGAAGGTTACGAGCGATATTGGGAATTTCGTATCGTATATTCAACCTCCCCTATTGTTTAAACAGCGATCAGGTCATAACTAATACGTCTTTTATTTTGTTTATATGCAGAGAGCAGCATTCAACGCCGGCGCCTGGGTTAGCGAAAAGACCGGCCTCGGTAAATCGAACAACAACTACAGCACGGAGGAGAAGTCATTGCCGAGGGAGACGCTCGACCAGACGCTAGAAGCCACGGAGGTAGTCGTGAAGGGTATCGTGCGGGTATTAAGGACTCGGGTCGACGATCGGGGAATCCGCGTCGAAAGTCGCTGAACACGATCACGGCGAGCAGGCGAAGGAATTGGTTGATCAGTCGAGGGAGCGGCTGCGAATGTGGGTAGCATGGCTGTTGATGTTGCTAAGACTACTAGCGTAGCTTGGAATGCTGGGGAGGCGGGAGTCGGTGCTGCGATGGTTCAGGAGAAGAAGGAAGAAGAGGACAAGAAAAAGGAGGGTGGGGAGGAGAAGAAGGAGGAGGTGGTGGAAGAGAATGAAAGGAAGGAATGATGGCTATGGAAAGTTATCAAGACGTTTTGAGCTTGGTATTAAAACAGTGGTTTCCTGTTATATTGAACGTTTACTTGCGTTTTTTTATTCGCGATGGAGTTTAATGTTCTTTCTACTGGATTTACGGCTGAGGAAAAAAAGGAAACCCAAGATACTGCTTTCAACAACACATGAACCAAATTACAGACATCTTCAATGGATGAAATTGACGGCACGTTCCGAGACATGGCTAGTAAACTATCTGCAAGGTAAACATCAAGTTGGAAAAGTAATATTTATTCTATTCCTACGCGAGTCCTCCAATATAATACGCACAGAGGTCATTAGTGATATCCAGTTTTCTGAGGTAATTCAAGAATCTCCTACTAGTAACTAAAAATACGTTGGTTTGGTTTGATATGCCGGCCACAGATGCGTAACGAATTACAAAAAAGTCAAAGCCGAATAAGCGCAATTATGCTATCGGATTTACTGATAACTTCTCCTGTATGTCTGGATTTCATGTTGCGCCCACACAGTCGTATCGTTCTGCAAGCGTAGAGAATACATTTATTTCTATACTCGATATCTCTGCCTGTCTTGATGTTTATTAGAACTCGCATCCTTTCTCGAATGAGATTATGCAGTGTTTCTGTAGAGCTTGTTCTTGACTGACGTGAACTATTGTTCCAGTCGAATTTTTTCTATGCTTACTGAAGCTATGGGCCCATGCGTTAAACATGGTGTTAGACAAGATGTTTTTCACTCAGATCGCTTGCTTTGAGTCCCTAGTTTACGGTATATCGTGTCCTAGCCATTTGCACGATTATCCGAAGCCCCTTAAGCTTCTTCTAGTAAGTGGAAGCTATGAATAGCGTTGATGCCGTATATTCTGATATCGGTTTTGCGTTTCTCATGTATAGAATCTACTGTGTAAAGTAGACATATGGCTATGGGAAGCGCCGCTCGATCCCAAATGAAATTATACTCCGAGGGATGTGCACTTCATAAATATGAAGGTTCGGCAGATGCTTGCTTCGATCTGGTTTTATGGATCTCGATGCCATGGTAATATGTCTTCTGAGACGTATACCAGCTGGAAGCGGTGGTCGATGTTGATTTACGCCTTATAATAAGCCCAGACCGGAGTGTGAGTTCTCGTATTGACAAAGTGCCAGGACCTTTATGTTAGATGTACTAACTATGACTAGTAACCATTTTTTTAGCGTACTATTATGGTAAGATGCTCATTGGGCGTGAAATATAGGTTCTTCTAGCCTATACTGTGTTATGTCGGCAGTTTCGGCGCTCAGAGTTATACTGTTTGCTGTGACACTTTGGCGTGAGCTATAAAAGCAGGGTGTCTTGACTTCGGAGGTCATTATACTCTGCGAGCTTTTCACTGGAGTAATATGGCCCCCAGATGTACGCTTTAGTTTGCTCCGTTTTCATCAAGCCTGACGTTCGCGGTGGCATTGTTTCACGTAATTTATCGGGGCGCGAGAGGTTGGCGGTACAGGTTGATTTGCGTTTATGGTGCACCTTGGCATCGTCAAGACATTCGTAGTATCAGAATGCCAGGAAAGTGCACGCTGAACGTACTAAATTCGACCAGCTCGCTCTTCGTTCCACGCGTTATCACATGGCCTTGTCTGAGTTGTCGAATCAGTAGGCGAGAAATATGGGAATTGTGTATTTAGCTTAGGTTCCGTATACGTTTTCGAGATTCACACTATGTTATATTGGCGTGAGCTATAAAAGCTCCGCGGATTTCGGATGTACTAATAGTTATACCCCGAGGGCAAAATTTGGAAATTATGGCTCTTGTCGTATACTTCGACTCAATTGATTTTATAGATTATTTAGCTCAAAGACGAGGTTTTCTATGTCGTACGCAGAGTGACAGATTTACAGTGCGTGTATCTTACGGGTGAACTTTTCATTTTTGATATGGTAGCAGCGAGTAGAGCCCGAAAGAGAAATGAATGTATCACTTTTCTATGCTTCGACACTCAAAAGTATCCATAGAGCCGACCGTCCAGCGTGCGAAAGGGGATTGGCGTGTGGAGTTCTGTCAGGCATCGATCAATTCTCTGCGTAACTGCGTCCATACTCCGCTAGAGACATGGCTTTTACGTAGTATCGATCTTCCTAGTGACGCTATTACGATTACGCCAAGGCGAATATTGAGCTAATTTGAAGTACCCTTTATAATGCACGACTAAAGTAATCTACGATCGTATCGGAGGAAGGCGGATTGGCAGGAATGGAGACACATTAGAACAATTTCGATATGTATAGGGGTCCAAATCGGAACACACGCTCTGGTGCTGGATTGTTTAGTTGATGAACACTGAGTGTATTGCCTGTCGTTTCTCAACGCTCTTGACTATGGCTTAGTGCGAGCTGGCTCGAGTATTTTCCAATTAGTTTGAGGTTTTGATATCTGGTTCATCTCGCGTTTTTATATGTAGTCCTGATCAGCGTCGTGAATATAATCGAGTGTGCTAGTTTGACGTCAGCTATGGGAGCATCGCTCTTGCTTTAGAGTGGATTCTATGTGAGGAGCATTGAGTTCTAGAAGTATGTTCCCCGACGGAATCTTTGGTTCAATCCGTTTTTATGTACCATCCCGTGGAGAACGTCTTTTGTGTGGAGTATCGGTGCTCTGGGGCGGCAAGGTGTATGGTCCGTTGGCTCTACACCTGTAGGAGTTCTGATATCGCAATTTCGGTTGTGGCATCCGGACACGATCATATCAAAGGTGAATCGCGACGTCAAGATATGCTGCATGCGGTTGGTATAGTATGAACTAGGCAGAGAAGGCATTTATAATTTTAAGAGAAGAGATGACTTATGAAATATTGCCTTCAGAGTACGGTGATACTCCTTCGAAGGTCTACCGAGAATGAGCTATCTACGAAGCGCCTGTGGCGCGCGGTTAATACCGTTATACTATGGTGGAGTCGGCATTGGTCTACTCGGAGTACGCCGGTGTTGTGAAATCAATGATGGCTTTATAGAAGGGTGAAGAGGAACGTAATCTAATATCCATGGACGTCGGTAGACTAGAGCGAAGTTGGTTAGCTTTAAGTGGCGACAGTGGACGGTCGTTTGGCTAATGAGAAGCATTTGCCGCAGTTCAAGGTTGTTGTTTATCAATGACTTCCCTTTATCTGTTAGCGACTTCCAATCGAGTGATATTTGATATTACCATAGCTTGAGCTTGTACCCATATCTAGGAAAACCAACCCTTGTGTTGTTTTCCACAATTGGTGTCTTACCCCACTCGTAAGAACACAATGATCGGTAGTCTATTACGCGATAATGCAGAGTATGGACTGGCAGGCCTACCGGGTGTCTTATCGGCCACGGGGACGTTTCGATCTCATATCGCCTCCGCCCAACTCTCTGGATTTAGTTTTAAATATCAGAAGCTCCTGGTGCCAGTGTAATCATGTTACTGAAAATCGGTTATGCACCTCGACCTAAAGTGGAACTCTGAATATCTAGAATTACTTTCCAAACATTATCCGTCGTAGAAGGCATCCTTCGTTTATTCATGTTTTACATATGGCCATGCAAGAAAATAACCGGAATTATCACCGGGGCGTTACCTGCTTCGTGGTACATCTGCGCGAGATGTCAATTGTACGGCACGATCCTCAAGAAGCAGTCCTATCAGGGTTCGCGTTGATGTTACGATTCAGTGGGGACCATTGGATGCAGCTCTATGAGACTAGACTCCGAGGTTACATATTATATCGTGCAAGACTAGGTGGTACGCGATACTTTAAGCAAGGTACGCGGGAAAAAGCTCGTTTTGAAAATATGGGTGCGAGGTGGAGGTCTACACTTGGTATATCCAAAGACGTCGCAACGACGCATTGAAAGTATCAAGACCGCGAAAGCTTTGACTTGAAGTAAATATGAGACGTCGCGTATACCTTCGAACTTGAGTGACGTGCTGAGATTTGGAAATTATCTAATTAGCCTGGGAGAGTCGAGCTGCTATTCATAGATTATGGACTCAGCTTCGAGTGTGATAAATAATTGAAAGATATCTTTGATTTTGAGCGCTTTTTATTACGAGTGAGCTGTGAGCTCGCGGCTTGAAGATTCAGTTTAACTTTATATATTGGTAACGCAATGGACTTCGGTAAGTATCGGTCGTCACGATATATGCGCTTGAGATCTCGATGGTATTAGCATCCATAAGCCTCTGCAGCGAGTTACCCACTTTATGGGTTTTTGAAGCGTTGGAAGATTCTCGGTTAGGTTTATCTCGTACCCAGCCTTTGGGAGAGGCTGGGTACGAGACAAGGTTAGGTAGGTAAATATATCTGCGGGTACAAGGCCGTGATAACTTCAAATAAAATTAGTGACACATTGGATATTAAAATTATATCCCTTCGAGAAGTCGTTCAAGTAGTAATATGAATATGGTTTCAGAGGTGGAGGCGCAGCTTGACATATCATAGATAAAAGTGGATAAATGTTTGGGTGCTCTCAATCGTTATGATTTGAAGTTCAGCGACTACATCCTTTCCTATTGATGCGTCTAGTGTGTACCTACGTCTGCTTCTATGGAGATATTGATGCCGGATTTCATTACTCTTAAAATTTGGTCGAGATTATGTTATGAAGAACGGATCTTTGAAGCGAGAGAAGCAGTTTGAGCGGAGATGTCTTTTTGGAGAAGCGGTAACATACGATCCTTGTATCCTTAGGAGAACAAGACAGTTGATTCTTGTATGCTATCCAAATCTTCGGAGCAAAAGCCCTTGGCCCGTGATCCTGGGGAAATAATCGGAAATTCTAGGAAATGTGAGTTCGATCATCTTTAACCAATGTCTTGGTGTCAATCGTACGGCGGATTTTATCAATCCGCTTTACAACGCCCGAATCTTAGCGGTCAAGTAAGCTCGTGGAAGCGGAGTTTCTGTTGCAAGACCATCAATAATCTTAAAAGAAACTGAGAATTACGGCCTTTTGTGCGAAAAAATGATAACACGCAGCACTCCTATGGCATCCGGAGAGTCGGTACGATATTTACAAATTCCGTTAGGTATCAGGGCTAGCTTTTAACAGCGACTCTTTCGACCGTATAGTGGGCGTGCCCTTCAATAAAAGTATTATGCGTGGACAACGCTTTGCTGTACAGACTGTGTCTCCAGTCGCTTGTGGAAGCTGAATCTGGAAGCTACAGAATGATTAAGAGATGAAATGGACAAATTCTCGTCAAATTATCTTTCGTCGGTAGTACTCTAGATTTAATATTTACCATATAAATACCAAGAAGACGTAGGAGTGCGGTCTTCAAAGATTTCTGCTCATTTCCCTACGTAAATATGCAAAACGCCCTCAAGTAGTGTATCAACACTTAGAGAAGATCACTTTATATTTCGTGTTTATTTCCCCGCTGAATGCTGTCCGATAGTACTTGTACTACGCTTGAGAATAAGACCTTAACCAAGGCTTGGGTCCGGTTATGGTGGCTGTAGGTGCACGGAGACGTAACTGACGGTGGAGCAAAGCACGTTACGAAGCTGCAGCTATGAGTGGGTATCATATATTCTCTCGTTTACTACGGAACAGCTGGTACAATGGTCCACTATAGAATAACGATATTATCGTCCGTGGGGTTGCTTTTAGTACATTGAGCATTTAGCTTTCAAGGTTGTGATTTCTTCCACGTCTGGGGCTTGAGGAAGTCTTACGGCGAATGCATTATTACGATCCTTCCGGTCTCAAGATGTCACTGTTGCAGCTGTCGGCTTCTTCTCGACAGAGTGTCTTTCGAAGTCACCGACACCCGCTTTATCGTCCTGAGATATCCTCCTAGTGAAGGATGTAAATTATACATACTTATGGAGCCATGTTACGTGCCGAGAGGAAAAATGCGTCATGCTTAGGCAGATATGCATTTTGATGGCTTTCGGGGAGATCAAACCCATCTGAAAAACGATCAGGGTTGTGTGTTTGTGTAATATATATGTTAACAAAGCTGAACAAACGTGATAAGGGCGATTATAGATCCTCATCAATCTACTTTATTTAACAGTGAGTATTTATGGTATTTATAGTTTCAGTGTTTAAATGATTTATAAGAGAATATTCGTCTAGATCGCGGTCGGTTGTTTTGGTAGTTCAGTGTTTGGTTAAATGGTTGTCGCCGGTTGTTGAGGAAGTGAAGGAACGAAAAAGTCGTCTCTTTTTTTTTTTTTTCAAGTCGCGTAGAAGTTAAGCCTACTACTATTACTATTCAGAAAAGGAGGCGCTTTTGATTTATTTTATTTTTCTTAAATTAGTATCAATCATTACGCGCTTCTCGCTTTCGGGGGATTGACTCGAGGCTAGCTTCCAGCTAGGAAGGATCAAAGATTGCACCATTGCTGATAGACTATTGTTTGTTATTAAAACGACCAGAGCTTGATGTGGACTTCTCCAATGTCAGTAGAATGAAGCGCGCCTCCGACTTGAAAATCGAGCAAAAGAAAATCTTTCATGATCCATTACTGCAAAGTTATACATACTGTACCCAATGTCTCTATAAAAGTTTTATCTCTATGGTAGTATTATTAATGTATGGTTTTAAGTTATGTGAATCTATAAGGAATAAAAAATAAATTAGAGTCCAAATTGCTTCAAACTCAACGTTAAAGTCGGTATGTTTGACCACGGTAGATTGGCGAAAACTCTCTCTATAACCTAGAGGGGGCAGGTTCCTTCTCTTCGCCAAAGATTTCTGTCATTTTCGATTCTCAGGAAAGTGGGCAATGTTACATCGATATCAGTAGGAAAGAACATGCGTACTTACAAATATTTCTAGAATATCGATGGTCAAGGGTTATCACATTCATGATCCAGGGTCAAGAAGGTCATAGAAGAAAGCGGAGTTCTTCGTCCACCAGTATACCGTGGCTTTATAGCCGTTTAACGGCCGCTACTTGCTTAGAGAAAATTTAGAACTGTCATCGATACCAAGCGGACGAGGACCACTTTGCAGTGCACGCTATAATACACCGCAGAGAAATATCAGCAATCATGATATTGAACTCTACGCCACGAACTAGCGCGAGGGTATTGCGAACTACTTACATGCGTAATGACATCAGATCAGCGTCAAACGCCAAAGCCCAATAGCGAACGTCTCACCCAGCACGATATATACGACCTCGTCAACGCCCAAACAAACTGGGAAATAATATCAAACAGTCTACACAACCTAGTACTCTGCGGCATGATCAACATTCGGCTGATGCTGACTAAAGTCGATCCCAATTCTCATATGTACGTCGCGTATAAGTTACGTGGAAACAAATTGATCCCACAGATCCGCCGAAGATTCCGAGGTTTAAATGGACGGACTTGGACTTAACGCAAATCAAGGATGAGGTGTTCCTGGGATCTTTATGGCGACGCATGGAGCGAATACGTATGCTCAAGGACCGGAATCTTCGAACGATGAGTTTCTGAAGATCGGAGACCATTGGAGACGTATCAGAAGAAATTCGGGACTGCGCGTTCGCGACTAAGGTTACAGGAATAGTATACTTGACGACGGGCACCTTGCGGATACCTTACGGAATACCTACCGCGCGGGATTTACGGTAGTTACTTCGTATTATGAATCTAAGAAGCGCTGGGCGATGGAATTGTTGGATATAGCTGTTGAGTTTGAGAAAGAGAGGATTGCTTCGTGATATTTTGAAGTGCAAGCATATCTTGCTTGATGCTAGGGGTCACCTACGATCGCACGCACGACGAAGCAGAATATATTTATGTCAGCCAGGTACACTCGCTGTAAGGCGGTCCTCGAACTTGTTTCCGGTGAAACACCGCATCCGTGACACTTGTAAATGAGGAGGTAAGGCACAAGTATCCCGCGTTATTGGGGAATAGTATGGAAATGCTGTGGGAAAGTTCCGACAACCGACGGCAGCTGATGTCAAGGCGCATATCCTGAGAGCATTCTTTTAGGCACGGTGCAGGTGAAAAGATAGGCAGAGGCAGTCTCGTACCAGGCATCAGTCTTGAGCGCGCGTTAACATCAAGGCCTAGTAAAGAGATTGAGGCAGAGGAATGGAGGAGGGGAGATGTCGAGCCTTTAGTTCAGGACACGGACGCAAGTGTGATCTAGCAGATATTATTTGTCATCAAAGAACGCTTCACGGACAAAAAGAAGTTTATGGATTCATAGGTCGGCGAGCCAATGAAATAACTAGAAGCCATATAATTAAAAGCATCTGTCTACTGGATGATGGAATACCCAGGACGGAGATAAAGTAGAGTTCCATCACTATAGATGAAAGACAAGTTATATCTTCTTTAGGAGCTTAATCGATTCTTCGCTAGGTTTTACGAAATCATAGACCGAACCTCTTCCATTTTGACTGTATTAACCATACAGAAATTTCACTTATGAGATGTAAGGGTCCAGTCAAATCGTCAAAATAGAGCAGCTAACACTGAAGTGTTTTAGGGGCAAGTAGCGACATGATGCATGAATAAAAAATCTTTAGAATCCCTAGCTCTCGGCCTTCCAGTCGTCCATTAATCAAGGCAGAAGTTTCCAAATAGTGAGGCAGGTTAATTTGGGACCGTGCAATATTCAAAACGTAATCGGCGACAAATGCGCCAAAAACGGGATATTTCGGCGGCGTCAAAAGCGGAAAATGCGGGTGGAGCGGGGTTAACCCAGCCTCGCGACGTGGGTGTTTTGGAAATTGAGGCCTAATATCTCTTTTATTTTCTCGACTTCACCTGCAAGGTGTGAGGGGGTCCCAGGCGAGAGATCTTCGCATGTATACACATCGTGGAAGAAAGAGTTCTTGTAAGTAAATCATATCCATTCAGGATCAGTCATCGGCAGTGCTAAGGCTGATTTAACCCGCATGCAGAACTTCAAGAGTATGTTCAGGAGGAAGCGTTCAGATAAAACGAAAACTGAGAATAAACCAGGGGCTCAGGCACTCGCCACGACAGGATCAATCGCCGGCGGAAGTTCCATTCACGAAGAGTTCTCCTCCGACAATGAAGTATAAACTGGGCTCAGTAATACGAAAATCAATCAGAGCATCGAGAAAGGTTACGGTTGCTACGTTTTAAACAGCGATTCTCCAGAAGCGAGCGACTCACGCACGGAAATTGAGTTGGTCCAAGTAATCTCCTTAGATCCGGAAAGCTCCTCCTAACCAGGTAACGATTGTAGTGTTGTCTTCCTTCACGGCCTACGCGGAAATCGCTTCAAAACCTGGGCGTCCGGGATGCGTTATGGCCACGGGATTTACTTCAGGCGGAAGAGTCGATGGAAATGCTCGAGTGATTACTTATGGATATGATGCCGACGCCGCACGAGTCGGTCAACAAGTCAGCCAAATTAATGCTACCAGCATGCAAACCAACTACTACTTAATCTTCGCAGCATTCGAAAGAGGCAAGATGAAGTAAGAATTTGATAGATCTAAATGTAAAATTGGATCGAATTCCGCTTACAGATCAGCTGCTCAGAGAGAACGTCCCTTAATTTTTGTCGCACACAGTCTAGGCGGTATCGTCGTTAAGTTGGTATGTTATACGTGGTTTCCCCTAAAAATTAATATTTGCCACTACTAAATACTCATATTCAGGCTTTAGATATATCTCAGCGAAACATCGAATCCGATCCGCGTAATGGCTTGGTCTTCCAGTGCACATACGCGTTATCTTCCTAGGACACTCCATAAAGGGTCCGATGCAATATCCTTTGGGAAATTACTCTCGAATATTGTCAAAGCGGCTTTTGTCCAACCGAATTCAACTATCGACAACGAGCTCAAGCACGATTCTCCCACGCTTATGATGGTAGCAGATGCTTTTTCTCTGATGATGGAAAATTATGACTGAAAGTGGTTTTTTTATTGAGGAACTTCCCTTCCCTGGCCTCGGCCTGGTACGTTCTGAGTGTTTATTCCATTAATGTCGTGGGCATTGACTGTTAACTTTGATCAATATAGATTGTCCCGGCGTATTCGGATATATCGGTCACAGAAGAGTCACAGAGATACTTGCATGCGAACCATATGGAAATGGCCAGGTTCAAATCGCCAGAGCAGAACAATTATCAGTATTCGCAGATGGCTCAGATTCTCGACTTGGTGAATGTTCTGCGGGAGGACTGCACGGTTTCAAATCCAGATCCCATGCAGGAGGAAGGCACACCTTTGACCCAACAAGACCGTAAGGACAAAATCACGAAAGCTTTTCAGCGATGGCTGTTCCATTCTACGAATAAGAATTGGTTATTGATATTCGACAACGTAGACGACTTGGAGTCATTTAAGGTCGAGAATTACTTCCAAGAACTTGCCATGGTAATGTTATTATTACCAGCCGGAGGCCGGACCTGTCCGCTATCGCTAAGACGGACGTGCAACGTTGACGGATTGCAGCCAGAGACTGCAGCACGACTTCTTTTCGAATTGTCATCTGTAGAACGTAGTGATGAAAGTGAGTTGTTTTTTTTTGTTGCCCTTCCTATTTTTCCCTAGACCCCGGTCCAAAAAATTCCTCTAGGTGCTAAGCTAAGCCTTTGCATAGACGCCATACAGGCCGAAAACGTTGACGGATTGCAGCCAGAGACGCAGCACGACTTCTTTTCGAATTGTCATCTGTAGAACGTAGTGATGAAAGTGAGTTGTTTTTTTTTTGTTGCCCTTCCTATTTTCCCTAGACCCCGGTCCAAAAAATTCCTCTAGGTGCTAAGCTAAGCCTTTGCATAGACGCCATACAGGCCGAAAAAATAGTGAAACATCTGGGCTACATGCCTTTGGCTGCTCACTGCAGGGCCCTTATTAAGAGCATGGATGTACTCTTGTTGAATATATTGCTGAGTATTACGAGAAGGCATTTAGGAAGGTGAATGGGGAGATCTTTCACGTGTTGAATGGAACTACAGAAACGACACAGCAGCAACAACATGGAGTCTCTTTCAATACAATCCAGCGAAACCACCCCGCAGCAGCAGATATGCTTCTCATGTGCTCGTTTTTGAATTTTCAGGATATCCCGGAAGAGATCTTTTACAACAAGAATAATATTGACGGTCAGTCACTCCAAAATGAGATATGTATTTACCAAGTCGTTGTATTGACACAAAACAGAACGTTTAGAAGCGAAATTCTGCATCAGTCGTTTCCTTTCATTCTCGCTAGCGAAAAGAACGAGACAGGGATGTATTGGCACATCCTGTCGTCCACACTTGGGCTAGGAACGGGTGAAAAGAGATGAAATTATGGACATTCACAAAAGCTAATACAGGAATTCATAGTGCATTGTTACGTGTATTAGACGATAAAAGTAGTCTTGGTATTAGCGACGACCTGAGCACCATCGCGAGCTCTCTCCGTCAGAAATTATTATTAATCATGCGAAAACATTTTTCAGTACATTTAGAACGGATTAGTAGTGTCGAAAATCTATTACAAGACACGTTGAAGGCTGACGAAACAGCACTATCCGCACGGAATATTATAAGGGACGCAGGTTCACCGTATGCTTTTGTGCTTAGCAAGAATCTTGTCTGATACAACCACGAGGCATTCAAATGGCTGGAACGAGCACTGGCTATTGTGAATTCGTTTTGGGCCGATAACGCGCTTACTCTTACCACGATTCGCGAACTGGTAATTACACATGTCGAGCATGGCCGTCGGACGGTGCCTGAAATGGTGCGAAACGCGCTTTAGATTTATGGAGAAAAGCTTGATGAAGAGCAGACATCCGGCTTAGAGACCAAAGCGGCGTAGGGAATGCGGATGACCGGCCGCGCGAGTATTACCAAGCTTCAAATCTGCAATGCTTGAAATAATGCCGGATGCGATGGAGAGATCCCATATTAGTATCTGGGCTTCCAGGGGTATTTGCTACTCACGAAATACCGACTTTATCGTGATACTTCGCGTAATAGGTTATTCGCCAATGGCAAGGACGATGCTAGATATATTTGCAGCTATTGCTTACATAAAATCCCGGGACAGACGATACACTAAAGCAATGAAATACTATATTAATATTAGAGTATTGGCCATCGAGCAAAAGTCATGGAGGCCAACCTGGCCCAAAAAAGAAGAGTAAGTGATGGCACTTTCGGAAATTTATGGCTTTGCAGGCCGTTTTGAAGACGCCATTAAGTGGATTGAACAATATACAGAGGCTGACGGAAGTAGCAATGTTTTAACTTACTATATCTCTGTGGAAACTTAAAATGGGCGAGCTTCAAGAGACGGAGACACACTGGAGATCGCTTTGCGATCCGATATTTCGTTTTACAATACGATATTTTCTGTGACAACTGCACGAAGGTGAATTCTGATGTTGTCCCCTCCAGAGCGAACAATGTATTTTTTCGGGATCTGTATCCATTGCTAACATGTTCTCTCGATACATTTTAACATAGGAACGGGATGGTTTTTAGGCTTGTATACCTGTCTGGTTTGTTTGAATTGGGACTTTTGTCCGACTGTATGCTTCGAGATCCGGCAGTAGACCACGACCCTGAGCATGATTTTGCTCATACAAGCATAGAAGGGAAAGATCTCAAGAGTCAAGTTCACGAGGATGAACAAATCTGAAGACCTTAGGTCGGGTAGATAAACGTGCAGACAGGCGAATCAGTAAGGAGTATTTGTCCAAGCCTCTGTAATGAAAGCTGGTTTGAGCAATATTTTACCCGGATATTGTATAAATAGTGATTATAATAGTAATTGCAATGTGCGTAACTGAACCCTACGATCTGGGGGGAGTAATATTCTGAGACCATACACATATATAATGCATCTTTATATTGAACTGTTGCTGCACCAATTCTATGGCTATCTAGAATATTTATAAAGGCTCTATAGAATCAAACTTGCCCTGTTCAAGCAGCGTTTGCTCAACAACATCAGAATCTATACTCTTATAATACACAACCGAAGATAGTATATTAACACATTTTCGCATATTAACCCTCACCTATAAAGCTTGACCTCGCCTATAACTTAATCGAATTAGAAAGGAAGAAGCTGCGAAGAGTTTTTACATACAGCCCGACCATTTTCGTACAATTGAAATTGATATGTGAATCATAATACTGTTACATGAAAATTAAAACATCAATTTATTGTCTAAGAATGGGAGAAAATAGCTAGAGAACCAGAGGTTTCGTAATTATAGATCACCACCCATCACAATATATACATACGCTGTCTTCCTTCTTTCTATTTTATAAAGTAGCTATTACTACTCTGTATTTATACTTATAAGGATACATGTTATTGTAGCAGGACATTCTAGATACAGAGAGAGCATGGGGAGAAATCTAGAAAATTCCTAAGTTCCCACAAGGCGGAATGAGGGAGAGAGGTCTGTGGAAGGTTTGCATATATATATATATATATTATCGTTAGGTAGATATTTCCCCTTCTTCTTGGATAGTTAGACAATTAAGATATTAGCTGCAACAGTTATTATATTTTGTAATAATACCGATGCGACGAAGTTCGTAAATGAAGCCTAAACGAAGCGGTGAGTTTTGTAGTCTTTAATTCTTTTAAGTATTTATTGATAAATCGAGTCATGGCGAGAGAAGTTCTACACGATAGTTTGTGAACCAATAGACAGTAACTGGCTTGTAGACCTGCCTTTCTTTGTTATGCTTTGTGAATTTACTATTTTTTTTTTTTTAGCATAGCAACTATTAGTACTTTATAGAACTACGTTTGTGTTTCTGATATAGCAATCTCTAATGAAATTTGGTATTCCGGTCTTCTTTTAGAAGACGCGAAGAAGACTCATTACATTGTAACTTATTGTACGAAAAAATTAGGGCAATATGGGACAGTCTTCTCAGCTGCCGTTTAGGCGCGTAATACGTAGACGCCTCACATTATCCTTATTATATATACGATATATATATAGATTCCCCCGCTGTCCCCGAACAAAAGGTTGTGTTTCGAATCTTTTTTTACTCCGTCGGCATCACCGCTTTCCACCCATCCACTCGGTCCGAATCCCTGTATCACACAGGTTAACGAGGACCCGCTTAATGTATTAATATACTTTTCTCCAGATTTGGGTCTTCTCATTTAATTTCTTCCAATGGGGTTTTGCGAATAGGATGTATGTATAGAGAGGGTATAGGAATCTCCGAAGTTAGAGAGATAGAGAGCTGAGCTTGTTCCTACCTAGAGCCCTCTAGATGAGCTGGAATACATGTTATACTAGACTCAAAAAAAAAAAAAAAAACCTGCAAAGAAGTGCAATACAATATAGTAGTATTATATCGGAGGTTTAAATAAACGGGGCTACAAACATGGGTTTCTCAAGCGTAAACTTTACTGAAAGTTCCTTGAGTCTTCATTGAATAATCTAAAACACTTCAGGGATCCCGAGCCAGTCGGAACTTGGAAAGTTCCCCCAAATACTTTTTTTTCTGCAGCAGGCTCACTTGGTTGTCCAGTTCGGCAATGCTGAGGGCGACACGGACATGCAGCCAACATGTAGGATGCATGCTCTGAACTGTCCTTGGACCAATATCCATCGCTGTGTTCTCGCTTCTTGAAGACATCCACGTATTTTTTACTTTTCTTCCAAGTATTTTACGATCCAGGATTTTTTTTTTTTTTTTTTTTTTTAAAAAAAAAAAAGAAAAAAAAAAAGGTGTGTGTGAATTAGCGAACCATTAAATAAATTGAGGATCTATATATGTGATATACCAGTATACTCGTATGTTTTTCAAGATTCTTCGAAACTTCTCCAACATCAAACTCCGTGAATATCCTGGAGACCACAGCAGATCGATATAAAGCTCGGGTCTATCTTATATTTTTAGTGACATTTTTTTGTGTATTTGTGGATCCACAGTATGGAGCCTCTCCCGATGTTTTGGTTGTGTTCTATATTTTGAGTGAAAATCCGTTTTTATTTATATACTTATTTATAAATGAATATATTTATTTTCTAATGGTTTCCCCCCCCTTGCTTGCCACCCGCCCTAATCAGAACACCACACACGTAGGCAAATCCCTTGACACCCCCCTATTTAAATACTTATTTCCCTCCTTACCCCCTTTGGCAGAATAACACCTTTTTATTGCTTGACTGCCACGCAACTTATCCTCATTATATATATATTATTAAAAAATTTTCTCTCTCCTTTCCCGTCTACACCACACCACACAAACCCATCATCAACAACATAACACCGTTTTTTTTTTTTTTTTTTTTGGTTATTACCATTTTATATCCATTACTTTTTTTTTTTGTTATTTACTTTTTCAATAAAATCGTCAATATCATCCATCACCTTCATCATCATCATCATTATCATCATCAAACATTCCTGTCAGTCATTGTTTCCTTTTGAGCATCGCTTATTCACGTCGAGACGAGCATCGTTGGATTTTGTGTTTTGGAAGTAAAGAAGGAAAAAATTTTTTTTCGTAGGAACTCGTTGCCAACAATACGCCCTTCAACCGCGAATCATTTCAAATCGACCCGAGCGAGTCACAAAAACGTTGACCGGGAGACAACAGCGTTTTCAACATCTCGAAAGTTCATCAGAAAACGGATGAGATAGGGTCGCAAATGGCGGAGGATCCATCGCTAGGTGACTCGGACAAGTCGCTGCACCAGGGCCAGCAATTCGACAACTTCCGCGACTTCAAGGCTGCCCTCGAAGACTGGGCCATCAGTGCCAAGTTCCATACGCGTATACGTGCCTCAGACAGGTGAGCGAGATTCACGATCAGATAGGGGAGCGCGAAGAACTCGATGGAAAATTGATGCTTTTTTTTCTTGCGATCCTCCTGTTCTGTTGTCGTGAGCCAAATTTTTCCATTTTGCGTATAGAACA
Source organism: Pezizomycotina sp. ARF18 (assembly GCA_002224055.1). NCBI lineage: Eukaryota > Fungi > Ascomycota > Pezizomycotina sp. ARF18. Next base: position 779,269 of record AZLU01000002.1, on the reverse strand, counting down.
ATGTTTGGTTAAGCCGCACCAGAAAAAAAAAAAAAAAAAAAGAAAAGAAAAAAAAGGAATAATACAAAACTTATATTAATTTATCTCTCTTGCCTAATTTTTTTTTTTTTTTCGCTTCTCTTCAGGACCCGCGTTATCGCCGTCTGCGCACAGAAAACATGTCCCTTCCACGTTAGAGCACGCCTTTCGAAAAAGAACCACCGCGTCGTTATCGGGTCGCTGCGCCCGAGCCACAACTGTCAGAATGGCGTCTTCCCGGCGGCCCGATCAGGCAGCGCGAACGGACGCAAGAGGCGGCAGCGGCTCCGGTGAGTAGCACCCCGAGCCGGACGATCGCGCATTCGCAGAAATGGCTGCAACGCGTGCTTCCCGGCGTGATCACGATAACGCAAACGACCGACCAGTCGAAATTATCGACGCCATTCGGGCAAAGTTCAGCGTCGACCTGGATTACACGACCGCGCGGAAGGCCAAGACGACTTTCTGAAGGACAACCTCCCCGAGCCCGAGCCGACAGAGCTGACGTCGTTTCAGCAACTGCCGGCTTTCCTGTCAACTTGGAGTCGCTGAATCGGGGACGAAAACGAACTATCATGTCGACCCGACTAACAAGCGCTTCCAGCGGTCTTTATATGCCCGCCTACGAGCGCGAATGCGTTTGCGAATTGCCGGCCACTTGTCGCGCTCGACTCCGACGCTCGTGCTAGTGGTCAACCCGGGCTGTTCATGAAGAGCGCTTTCTTCGCACAGACGCTTCTGATGGCGACCACGGTGACGCCAACGGAGAGCCGCTGCTGTTAGCCTGGGGCTTGGTAGACGTAGAGGACGAGGCTTCATGGCATTACTTTGTAGATCAACTTCGGCAGGCGCTGCCAGACTTGGATTCCCAAGGAACGACGGTTGTCGTAGACAGAGATAATGACCAGCTCGTGATGGCTGTGGAAAGAGGGTTCAGGAAGGCTAGCACGATCTATTCGATACAGCATCTGGCGAGTATGGAGCGAAACTTCAACACCGCTGTGAGGAAGAAGTTCGAGAAATAGCGTTTACGGGCGATCGCGACTTCCTGAAGGGCATGGCGGCGCTCAAGTCGCTTCACAACAACAGCTACTCGCCCGCAGCGGAGTACATAGAGACGATCGACAAGACCAAATGGGCAGCGGCGTACATGAACGCTAAACGGTACGGTATAACGTTAAGACGTCGGATGTTTTGCACAACGCCGTAATCACCGTGGAGGGTGCATCGGATGGCAGCGCATCTCAATCTTCGAAACCCGGGGGAGTTCGTCCACCTCGAACTCCAGTTCTGGAACGCGAACGGTAACAACGCGTCGGCGAACGGCGCGAGCTCGTCCTCCCTTAACGAATTACGCAAGCTTCCGATTCATGGTTACTTGCCGCGATATGGAACACGCAGGCCTCTATATTCCAAACTCGCTACAAAGCATCGCTCCTCGCCACCGCCACTCCTCCACCGATTACCTCACTCCTTTCGCCCGCCGCCACGTCCAAGAGTCTCTGCTTGATTCTCAGTTGCGATCTATCCAATATTCCAACCAGTACATCGCCCTCATGTACGATCTGTCGCCTACCCAACAATTCCCCACCAGGAAGGAGTTTATAGTCGATGCGCTGAAGCGTCACTGCAGTTGCACATTCTTCCAAGAGTATCAACTGCCATGCCGCCACGCGGTGGGGATGCTCATGAAGATGGGTAAACTGGAGCGACCGCCCTGGGCCGCCACCGCTCCGTAATACCTCCCTTGTTTGGCAAATAGCCAGGATGATATGGACATGGGTCGCGATGGGCCAACAACGACGGCATGAGGAGAGGAGGGGCAGGCTCGACAAGCCAGAACCATGCGAATCGGGCAGCGCGGCGGCAGGAGGTGGCTTGAAGAATGGAATAATTCCACACGCTTACTCTGCGACGCGTGGCGGATGACCTATGTGCTGGGGCTTGTTAAAGTTCAGACTGGAACGCAATATCCTGTCTCCTCCGATTGCTTACCGCCATCTGCCGAGCACGGCAGAGCGGCACTGCGCAGAATGGAGCGCAACAAGTTGACGGCAATCAAACCTAATGGCCAGAATCAGAACCAGAATCAGAACCAGAACCAGAGCCAGAACCAGAACCAGAACCAGAACCAGAACCAGAATTCTGCGCCTCAAAGATCACAGACGTTCCTCAAATTTCTCAACAGCAGCCACAAGCCCAGCCACATGTACCGCAGCAGCCTCAGCAGCACCACAGACCGCCTCCACATGTATCGCCAGCCCAGAGACAGGTCCACGAAGTACCTCAAAATCAAAACCAGCCTATGGTGGTAGCCAGCACCACCGCTCTCAGCAACAGCAGCAGCAGCAGCAACAACAGCAGCAGTCGCAGCAACAGCAACAACAGCAACAACAGCACTCACAGCAGCAACATTCGCAGCCCCATTCTCAGCAACAGCCTTCCCGGCTCCAAGGCACCTGCAACCCGGCTCAGTCTCACGTGGTTCTCAGCACCAGAACCAGCACCACAGCCAATCTCAACACCAGCAGCCTCAGCCCTCCTGGATGAACAACCAACTGAACATGGGTAACATGGGCGGCTCGCAGATGGCGCTCAGCAACTCTCAGACCTCGCACGGCTCGCAGCAGGCCCACGGCACCATCACCAGCAGCAGCAATCGTCCAGCAATCTCAATCGCACACCCTCAGCAGCCGCAGCAACACCATCCGCAGGTGCGCAACCCTCAGCACCACCAGCAGCATCCGCAGATGACTCAGCAGCCGCAGCAGCAGCACCACGGCCACGATCCCAGACGTCGCCGTACTGCACCGCAGACCCTGCTACAGCAGCAGAAGCAGCACCTACCGCAGCTGCAAACGCCCACGCCCGTGCAAAAATCGGCCGCCCTGCCGTCCCGCCGACACGCAGCGCCAAGGAAGACCGCGGTTCGAAGAGGAGGCCGCCGCTAATAGGGTCGCCGCCGCCAACGCCAACGCGCCGCAGCACTCGAGCACGATCACGGCATGGGCCCGCCGAACGGCGCGCAGCCGCCGCAGAACATGCGCGGGCAAGGGGCTCGTTCGTCGCTCCGCCGAACCCGAACGCGCTCATGACGCCGCAGCACCAGACCGGCGGCATGGGCGGCGCGCCGCCGAGCCATTACGGTAACGCGGGCATGAACCCTAACGCGTCGATGAACCAGGGCGTAATCAGGCCACAGCGGAATGCGGAGGTGCGGTGGCGGCGGTGGAGCGACTAATAACATCCAGCAGACGCCGAATAACCCGCAGCAGCAGAGTACGACTACGGCTACGCCCGGTAGTGGAACAGGACCTGCTCCAAGTGTAAAGCCGTCGGTCACAATGCGAGACGTGTAAAGCTGCGCTGGGGTTGTTTATTAAAAGGGAATACGATGAAAAAAGTTGTGGAGTATGTATACGTATGTTCAACGGGTGTTTCTTTTAATTTTTTTTTGTCTTCTTCAAATGGGTTTTTCTCTCTGGGTTTTATATATAATGCAGTCTTTTGTCTTTGATCGTTTGTTCTACTTTTGTTTATCTTTCATGTAACTTTTTTTCCTTTGGTTTGGAATTGTTTTTTTCATTAAGCAAACACAAGCGGCCCTTTTTTCTTCTTTTCTTCTTCTTTGTTTGGAAATCAAAATCAAACAAAACTTCTATAAAGAGTGGGGCGGAATTTCGGGATACACAAAAAAAGATATAATAATACGATTATGGGTAACTCTGTTGGTTCTTCGTTCTCATTGGCATGTATCTTCTTCCATAATGCTTTTTTAAACCTCATGTTATATAATATTTCATCCAACAATTGTTTTTTACGTCTTTGTTTTGCTTCTCACGTCTTGTACTTGTCCTTCGTCGGCAACAAAAATATTATTTTGTCTTTAGTTTGATGCTTTTCTTTCTTTTCTTTTTTAATATATAAAGGTGTCTATTATTTCTCTAATACGCTTTGTCTTCGTCGCATTCTTCCCTACTTACTTACTATACGACGATTTTTTGCTTTTTTTGCATCAGCCTTATGTGTTTTTGCTGACGCCTTCACATGATTGCTGAAAGTTTACAATCATTCCTTCGGAGGTAACGTTGGCCGATTTAAACAGGACGGCTGGCTTTCTTTGACATATCTGCGTTTAATGATCTTTTTTCTTTTCGTTTTTCTTTTGGGAGGATATAACTCGTGCGTTTAACTTAAGCATATATTTGGCGGTATATGTGATGTCATTCCGGTTGTTATTTTTATTCTATTTTAAATCAAATGGTACTTTTTCCACGACCACGAGTTTCTTTTATGATTTCCAGATCCATGCTCTTTCATAACGATCTTTAAAACATTACGATTAGCTTGGGATTAGTTTCTTGGGGATTCGTTATTTATTGTTGGAGCCATGGGTCTGATTCATGGTCCATTCACTTTTTTCTTCTTTGACGTGATGGAATTTAGGCTTCTTTTGGGAGGATTCTTCTTGCTTACTGTCATATTTTTTCGATCATAATTTATCGGCGGAAGCAAGCGAGGATTCGCTTCTGTAGTTTTCGGTTCTTGTTTTATGAATCCCAATGATATCGAATTCCGATATTGCCTGGCGGCAATGCTCGCCTTGCTTCGGCTAAGTGTTGCCTAAATATGATACCTGCTTATTCTTGGAATATTTGTCCGTTCGAACAACGAATGCACGTTGTCTTCACTCCGACGTTAGATATTGTGGAGACATTGAAATTACGGGGATATGGATTTTGTGGCAAAATCCAAATCAGGTATTTAATAGAGCGCGATAAAACCCGCTTGACGTCCGTGTGAGCATACCGGAGATCAAGCATTGACCCGGACGCCGTTGGATGAAGTAGAAGCTATTTTGAAGGATGGAGAATGCGAGGAATGGGGTTTGTGATTTTAATGGGATTTTGCAATTGGGTCGTGTGCTGCTATAAAATGGCTGCTAGTTGTGGACTATTCTAGAATTTCGGGCCGCCAGGCGATGACAGGGTAGCAATGTCCCAAGCGCTTCTCAGCATCCTAGTCGATTGGGAATGAATCAACCAGAGAGGATTCTGAGTTAACAAGCCTAGCGGCTGCGAGGCGGAAAAGTTTTTTTTTTTTTTTTCATAAAGAAAAGTAGGGCTTCGAATCAGGAATCACAATCACCCTTCTTCGAGCAACGTAACACGAGCGCTTAACAGGTTCGAGTTCCCTATTCGCTAGAATGTGAGCATTGAAGAATTAGTTGCACCATTTTGAAGACCTGTAAGGGCTCTAGTATATTTTGGGAGGATTTGGCTTTAAGAGTTCTCTAAAAAGCGGACAGTTAATGGAGCAAAGTGTGGCGCATGGAGTGCCGGGACGGGAAGCATCGAGGCAACGATGAGGTTCCCTCTTGCCCTTCGATTCGTTCTGGCTCAAGTTTTCAATACGGAAGGTTTCTGAGAGGTCTTCGCTCGTTAAGCAGCGCGATACCCGGACCAATTATCTCCTTAATGTATGGTATACGTAGTAAAAGGAGCCACAGAAAAAAAGGGCAGAAAAAGAAAAGAGCCAGCCTTACGTTTATCTCTCGGAATAACCTGCCGTGGATGCTGAGGATTCTTTGCTTTCGGCGTGACTCTAAACTTTCGCGAGCCAATCATTTACTGCTTGTGATTAACGAAGTTGATAGCTTTTTCCTGTTGTCTCCCTTTTCTCTTTGTTGTAAAGAGCGATATATTTTTGCTATTTGAGTGAGAGTAAAAAAATATATCTTGGGGTTTCCCTGCCTAATTTTAAAATGAGGTAGGTCACACTTTACAATCTTTTTTCTTCTCAGTATATATCCTATTGCTATATATAATATAGATTCAATCCAGCAGAGACAGACAATCTCACTATAAATTTTAGCGCAGGCGCAGTCTTAGTAGTCTTTCTAGACCTATACAGTATAACATTAAAGAGCGTTCCTGAAGAAGCTGAAAGTCCCTGGGCTTGATCTGAGGAATACTATCAGGGTTATCGTAGCTAAACGAAGAAAAGTAAGGTAAACCTTTCACGATTTCTGATTGCTACATATCCGCAAAGCTAACGCTTTCTAGACCGGATTCATATCCTGGGGTAACGTTACCGTAGGTCAGCAGATCGATCAGGCCCGTTGCGCGACGCAAGCTAGAAGCGATTTCTTAAGCAAGCGCTAAATAGCGTCCCGATTAAGATGTGTTTCTGTGATCAAACCGTCTACGAGAAGTGCCCTTGCCGCAAATGGAGTAGTCCTCGTCTGCCATGCTCTAGACTGCAACGTTCAGGAGCTTGCGGAATGAAGATGGTGGAGAACACGATAGAGAAGCCAGGAGCTTGTAGCGTCCACAGCGAAGACCCGTGGGGATTCACAGTCGGGATCCAGCATTGGCACAGGCGAATAGGATGACTCGGTTTTATGTGCAAGTACAAGTAAGTTACCGATGATATAGACTTTTCTATTCAAGACACCCCTTTTTTATTTTCATGAAGTATCATGTAGTTTAATCTGGGATACTTTATAAATTAGACACCGGTGGCTCGACAACCTCCAGCAATCAAGCTTCGGATCACAGTGGCACAATGGATCAATCGAAAGCCGTTCGACTATGGGAATGCCTGAATATGTGCATAAGAACACCACAGCCTCGTCAAAGCGCCCTCTTTTCCAGGTGCAAGCCATTCATGAGGAGCTCAATAAGCTTAATCTAGAGTTGCATAGCCTCCACCCTGTTCCGGGTCGCTACGAATGTCTGTGCGACAAGAATTGTGAAAATCCAAAATCACTTTTATCGTAAGTGAATACTCGCCCAAAGCTCTTTAGGGCCATCGACTGATTTGGATGGAAGGCACGTCGACGGCACATTAAACCGTTTGTTTGTGTTACATGCGAAAGCCAAGGCCACGCGGAAAATCGCTTCACAGATCTAGCTACCTGCGGGAGTCATATCCGTGCCAATCACCTATCTAGCGGAACGGTCTTCCTAGCCAAAGTTCAAGGAATCCCTGCATTGGAAAGAGGAGAGCGTCAATGACGACTAAGCAAACTCCGCGCTCTCGCTGGATTCGTTCGTCGATTTTACGAGGCTCCCAGCTCCCCAAGAAGTCGTCTTTGAGCCTAATACCGGCCACGATGATATGCAGGGCATAGTCTACACGCTTCTGAGACACTGTCAATATCTCTGCGGGAGATCTCCAGCCTCACAACTTCGAATCAAATACGTATGATTCTGAGCGGGCAGCCGTCGGTCACGCTATATCTACTCCCCAGAAGTGCTTGAGAATACCCACGAGCCTTCCAGCAATAGGGACTCCCTAGAACAAAATAGCATACTAGGAGGCCAAACCTTCGTCGACTCGATCCTATATCCCCAATAGCTCCTGATGGCTTCTCGAGCCAATATAAAGGTTACGTACCTGAAAACGGCGTGATTATTGAACCAGGGAAGATCAAGCCTCTCACAACTCTTCATTTAACGGAGACCGGCACGATAAGCAATCGCCAGTCGCGATAGGTTTGACGAGGCTTCCCAGGCAGCATACTATAAGTTGAAGGCAGCATCGGAGTCCGATTCCAGCAGCCGCGCCTTCAGAGATTTTGTTGGCCGTTTGGGCAGTCACAGAGACCTAGTTCTGCGTGGCTTTGGTTGTTTCGATGAATTCCTAAGCCACAAGACATTGTCCTCATTAGAAGACGTCTATAGTTTCTTGCACATAGCTTTTGCAATCTCCCAGACTCAGCTTACGACACCAGTCAGAAGTACGCCTGCGGACTTTTACCATAGCGTTTACACACTTCGAAACTGTTGAGCGATGAAGAGGTAGTGGTTGAAGACGCCTCGGACGGTGCCTTGCTGCAAGAGTACAAATACAAACCTAGGACGTATTTGATGAAATTGTGGACGTGATGCAGGACGAGATTGACTACGCAATCTCCTGGCTTCAAATAGAGACTGGCGGCTGTTTAGGGATGATATGACAACGAAGCTTGAGAGGTTGCAATTGGCTCGGAACATGCTTATTGCGTCCGATCGCTATGGAAGTCGATACGCATCTTGCGGCTGATTTTGCATCGCATATTTACGACTTGCCACCGATGGCAGGGAACGATATGTGCCCTGAGCACGGCTTACCTCCCTCTCCAGTTCAACCTCTACGGAGAAGGCCTAAATGGCTCGATATCGCGACTGGTTCGGTATTTTTAATCGTTGTAGAATTTATGAAATGTAAGTGTAAAATCTCGAGATTTTGATTGTCCCTTCTCCGAGGCATATATTGCGGCAGGTATGAGTGGCTTTAATAACCAGGAAACCGGGGAACAGACATAAATAAATGCGGCGAATTGTTTTTCGAAAGCGATGCTCCATATTCCTTCCTTTGTGAATATGATCCCGAGCCTAGTTCCGAGGCCTTCACGCCCGCCTGTCCTAGAAGATGCAGTGAACGATCGGATTTTTATGATCGAATCTTTTGAGGATCAGGTAGTGCGACCTTTACCCTCTATCACTCAAGAATTGAGGAGTCTCGTGGATGCGGTCCTAAGATTGTTACGAGAGAAGGCTCTCGAAACAATTCGACAATTCCAAACGTATATTTCAGGCTTTGGAAGGGTGAGTGTTTCCAAATACTTCCGTGCTAGCATGTAATTTCAGGATACATCCTAAGCTACTAATGTCGGTGTCACCGTATCAAAATCCTTAGCGCTTATATGCAATACTCCGCAATTTACAACCCTTTTAGGAACCGTACTGGAAAATAGTACGAATTTATCCTCAGCCTTGAGCAAGATGCGACCACACATACCCGCCAGGGGAATTTAACTGCTTCCCTGACACTTGGAAACGCATCTCCAAAGACTCAAGTACGCAATAATGTTTCCTGTCAAAAAAAACCTCCTTTAAATCAATTATAATGGCTTTCACGATCGCTAATTATTACTAAATCAAGCTGTATCAAAAACTTCCGATCAGCTCTGCCATAATGGCGTTCGCCCTTCCGACGAAATCTTGCAGAAAGGGTGGGATAACGAAGACCAACACGATCCTGTCATCATCCAAGATGAACAAGAAGATCTGGAACCCGGTGTCAATACGAATTCAAGTATCCAGAATCCTGCCGACAAAGTTGCTAGCACCTCACCAGCTGCTGCCGCTCATGTCAGCGTTGCCAGCGTATCGTCTTCAACCAATGACCAACACGTTTGGAACTACAATTTAGGCCGGCGACTTGCGACTTAGACGGATGCGACAAAACCTTCACGTCAAATTCCAATCTTTACAGACACGCGCGGAACAACATTCTAGCGAAACAAATTACTACAAGTGTGAGGTCGCGGGATGCGGTAAGATGATTCAAATAGGAAGGGAAACTTCGAGAGGCATATGAAGAAAGTACACGGGATAAGAGAAACAGTCATCGGAAAGGGAAAGAAGAGGAACTCGCGGGCGATCATAACATCCAGTGCGGATGGTGTTTAATAAAAGTTTGTCGATTTTTATACTTTCTTTAATCTTTTCATTTATAGCAAGTTATTCGTCTCTTAAAATTACGCGCTCAGAGTTATCCGCATTAGCATAGTTTGAGTTCAATAATATCATGGTTTCTACTTCTGTAATTAGCTATAGGGGGCCATTTGTTCGTCAAATTGCTAGGATTACCTTATCTTACGGCTGAGATTTCTCCAAATAATTGTTTTCTTAATCGTATCAATCGACATGGACCGAAGACCGCTTTCTTCGAGCCGCTTATCGAAAATGTTTTTGACATGTCTACTTAAGCGATACCAAACCTTCTTGGGTTCTTTATCTTTTACTCATAGCTTCACGTTCTGCCCAAGGCTTATCCAACGGGAAATAAAAGTCCAAACAGCGTGATAATCTTACCCTAAGTTTGTGTCTTCTATAATACTCAGACTATCCATTTGTTGATATTGCGATACTACGCTATTTCTATTTTTACATGTCAAGCGGCTTGCCCAGCCATTGATATTTGCCACCCTTTCTATCACCTTAGTTGTGTCTCGATACAGTTGTATAGATAGTTTCAAAATTCTTCGCGTCTTGTATAAGCCCAGGAGAAGTGCTGCCACAAGGTACTTGTTATACCGACTTTAGTTAAAATTACTGACTGAATTATAAAGCCTTGTATCATCGCTAATTGCGTTTAAGGTTGAGTAGAGTACTCTTCCAGAGCGATTGATATATATAATAATACTTGAGCCTTTTGCGTGGAAAACTCTTCCTTTATACTACTTAATAAGGCGGCTGTAAGATAAGATAATTGAAATATATATAAAAAAGAGAAATACAGTTATAATGCATTATAACGTACTCTTCTGATTGCACTGTTAAGCTACTTTATAGTAATGCATGATTTACCGTATTTTAATAATCCTAATTACTAGCCAAGTCTTATAGTATTATGTGTATTCGACACTTTACCAAAGAACAAAGTAAAACTCTGACGGATAATACTAACGCCAATAATCCGATGTATGAGGTCCTATGATTCAGAATTTAACTATTGAAAAATATATAAGAACGAATTAATACACAACCGCGGCGCTCTAGCGCACAAACCTGGGCGTTTCACCTCGGTTGAATTCAGTTCAACATTACAACGCGTCGACTTGTTCGCATCGGTATCCGCCAGTAGGGTTACAAAATACAAGCGCAAATTCTTTCAAGATCAGGCTCTCGTAGCGTGCTGTGTTCACTCTGCTCATGTTCATGTTCCCTATCTCTGACTTTCAGAGCTCTGGGAGCGGGTTTCTCCAACATGTTATACTGCCTCAATCTCAAACCCGTGTTTTAAAAACGGAAAGCAGTGCAAAATTTTAACTATGCGTTGATATTTCCTCGCATCCTCTGTAAAATTTACACTGTGTTACTAGCAAATTAAATTCCAAGGTTGGCCCAAGGCGCAATTCTATCGATAATTTGATCTCGATCTAGATATAATGTGGACCGTATATATCCAAAGATAGTTACTCTAAAATCTTTTAAACGATCTCTATCGTTGTCAATATTTCAATTATGTTCTCGTTTTAACGAGAACTCTTCGTAGCTCCCGGCCGCATAACCAACAATGATATCATCGCAAGAAAGATAGCTCAAGGCACCCCTCATGCAATCTAGACCTTCAAATCTGTATCTCCGCAAATGAGACGCTACAGCCTGAGGATTTAAAACTGACTGCAATTCTTTTCAGATCTCGAGCGATACTCGCCAGAGGTTCGCCGTCTTATACGCAGGGTCGGGTGTTGGGTTTCCCCCGGACGTCAAACGAAACTTGTTTTGGTTTTTTTGCGAGAAATCTGCGAACGCTGTAGTGTCCTTCGCAGATAACGTCGATTTACCTCGCACTTGATTCATTTAAGCATTATCCTCAAAAGTAATTTTATATTGGGAAACAGCATGTCTGGATTGAATAGACGAGATCCGCACGCTGGTCACTTAAGCGACAAATTGATCTACATTGAAAGTGAGATTTATATTTACAGATTCCGCCAAGATCTCATCAGGAAACGAGCATCTTATTTACGAAATACAAACTATCTCGTGAGCGACAAATGTTACTACTGGCCATGGAACCCAGAATTTTCGGGTATAAGAAAGGACTTGCAGCCTTGTTTCTTTCACTCTCTGTATAGCTCTTCATATAAACATCGCTTCCTTCTCATATTCTCTGGACCATTGACTTGTTAGCCTCACACTCATTTCTTCCACCTGTATACGCTCTTTCTTACAACTGCACTCTTTCATTCATTATATACCTCAATTTACGGTAGCCTCCCTTTCTATTTGATTACCTTTTCCATCAGGATTCTCAATTTGAAAATAAGGCTAGACATTATGAAGGCTTCAACTATTGCAGCGATTTTCCTGTTCAGTGTTTCTAGCACTATCGCTCTCCTATCTAATCTAGCAGCACATCTGGCTCTTTTGAAAAGTGTGCGCCGCTGCCGCAGGGACCTCTTATTCCTGAAGAGGCCGCTATAGGGGAAGAACTGGCTTTGGAGTTGGTGCACCTATCGTAGAAGATACTGTCGCCACCGTTGCTCGTCCAGTGGCGGAAAATCTCGTCACAGGTGCTGGTGAAAAAGCCGTCACTGGTGCACCGAAGACACTATCGTGGATGGCACAGGAAACGCTGTCAACGGCGCGACGAAAGATACTGCAGAAAAGACCAGCAAAGGAGTCACAAGCCGCCTTAAGGATGCGGGGTCAAAGGCCCTTGGAAAGATTCAGAACGCCTCGAATGATATGGTCAATTTTTCCAACTTCAGCGGATCAGGCGGTAGCAGCAACCAGACGCTCAAGAAAATAGCGATAATGATCAAGCAAAGTCGAGCGACCATAGCAAACACAGCACGCACGTAAGGATAGCAAAGACCGCAAAGGCAGCAAAGATAGTGAGGGAAGTATCGACAGCAAGAACAAGGACAGCGAGGATAACAAGGACAGCAAGGATGACAAAGACGACAAGGATGACAAGAACGAGAAGGATAACAAGAACAAGAAGGATGACAAGGATGATCAAGATCGTAAGGACGACTCATTGCTAGGACACTTGATTCCCTTTTGAGATAGTAAAAGAAGCAGAATACGCCCATGAAACATATTATTATTTATAAACATTTAATGTGAGACCCAATATTATACTATTTACTAACGTATCTGCTTTTTTGTTTGTACTTATTGAATTCTTGAATTATTTCTTTTACTCGTAGCACATCGACATATCTCAAAGTCTCAACCCTATAGGAACACTCTTCACATCTCAATATTTCGTATACCAGTGTTCCGTAGTAGTTGTTATAATTTCAAGAAATCAACAATCTAATTATTCAAACAAGGTACTGGGAGTCACATGTGTAAAGAAAATATAAAACTAGTTAGCTAATACAAAATAAATTTATTACGCTTGTGCATTAGCGATACTCATTTTAGCCCGTAGAAAAACTTCATTCCAGCGATAGCGCTATGAATTACGCAAATTTAGAGCACACACGAGTCCATCTTCAGCGCGTTCGAATTCGCGAGATCGAACCTGCTAAATTTCATTATCACGCCTTTTATAGTGTTAATAGAGCGTGGTATTATTATAAATTCGTCAGCGGCGGACTACTCCCGGTCGTTTCCAAATAATTCACAGCGTGCATGCACGTGCGCGCAATCCGCTCTCATTGGTAATGCGTGACTAGGAATTGTTCTATAAGAGCTAGGGCAATCATGAACAGGCATGGGTTATTGAATTCACCCATGGATGATGTTTACCAATTGGAACGAAATTTTGTATTAGTGAGTATTGCCCCACGTACCAAACATCAGTCTTTGAGGAGACGATTTTCCTTACTTGAACTTTACTTTATAAGGTAGCTAAGTATTAAGGTTGGCTTGTAGTGTTTGCGAAGTTATAAGGCAATTCGACCATTCTCGGCTGCAGTTATATTCTCGGAGATATATCAGAACCAAGCGGTCGGATCTCTCGATCAATCAAATTCCACTTTAAATGCAGAAATATGCGCTGGCGTGGTCCGTGCGTGATCATGCGATCTACTTTATCTTAATTGTAACTATAGGGCCGCAGCACGGAAATGAACACACGTATAATAATGTTCCTGTCATATATACGGGTATTCTCGGAGGCAAAAGTGCGTTGTCGCGATTTGTGCAACAACCTCTTATCTCATTTTTCTAGATTCCACAGGAGTGCTACTGAAAAGACCTTGATAATAGCCCAATTATCACGAATTATTGGCTCATGAATTGGCTTTTGTTGTAAAAGCTGCTGTATAAAGTGAAATTCGAAGCCAATGATATCTGATCACTATGTACGTGTGTTCTCGTGCGACATGCGCTTTGGAACTCTAGTATCTCGTCGGCACGAACCTACGCGGTCAAGAATAGTTAGCGTTATATCGACAAATAACCGTTGCAGCTCATTGAAATACCGTTTATCGAACATTTATGGCTAGTAAACACACTCCTGGTGGTCTTTATTCTTGTTTACGGCTCCGTATATTATTGTATTAGCATATCATGTTAAATTTGCATTGAAAGCCTGATAATAAAGGCTTATGGTATCGAGATACTCTTATCGTGAAATAATTGCAAGCTTCTTTCTACCGAAAGTTGTGATCACGGCTCGCAATATGCACAATAACATTGGCGAAGAGGAAGAATATCTTGTTTCTTCGTCGAATGTCGTCACGCCATAGCAGTATGTTCGTGAACATTGTGGGTTCTTTTGATTTCTCGTAGTTCAACTAATAATAATTGATAAAGGATTATTCTGCTTCCCGAGACACTCCCCGATATAGGTCGAAAATTCGCAAAAGGCCCCACGTTGCGCGTGTACATGTGATTATTCCGCGAGAAAGCAAGAATTATGCACGGAGGCAAAATTACGAAGGTTCGCACGGTAACTGAGTCGCGATTCTTTTGCCAAGAAATCTTTTCTTATCCCCACCACCTGCTCCACCAAAGCTTAGTCGTTGTGAACCGCATGTTTTATACCCGCTCAAATTGTGGAGATCAATACCGTATACGTGATTTCCCCGCCGGACGCTGGGTTGCCGAAGCTAAACGAAGCGTTTGGTCTCGGTGGTGAAACCTTCAAGCGTGGGGTAATCTCTTCCATTGCCTTCATACGGATATACGTTGCGGAACTGGCGTAGCTGTGGATACAATTTTCGAGAACAACGGTACTAGGTTCCCCATTGACAAGGGTTAGTGTCGCTGCCGGCTTAGTGTCGCTGCCGGCTATATCCTGAGCTTCTACTTTGAGTAGTATGGCTATTACAGTTACTTACTTGATAATAACGGATACGTAACTGAATGCAAGGCTAAGAAATACGCCTTGTTCACTTTTGGCACTTTGGCAGCTGGCATAGAAAGAAAAGGTCATTTCCGAGGACGTCGCGGGTCAGTTGAAAGGGCTTTGGAGATTTGAGTTGCATGAAGTGTTCACAATGCTTTTATCCTATATAAGTACTCCAGGTTTCAGCAAGCGACGGCCGTTTAATTGTATCACAAGCAAAGCTTTGCTTAGATCCGAGTAGCTTATTGTATCTGGTTTTGGTCTGTAATATCTGAGGACTAAGTTTGATCGTGATTCGTGCTTAATAGAATACAGATGTTTAGTATACTATATTTCTAGGATAATAGAGCTATTCAACTCACTCATAGCTAAGTTCATCCTTTGGGATACGCGATCCTGTCGCCTTCATTATTCGTACCTAGTCTAGGCTGGATGCTTGAAAATGACTAATCATCCAAGGCAATCTATCCAAGCTTCTAAGTTTGTGTAATTGGGGCTATATGTGATACAGTATGAGCTGATTATCATATTCAAAGAGACTATTGAAACTTCATTTATAAGAACTCTTGCTTCTGCAGGATTGTTCCAATACAAAAACGAGAGTCACTGTCTTCTAAGAGATACTTCCCACGCAACCGGATCCCGCGATCTGGTCGTTTCCTGTAAGGGTTGGTATCTTTCGCACGCCGCTAAAGGGTAGGCTATCAGAGCTGTAGAGTGACTCTATGATAGAATACTCGGTTAAGAAATACAACTAAGAATACAGATGAATTCTCGCGATTATAATTGTCTCTACCAGGTTGTGCTATAGACTAGAAAACATATCTATGCGGTTTAGGTGTTGAGCTTGGTGGCCGTTTAGGCGAATCTAAACCCTGAAAGTATTTGTTTTTATCTTTCCATCTCGTGGGGAAGTCAAAGTCTCGATTTGTGTATGGGAATATTAGAGAAGACTATAGATACATGACCTCTGTGGTCGTTAATCGCGACTTACATGTATGGTTCTTCACTGATTTTCGAAGAAAGACTTAGCGAGTATGTGGACATGTAATCTTGCCATTGCATACACGTACTTAAGGACTGTAGATCAACGCTATGATCTCAACTGGATGCATCGCATACTCCATCCAATCCACATGGAGGTATACCTCCGTCATTACGTAAAAGCCGTTTAGAGTTTTGCTATTTTTTGTTACATTCAAGAAGTACTCCGTGGATTAGAATAACGCAATATTGGATTAGGATGATTGGCTTGAGTCTACAATGTCAGAATATATGCGGACTTACAAAGCACGTCTGGTCTAATCGGCGACTGAGAGACCGTGGGGGTGATGAAGACTTGTTTTATGCATAGCCAGTTGAGTTTTGGTATCCGTAGTGAATGCCGGATGTGATGAACCCAACTCTAAATCCTTTATTGGTTGTCTGTTCAAGAAGGATTCGTGGATGAAACTACTTGCGACAACGAGGGCAGAATAGCCGGCGGACTGCAGTTGCTTTTCTTTGCGGAGTACTCTAAGATGATGAACGTTTTTGTATTTCATCGTCGCAATCTATTAGTTCTTCTAAGCGATGCAGACAGTGCTGAAAAGAGTTTTTATTTGCGAGTTTCTTGGTTTCATCACGCATCGGACATATGGCATTAAGATTTCAAAAAGACTTTTGTAAAATACTTCAATTGCGATAACGAACACCGGGCGAATAAAAGGCTTACTGCCCTTCCAGTGCTTAACTTTTGCGTAATCTTCTCTACCTAGAATACTAAGATCAATTTTCGTAAATACGTAACTGTTAAGGCTCTAAAGGCCCTATTGGCCCAGCGACCCAGTGCTCCCCCCTTCTCTGTGAAACAATATATTCTCTTGGCTGCTATGCTTGTCAGCAAAATGAAACTTCTGAAGGAAAGTGAACCGTATTTCACGTTTTACTAGACAAACATTGTTAATTGTAGAGGTACAAATCTCGACGTCCACATCAGGCTATTTTATATCTTTCAAGTGCTGAAAATTGTGTAAATATGTATTCCACTTCTGTTTAAGTAATCTCCCAGATGGTAAGACCCTCATAGCGAACTCACTGACAAATTATCACCAGTATATAGACCTTATATCATCATAGCTAGCACTCTATTAGTTGTAATACTTTGAAGTTAACGTTAGGAGATCAATTTGTAAATGTTTAGCTACTCATTTATAGGCTTGGCGGGAGATGGTTCCCTGAAACCTGGTGGGAACCTGAGGGAGGATCCTAAGTTAATAGAGTCAAATGGCTGGTATCAATTACTGATTCTGGTGCTTCCAGAACTTTATACGGGTTATACAGGAAGGAGCTGGAAGGGAGCTGGCATCGGAAATGACTGGAAATCCAGGCAAAGTTGTCAACTTCTTACTATGTCTTCAATATTTACTCGGATCGTAAGCAGTTAGAATATCGGACATCTTAGAGAGTGGCGCCTCCTATTAGAGTTATTTTACCCAACAGAAAGAAAAGCTCTTCACGAAAAGCGATCCTGGTGAACGGAACAAAAGACTTCGGATCCATCAGCCTCACAAATGAGAATAATCCCTTATTGGTGTACAAACACGTGCTATGATACATTCTTTTCCTGTTCTTCAGCTTATAGCTTCCCAGTCTCTTCCGAGCTCCTAAGCTCTGGTTACACTTTTTCTCTTCCCTTCTCAAGTTATAACGATCTCACCATTAGAGTAGATAAAGAAAACACCGGGAAAATCTTTCATGTGCTTCCTGCAAGGATGAGGCAACTCAGGAACCGACGCCCGTTTCAATTGCATAGCACCTCGCAATTATCGATAACCATTCCATTTGAATTCCTGGTTATAATTATGGTAGCTGCAAGAGCTTCAAGCAACATCCTGGGCTAACGGTTCCAGTTAAGATTATAATAAAACATTACGATGGCATGGCTTCCAGGAGGGCCCCTATATTGAGCGCTACGTCGCTTTGATGAAGAGAATGATAACGGGAGAAACCGCTTACGAGCCCATTGCAATGTCAACGGTGGTCAAAAAATAAGACGTCCTAATGTTGGTTACCTCATTCACTGCTATTTTCGAAATATTTCTACTTCCGAGGCTAATTCTTGTTGTAATTGAGCGCCGCCAAAAAAAAAAAAAAAATCGGAAAAAGAAAGGTAGTAAGGAAAAATGGTATTTCCGCAAATGGGAAAGCTGCCAATCAAGGTTTTTATCTCTCTCCCTGATAGTCGAGATATGATGGTGTCTTTCTCCTAGGGCCGAAGTTTATGTAAGGTTCAAATACTTTCCCAATCTTTTCAATTCCCAACATCAACAAAGCGTCTTCCGACTCTTCCCACTTCGAACACTATACGAGGGATCCTAGCCAGCTGGATGGAAAGTATGGTTAGCTAATTAGCTGATCGTAATGTATGGTCCACAAAGGTCTAGGAAGAACCTTCCAATGGAAGCAAACCCATTCAACCGAGGGCGGATACAAAAAAGACCAAAATTTTTTCCTTCTTCCTATGCAAGGAAGACGCGTTTGAAATGGTGGGGCCAGTACAGCCCACAATAGATTAGAGCCTTACTAGGATTGGGGCCAAAGATCCGAATGTTAACCGAAAAAAAATTATATCACGTCTTTCGATCGATCAATTGTCAATGCAAGGACGGAGGAAGAATTTAGTCCACAGAGAGGGCAAATTTATTGCAAAATTGCGCGACCGGCAAAAACTTCAAAGACGTATACGCCGAAGAGATATGAATTAATGGCACGTCGGAGCTTTCGCCGGGTCAGACAACTCGACGTTTATATACACTGTATAATGCAATGGCTTCCCCTCCCTAAAAAATCCATGTCCAGTGGAAGAAGTATACTCCCGCCCTGCTTTTTTAGCTTTGGTTGAAATTCTGGTTCGGTGACACCGTTATCTACAGTATATGAAATTGCTGCAGTCATATCAGCAATTTTTCTAAATAAGGAAAAGGGGTATAGCGCCTTTCTTGTTTGAGAAAAAGAGAGAAGATACATTATCCAGCCAACATAGCACTTCCAACCAACATGTGAATGACTGGCATTGACTGCTATCTTTTTGCTATCAAAGGGAAGTGGAAAACCAATTGGGATTTGGCGGCTTATACGAGGAGTATCTATGCCGGGAGGAATATTTTATTTTTCGCTCTAGCTATCGCTCGCTTTTGTACATTACAGAGAGGGGAAGATATATATTTATAATTTAGCTATAGCAGTGTTTCTTTATCATGGTTCTCCTTTATATACAGCGATCGAGCCCTTTTTATTGCTTGTTCGTTACGTTTTCTGGTATCCTTTTCTGATCTTTTCTTATTGTTTCCGCTAAAGAAAAATTATATTCTCGGTACCGGTTTCAAAAATATTGTTATTATTACATTATTACACGACTAATAATAGCAATCATTGTGCTTTATCTCGCACCGACTCTATTATCCATCTTTCAAGTCCTCGGTCATAAGTTTTCAACTTTCCTCCCGTTTAAATCGAGAATATAAATATTTCTATATACTTTCAAAGTGGCGCTTAACGTACTCTCCCGATATCGTGTAACTCGCCCTTGTATCCAAAAGGGCCTTTGGGTTTTCAATTTTGTGGCGAAGGTGAGGGAACCGAAATGTCAATGTTCCCGCCGCCTATTACTACGGGCATACTTTCTTATTCCCCGCCGTCATCGCGGCCTCCTTCGAGGCCCTCGTCGGTGACTGGTATCGACTTCCCATTTTCTCCGTAGGCAGTCTCGGCAGCACACCATCAACGCCGCTAAGTAAACCCTTAACGCCAGGCGGCTTATATCTCCACGAAATTTCAGTCTTTCCGGAGTTACGAGTGCTGCCAGCGACTTTGGTGATAGCGATACGCCATGCACCGCGCCGCTGATTTTTATTAACGGCTTTTCCTGGAGTCGGTAAATTAACAATTGGAACCGCATTAAGGTAATTTTATTTTTGCTATACCGTGACTTTGGTTTGCGGGTTAATTCGGTCGTAATATCTATGATCAACTGAAAACATCTCTGGGATCTGGTAATCGCTATGTTATGGAGGAAGAATTGATTTATCGGATTTAGATCTAAGGCTAGAATATCTCACAAAAATCCGTACTTGCTACTAACATGTTTTATGGACTTATTTAGCAAGATAATACCGAATTCCAAAGTTTTCGATAATCACCTTCTAATAAACGCGCTGTAGCCGTCTACGACAGAACGGACCCCAGTTATCAACCTCTTAGAAGAGCATTAGTATGTATTTCTCTTGCACTCTGAATGCCTCTCCAAAGTCTCTTAATGTGGTTTCTGGACTTTGAGAAGGCTTCCATCGATCGGATTGAAAGTTAATAATATCGGCCAACTTCTCTAGCGCACAACCGTATTTGACTCTATTTAGCATCGCACACGCATCACGGGACTACCTGGATCTTCGTCGATTCTCAGTCAACCTCTGCCC
The DNA here is from genome assembly GCA_002224055.1 of Pezizomycotina sp. ARF18. NCBI lineage: Eukaryota > Fungi > Ascomycota > Pezizomycotina sp. ARF18. The sequence continues at coordinate 758,987 of AZLU01000002.1, read as the reverse complement.
TCGGAACTTCCGTCTGTCACGAGTATCTCTCTGCTTCCCGTCGCCGCCATTGTCCTTTTGTTTCGATAATTTTGACATGCACGCAAGCCGAAAATTTAACCCGCGTTACGGCCCCCGGTCGGAGAGAAAAAACCAAGTTAACTAATAGAGAAGTCCTGAAGGAACTTAGAGAAGGGAATAAAATACACCGCTTCGAGGACTGGGTCGGGGTAAAGAGTATGAAATCGATGTAACGGAGCTTACGGCCGAAGAAGCCGCGAGCGTAGTTAAGAGGAAAGTCGACGAGCGATGGCCGCGATGAGTGCTGAGCGGGACCGCGAGACTTGAGCACGACAGCGATGACGGACGACCAAACAGACGTCTAAAATCGATTATACGAGTTACGACTACATCATCTCTGGTGTCGGGTAGCGTTCTTTTTATTTGCTTTGTAGTTGGCGTTTAACTTTTTTATTCTTATTGTAATGCTGGCATACCTTAACCTGTTTGTTTCCAATGGGCATGGTCTGCCCTGAACTTGATTTCCTTCAGCGTCTCTTGACTACCATTAATCATACTTTTTCATATGTCAAGTTAGCGTTGCATGGCTGTTTAAGGCTTCATCGTCATCCGATTCTTATAATCGTTATAAATCCTTTTTTTCACTTTTTTTTTTGGTTCGTCAATCTCATATATCCTCATTTCTTCAACATTCTGTCCTCTTCCTTCACCGCCGGAGCGTTATCCATACACAATTATCCTTGAATACACACAATTCTCAGATACACGTAATTTCTCATGAAATTACTGGAAACGAAAGAAAGACAGGCAATACTAAGAAAGACTCCACACTGATATAAATATCTCATATTCCTTTGCTCACCTACCCCGCTCACCTACCCTATTCCATAGTCGTAATATTTGCTCCAAATACGAGATCAAGTTAAATTCCTCTTTGGGCGGTCTTCATGGTTTTGTTCACCAGGCACATCGATGATAGAACCACTTGAGATTTCAATGGAATGCTAATATCGGGGTTTTCTCTTTCCTCAACCAGGACAGAGATATCTCTTTGTGAACTTCTAATATTATGCAATGGGACTCACATTTGCGTAGTAGAGAAAGTTAGTTGTAAGCCCCTATTTACGTTGTACTATCACAAAGTTTCTAGGGTAAAACCCTCAATGAACCAAAACAAGAACTGAATATTGGTAACATTTATATTGAGATGCAATACTACTAATTTTGAAATTACTTACGGAGTAACCCAAGAACGCGCATAAGAATTAATTGTGGAAAACAATACTTTGTAAATAAAAGAGTAACTAGCAGGGAACTACCGTTCCAATTGCGAGGGCGTCTCCGCGACTGAATTTTTTGGATTACAATTCACAAAGCCGGCCTAACGCGTGTGCGGTGTTCTTGAAAACAACCCTCAGTGTTGAATATAATGCTTTTTGCCGTGGTTGTATCCAAGGATAAAAAAAATTTTTTTTTTTCTTCAATCCTATGAGCACCCCGCGTTAAATTTATCAGCAGGAAAGATCAAAGCGCTGGAGATATGAATACAGCCACTAAAGCACTCAATCTGCACGACCGACGCAATTATAATCAGGGCTGCTGCAGGGCTATTAGATAGCAGGTCCATTGCCGGAAAAAGGAAAGAAAGAACAGAAAGGAGAGGGCGACAGAGTATAGATAAGGATACTTGGTTTTCGGTTCAGTTTCTTCGAGTCAATATTCCGATGGTAACCTGTATCTACTTGATGCGCATATCGATCTCTACGCTAATAGACGAAGTTTTTGATAGGCCACTCAAGGTGTTATCTCTAAAGTCTGTGTGTAATGCGACTGAGAAAGCTTGGTGGGGAACGAGAGCGGCCACAACCGGCAAGCCCGCAGGCCATACTATTTTTTATATTTGACCTCAAAACCAAGATTTTACTATGATATGCGGAGCGGAATAGAGACACGAAGGCGCGCATTAGTACGAACTCTAAACAAACCAATTTTTAGTCATTGGTTATACAGGTATACACAAGATAAGACCTTAAAAAACGTCTTCTTTGTGGCCACCTTCAGGTAGGCAGGTATTGTATTAATTCGCGACACTATGTCAACATCAGATGAATAGCTTAGACCAGTGATAAAACTGGCCCGGGGGAAATTTTCCGTCTGAAATTCCGTCGTTGAGTTGTCAGTTCTTAAGGGATTGAGGCTAGATTATGATGCCGTATGTACAGCCCACGCCCAGGTATTGTTCAGTATTTGTTAGTCTGAAAATTGACGCTTATGAGTCAAGGCGAAAAATCCTATTCATACATTGCTCTTTTTATGAGAAATGGAGATGGTGTGCTTATGCCTTGTCTTATACTTCTGTCAAATACCCCTTTCTTGTTGATCAAAGGCGGAAGACTGGCCTACACCCACTTTCTGCTACCATACTGGAATATAAGAAGCATTTTCATCTATTTATTCGATTTTATACTCTTTTAATTACCAAACAGCAATATCGAGCACTTGTACGAAATTCTAAGAACTGAAATTATAGAAGATTAATCTTTCGAGATGGAACAACAAGATTCTGGCAAAGTAATTGTGCAAAAAATACTAAGAGAAGAGAATCTCTCTCACAATAACACAGGATCTATACGCTCTTGCACCACAACTTCGTCGTCTATCCATTTCAAATTCCCTCCAAAGCGATATTTGCAATCACGAATGCGTTGCAAGTAAAAATTACCGTGAAAGAAACCATATACTCGGTCAGTGATGCCGGTTGGGCTGATCAAGCAACCAGAATACCAACGAACCGCTTCTCGCCCCCACGCTAGCAACGCTTCCATTTCGCCTGTTGTGGCCCGAGAGAAAGCGAACCGCTTTCAAACGCTATACTGGTATTTGAAATGCAATGTAGCGTCTATCTGGAATGATTTACAGATTTAGAGTCAGAGATAATACACTATGAGGGAACGGATGCGCTGATTCTAGTTGCAACTGAAGATGGCCGATGGAGAAAACGAAAACCTCACACTTTACCCTTTAGATCGATCGTCACGCTAAATTGGACGCGTCCGATATAACACACAAACGCCTTGGTATACGGAAAATTAAAGAACACTATGAGATGACGGTAATTTGAAGTCCGCTGCATCTAGCGTATTACTATCCGTTTTAATTTGTTACGGATTGATCTCGTTGACCCCGAATTTGACCATTTCATTATTGGTGTTCGTTGAGATTTGCACTTACAAGCACTTAAATATTTATTTGCTTAGTTCCATTCTACGAAGAGTATTGATTCCCAAGTAACTTATATTATATTTAGATAATGTTCGAAAGGCGATGACATCTGGGTTATTCAAATAGCGAAAAAACCAACCTCCGAGAATGGTTCCGTCGGATATTGGTCTAATACGAGTAGGTTGCTGGTATACACTAGGCTAGGGCGAATTCTTCTCAGACTCAAAGATCTTTGGTTGGCGGCCATCTAATCTGACTCTTACACGTGTATTGGGGGAGAATAAACGAATAAAATGGTTTGATTCGACGAGTAAACAATATTGCTTGAAATGCCCCACAGATCAAAGTCCTCACGGGTTACTTGATGGAGCTTGTAATATTCTTTTTCACTGCAGCGGGGTTGATTGGGCCAGATAAACATTTGTTAAATTTGAGTCCTGCTCTCCATTTGACTTCAAGGACTGTATAGTAAATTTACGTGGCACAGGTTGACGGTATATTGAGAAACAGATAGTTATATTGAAAAAACGTCAACAATAGACATTCGTTATCTTCACCGCTATAAAAAGCCGGGGCATAAGTCTGGCAAGTGTCTCGGGGCGGTGAAATGTAAGGCCGTTCCGTGTTGTAGTAAATATACTAGACGTGACTTGGAAAAAAATCCCGCATGTATAGATATTTCAAGTTGAGTTGGATCGATTGTAGGATAGATCATCATGCTGGTGCTTTACTCGAGGTGGAACTCTTTCCAGGTGTTCCTTAGCTCGCTGCGGCACGGCATGCTTGACAAACAAGGCAAGCTTGAACTAAATTGGCGCGATGGAGGCAAATACCACGAAAATCAGTGACATTGACGAAGACTAGGGAATACTCGGACGAGCACCGATATTATAACTTGAGACAAAGACCTAGCCTAGATCTCGAGAGCGGTAAACATACTCCTTTTACTAGTAATATCTGCGAGCCATTTACATTATCATGCTCCAAGTCGCATTACAACGCACTCAAATGTGGATAATACTTATCAACTCGGTTCTATACCCTGTTTCTATCCTTGTAGAGTTAGAGCTAGTGAAAACTATAAGATATTCCGATCTGCAATGCCGAACACTGTAATAAGCTTGTGCTGTATATTGATCGCACTATACGAAGACGAGCTTTGATTAATCATTCTAATCTCCAAAATCGGACATCCGGCAGACTCCAGCGCCATAGCATTTGAATCGAACTTCTAGGCTCCAAGAGCCCAGCAAGGACAACTTAATGTGTCTGCTTCAGACCTTTGTCAAGGGCCTGACTATTTACCGGCCATTATGACAACAGCCTGTCCCATTTCGATAGCTTGACTCAGCACAATACTAGATAAGAAACGGAAAGGAGCAAGTGGAGTCGTTATTACCGAATTTACGGAAACAATAGCTCGCCGCGGGCTCTTGTAAACAATTGCATTCCATACGGCCGGCTTCTCAACGGCACGATCGGCAATCCTGATAAATGCAACGTTTTTCATCGTTTGCAGCATTACGGAGGTCTAGATCTAAAGTTGCGGAACAACTTCAGCTTGTTTTTAGGCATTTCACCAGATTAATTGTGTTTGAAATCGCGGAGTGCTTACATTGAATAAATTCTTACCAGTGCCGCGCCGACCCACAGACCGAGCATCACTTTCTCCCATCTTTGGCTTTTGCTTCGATTTACTACTGTTTTCGGTCTACCTTAGCGCCTGAACGTCTTCTCGCTCGAACAAGGACATCGTTCCGGGAATGGCGGCCAAAGCGCTTGACATATTTAATCCCTATCTAATTCGTTTTCAGTGCACGTGTTGATTTATTTGGTTCACGACTATTCCGTGATATATCTTAATCTAGGTTTAGTTGTATACTTTAGTTTCCTATATCTAAAGATTATTCTCGAGGTCTCTTCGTACTTTAGGGCAATTCACCGGCGTTATTATCTTAATTTCCTACAGTCTCCATATTGAACAATCATCTGCCCCACCGTGACAAAGCCCCTATTGGAAGACTAGTAACAACGCTATCGCGCCAACGTAATACGGTAGTCTCTTCCTAAAGTAGTGTAAAGTTTGCATAGCACCAAAGTACCCGAAAATTTGACCAATATTAGCCAGCAAATGGTCCACACACGCTGGGCCAAGGTGCTTCCCTTCTTGTGGAAACCAGACATACACCAATGATTGTCAGGGGTAGGAAAAGAAGGATGTAGAACTCTATGAAGAATATTAGGGCTCTGATGATTTTCATTCCGATCCTGTAACAAACGTGGGCTATTGTTAGTCTGGCATGTGTCAAGTTCCATCTCATCTTTGACTAATATCCCCAAAAGTAGGCACCTTGCCTGTATTAAAAAAATCATGTCATATCAGGAATGGCTTGAAGTAACGTACGACTGTCCTGGTAGTTTGACATCTCCCGGTCTTTCAAGGAACATGCTGTCTTGATATTTTTCGTAATTCCCGCAGGCCGGACAATAATCCTGGCGATTCCGCATCAGTCTCTTGGCCCTCGATTTCCGAATGTCTCTCACGCAGCCTGTACAACCCGTCGTAAATCTTCCCTGTCGCTGCCGTGTTGGGTTGCGTAGGCCCAGGAACTATCGCTTCAACCTGGAATTGGAACGTTGATTTCCAAGACCTGTAGCCTTATCGTCGCCCGCGTCGTTGTCGACGACGCTGCAACCTTCAATATCGTATAACCCTCCATCAGAGTCTGCTTGATACTCCCAACTACACCATCCACGAAGTAATCCCCTGGCACTGACTCCGCTTCATCCATCACTTCCGACCTTACGAGATATAGCATTGGGTATTCGGGCGTAATGAGATTACTGACGAGATTCGTAACCGAAGCGATCACATACGGAATAACAGTAAGCCCGAAGGCTGCGTATCCAAATTGGTTAATCTGCCCGCCCGGGTTTGGAGTAAAGTATTCACGCCTAGAACGGTTTGAAGTATCGCAGCAAATGATTTAGCGGAGATACGAAGCGAAAGTTCTGGTTCCTTGATTTGAGGAGAATCTGCGACATTCGCCTTTACGAATCCACGAAGGATTCTGAGGAGTATCCCGGTGGCAGACAGAAGCTGCCATGAACGCGCCGATGCAGTGAAGTTATTTGCTCTTCTACAAAAGCGTATTCAGGCCGTCGTCGGGTTTCCGTCTCGGTGGTCGGTGTGTCATTGGCAACAGCGTCACTTTTGCTCCCCGCACGCCCGTCTTTTATCTCAACAATATCATCCTCGCAATTGTCGGTGTGCTCTAGGATCTCCAGATCAGGTTCAAATACAAGTCCATACGATTAGGGTCACTTAGCCTGCGAGTGAGCTCAAGGTTAGAGCTAAGAAAGGAGCATGTCAATATTCCCAAGGAATCTTACACGGTAACTATCTCGTCGTCGTCCGGGGCCCTACCAGACCGTCCCGTGGTCCCCGCCGTGAACCTGGCGCCATATATCTTTTGTCCCGCCACCGGTCTCCATTCCTTATTCCTAACCACCACGCATAATGCACCAGACCTCGCGGCCGTTTGTATCGCGTTGGGCGCAAACCTCGCTAGTCTTCCTATAAAATCGATTCCCCTGATCATCCCTGAAGCCGGCATTACTAGTGCGAAGAGTACGTTGAGGACCGTAGTCAGCAAAGGCGCCCCGGGTACAGACCTTACAGTGACGGCATGCGCAAAGTAGTTGCCGAGAAGAAGGCTATTATAGAGTAGCGTGTCGCGGGTAAGCAGAGGAGGTTTGGATCATTATGAGTCGTGCTACCTGATGGAACGTCGATGGTTATTTCGACAGGCGTGGCGACTGTGATGCGAATGCACAGCGCTGCCGTGATCATCATCAGAGTTTCGAAAGCAAGACCCTAGATCCGCACATGAAGATGGAAGTTGTCTCATTTTGCGGAGTATACAACACAAGTCTAATAATTACATAGCGGTTAGAAAAACTAATTTGTATTAAAGGCCCAGGATTAAATCTCGTCGAGACCACTATAGCTCATGAATCCATTCAAAACTCTGTGTTCAAAAACGGCCCCTGAGCGTAAAGTATATAGAAACAGGACATATTACACCGCCTCCACAATTCGAGCGTTGGCCAACGCTTGCTGCAGACTTTGCCGATGGGAGGTCCTTCAGCCGCTTGAAGGGGCCTTGGCAGCATCTTGGCGTCCGCTCCAGATCGCGAACGTGAATCAGATGCCCAATTTTAAGATCAGTGCTATTTTGAAGTTTGCGTAGAATCCTTCCATATTGATCGCTCGCGTACGCAAAATGTCGAATGTACACGACGGCTATCGTAGGTTCAACTCAGGGTTCCTTAATGGCATCGGCAACACCCTGGCCAGCGCCTTACACATTGCCTCATTTGCTGATCGACTATCCGTGGATCTTCGAAGAGTGACCTCTCGAGTGCGGAGAAGGTATAAGCGCCTTGAATTCTGGACGTAGTCGAGAGGCAAGCCAGTAGAACTTAAGCGCTGCAACGTCAGTGCGCGGGGAGGAGAGGTTCCGCGTCGTAGAATTCGCGCTCATAACCTACATAGAATGCGAAGGTGAGTGTCCAGTTGCTTAACTCATCGTCGTTCTGGTACTATTTATAGTAAATGGCTAAAGGGTCAAGAACTTACCTTCCATAACTTCATTATACAGGTCCCACCATTTAGGTATTTTCGGATTGTTATGGCGAATTTGTAGTAGCACATGTACGCCGCTTTCGATATCAGCTCGTGCGCGAGATCCTGAGACTAGAGTTGGAGGTGTGTATATTACAGTCGACGGTGTTACTGGCTTGAGACTGAGCTGCTGAGACAGGCTCAGCATTAGAAATATCGGGATCTGACATCTCGCGCAAGGAGGAGATCGTTGATACGCTCGGATTTCAATAAAACTTAAGGCTTAAGGAGCGAAGAGTGAAAAATCAAAAACCGCTTTGTGTGAGCACCACTTACAGTAAATATCCAAAAACGTGTTGAAAGGATCGATGGAAGGACTATTAATCTGGAGTCCATCTTTCCCACATGCCAGTAACTCTGTTGGAGAATGGATCGAAAGCCTAACTTTGTTTACAACTTTATTTCAATGCCGCGAAAGAATTTTGCATTCTGATAACCTAGAAACTATATCATGAATTAAGTTACTAGGTTATTTTCGATCCCAATTATATAGAGCATCCTCCCAATATAGCGCCCTCCAAGTCGACAAGACGACATAAAACCAAGGTAAGTATCATTGATAGATACATGAACGCCCGTGATTTCCTTTATAAAAACATCCTCAATACCTCTAATTGGCTTAAAGGAGATCTTATGCGCTCATACTGTTCCCCCTCCTCCTCGCCAAAACCGAGAAGTATCCAGTAACTGCCCTTTAGGATCCCGTGAATGAACATTATTCTAGACTCGAAATTCAAATGCTAGATCGAATCGAATAAGTCATTAAAATGTATTTGCGATTAGCGCAAATCAGAGTACACAATCTACCTTGTAAACCGCGCTATAGGTGACATATCTTTAGCAGCCACGCAAATAGATATTTGGAATGCTTCAAAAAGCCACTTAGGTAGCTCATAGAAAATTTAAGCATAGGCGTGATGTTCTTTCTCTTGTCATGGAATTTCTTTAAAACGCCGGAATTTCGGTAACGTAAATCGACATGTTATTCACAGGCACCTTAAGGAGATTGCTATGACGAGGCACTTCTACGACGTGAAACCCAATCCGCTCATGGTTATATCGTATCCTCCTCATACACATTATACGCCCCTGAACCATAAGCTGAAGAAGACTGTAGCGTTTTAGTGCCGAGGTGTTTGTAACTAGAAAAATTGCGAATTTTATAGTACATGACTTGGAACTCGGTTGCAACCCTGTTCAACGCCATACTCTACCTAGATATAAAAAGATTCATAGCTTCGTTGTCGCCGTATTTCAAAGTGCCTCTGATTTCTTGGTATCAAGACTCTAGTATGTTCGAATTGCCTTTGTTGTTAACGCTTCAAACTAATAATCGGAGTGGATTTAAGCCTTGATCTAGTGCCCTTATCAGGTTACGATACCAATCGTGCCACTGGTCGATTTTTACAACGGAGCGTCCTTTTAGAAACAGTATAGCAGCTAAATATAGCCTTAGCCAACCGGACCTGTGAGTCAATCCTACAGGTCTTAACTTTAGATCATTTTTGGATCTTATCGTATTGTTTGTTGACAGCGCGGATAACTTGCTGAATTATTTTTGGATCGGCTTGTATTTTATTCCTCTTTCTCGTCTCGCTTCTCTCCCTCTTGTATAAATCGTCACACCATACGCACGTTGAATGTGGCGGATTTCCGGTTGTCCTGTTGGTGTTTTATATTAAAAGAGTATCGCTACCAATTCATCTTACACTAGTAGTTACCACGTATTCAAGTTCAATAGCAGCGATTTGTATCGGATCACAGGCGTCAGTCTTAGACAATATCGGTTTACAGGAAGGTGATAGGTTTATTTCATGTCCGGAAATCCTCAGCGTCCGTTAATATAAATCAGACTCCCGTGCAAAAGCGTCGTTTCATGATTTGTGTTAATACTCTGAGACGATGCATTTTCGTTTGCGATATCCACTGCTCGGCAGCATATATAATTGCTCATTGTGCCTAGGAATTTCCGTTCTACTTTATCATTTGACGCCGTTTGATTCAAGCACCAACCACAGATATGAAATCGAGGTTCGTGAACGAAGAGGTCGCATAATAATCAAAAAAGATTTCCTGATGACGTCGGTATTTTATGTGTACCATAGTTGACTGAGCTTGGAAAGCAGTATGATTGACTAATTGTTCGATAGTGGCTTGCGGCGAGGGATTAGGGTATGGCAATACAGCAATACAGCTTTGAGTGCACCGGTACGTAAGTATTCTAAATTTCCTGGCTGGGATTTGTGAGGTCATCCTTTGAATACCGCTTAAACATCAGAATTTGAGGTTTTATACGGATCCAAATAAAGAAGAAATTATTCACTCTACTGCCACAAATTCCCGCCGGGATAAATAGCACCCACGCTTCCAAGCTCCATCAGGCTCTATCTGAGCAGCAGTTTTAGTAGCTTTTTTCAACCATGAAGGGTCGTTTCCTGTTGCTTTTTCTCTGCTCTATCTACAGGCTCGCTCCGAAGCCTTGCCGTTAGCTCAACTCTAAAACGCGTTGTGCACTGATTCTAGTCCTTATTTCTGTTAATTAACGTTAAGAATATGTACAGTACCGGCAAGACTTCGGCGAGTAAGACTATAAGCCGCCTGTGCTGTTGAAAGCGTATTTGAAAAAAAAAAAAAAAAAAGGCGTTCTTATTACTTCGAATATCATTGTGAGATTTAAGAGCTTAAAAGGTCCACCATGTCCTCGTATGTAAAGGAACTTCATCTCGCCGTTGTGCTTTCGAAGACAGAATTTCACGTACAATACTGAAGCTACAGATAACATACTTTTGGAAAAACTGGACTGCTATACTGGAAGTTCATACTCGGAAAATACATCCCCCTAATGAATATATTGAACACCATGTGGCAGCAACGTATCGAGGAATCATGGTTTAATTGATTTAACCACGAGAACACCAGTATGGGATTTGGAGGGTCCCTCAGAGCCTTTATGATATATCTAGGCGTAACCTATCTTGTTTTAATAGATTATTGATTTTCATGGATGATATAAGTGAGAGAAGGTGCAGTGCAATAATTTCGGCTCCTGGGTGCTCGACTTGTTTCGAGATAGGCCCGAAATTAACACAATCAATGTATGTGTCGCATACGATCATAATATCATTAGATTTAGCGGGCAACGGGAGAGAGTTTGATAATGGTAAAGAAAAACAAAATTGGACTACAGTGCCGCGTATGTTGCTCCTTTGCCGACCTCGGGTAGTATCGGAGGTCTTGGGTTTGGACGAGTAAATGAATGATTAGCAGCTTATAATTAGCGCTTCATATTCATTACCTCCATCTACATATGCGACTGGGCTTCTTTTTCATTGGGTTGCACGTTATAACTCGGAAGTGGCCGTTCGATTCTTGCTTGTTATGTGTTGTTGATTGAGTGCGGCCTCTTGTCCGGATCTTATGCTCTCTGGTCGGTTTAGGATCTCCGGTAGTGGGGCTCTATCGAAAGGTACAACCAAGTTCTAATGCTCTATCATTGCTTTAGTGTCGTCTGCATCCATGCGATTCAAAATAGATATGCGCGTATATCTTCAACAGCGTGCTTAAGTATCATGCTGTTTGAAGGCCAGGTATCCCCGAGCTGAATTGCTTATCTTCAGGATTGCGGCCCTACGGTCGAGTACAAGGGGATGGAATGGGGCTATGACTCTTCGTCTTCGTGCTCTTCGCTTCGTAACCTTGGTTGTAATATCAAGATGTACTCGTGCTTTCGTTTAACTCTCATGCTCTATAGATTGAGCATCGCCAGGAGGACACTTCAAAATCTACGAATACAAAATTACATTAAAGGTTTTTATCCGCATTTGATTGATTGACGGGGGAAACATTGACTTTCAAAGATCGATTCCCTTCTTGGGTACTTTACTTCTGTATCGGTTGCCTGTTGTCCACCTCGATGCTTATCCATTTGATCGGAAAAAGTTCTCCGGTAATATATATTGTTCTTGGTTCGCGCGTGGTAAACAGAATAGTAAACAAACCTTACAGCTTTAAGCCTCGTTGTCAATCGAGAATCGTGGCTTAGCCCTGCGAAGACATCTTTATAAACCCCGGAGATTTTATTCGCCATACATAACCTCTTTACAAGTTTGAAGAGTAAAGATGATCGAGGAGCAACGGTCCATTCGAGTTCTAGAATGCTCTATGATGCGGAAACTGGCGAGCTGAAAGTATATCAAAATGATAGCAGATTAGTTTCGTTCATGTTATCAGTACTCTTTAAGTTCTTGTAATCTTATCCACGCTCGAGTAATAGCGCCCGAATTCTAGTCATGGCAGTTAAATTTGCCTATGGAAAACGCGTAACATTTGGACTGCGTGATTTAGTCTAAGGGAAGCTTTATATCGTGTTCGCAGCTGGCGTCCCGTAAAATATGTACCGACATTTGTTCTCCGGTTGTTTTCCGTCTAGCATTTCTTATCACGCGAATATCCGACTAGCGTGTTGCGATCTCTTCTTATGAAGAAGATCGGTCTCCTATATTAGCCTTTGTGCAGTATCAGATTTCCACGTTTGAGATACATCGCATCCCGCCTGGTATAGCACGTCTCGTGCTCATTTACCTTCCAGCTGAATCCTGCTTATAATGGCTTTACTAGGCTCTTGCAAATACGAGTTTGTATCAAGAAAGAGATTGCACAGTCTCGAGATATTATGTAGTTTCGCCGATATACCTGGCATGTCAGCGCCTATCGTGGTCTGGACATGTGACTTCACGCCCCGTTTGAATGGGAGGGATAATGGACTCGATACGTAGAGTATCTTTCAATGCTTTGTAATGAGTAGCTTTTTCCCGCGGGATATTCAACGGAATAGTTTCTGAAGTATCATTTGCAAGATTTGGCACGGCCCATCCAAAATTATTTGTGAGGAACGACTACCGATAGATAAGCCTCTACGGAAAAGTAACATATGGCGTGTAGTTGCACTTTCACTATGATCTCGTATGCGCCATGTTCGTTCTGCTTTACGAGTCTGCTCGAACAAACGTTCCTTCCCTTCAGTGTCATTCCGACGTGTTGGCCCTCCTAAAATCGTTTGAAAATCCTCTTATATTCATTCTTCTGTTAGCTCGATTGAATACGTCAACGAAGGAGATGTACGTTTGAACATTCACATGTACGTTCCTTTAGCGACTTCTTAGCATTATACCGGGGCGGGCGAGGTCTAGTGGTTCTATGTGATGAGGTAACATCTACAATTTCGGCGCTTCCGCGAAAAAAAAAAAAAAATCTACTTCTATCCCTTCTTGTCGCGGAAGTGCCCTTTGGCGCTTGTGTTTCTAGTATGTTCTTCGTCGGAGAACCCTTCTCTCGTTTTCGATATCGCTCCTCCCGCTGTTTATACAATGCAAGCTATCATGTCCCAGAAAACGTGTCCCGGGGCAAGGAAGTGAACAGATTTGATATGACCCGCGAAGCGAGCGGCGTTTCGGAAAACATAGAATGGATCGCCAGAGTATCTCAGGGATGGTCGTTTGTAGCGATGTATGGGATACGTCGCTGAACGTTGGAGATATTGAAAACAGCCAATGCTATCGTCTCTGCGCTGGCGTCCTCACGGCTTATTTCTGAAACTCGTTATCGGGTTATGTAATTGCGCGAGCTTACATAGGGTCGAGTATCAAAATTTACTTGTGTCTTCCTAACCCGTTGTATGGGTATATGGAGATGGCGACTAGGGTTTCCCTGAATCACTCTTTCTTAAGAAAATTGTCACTTTACAAACTTGCCGTCTTCGGAGGCTCGATTCTTCGACTACGAAGTGATGTGTTAATGACGCTAATGTTATCTGATTATTTTACTAACAGCGCTAGCAACTGTGAACGTAAGGATATATGTTTAGAATTTTAGTGAGGAGGTGAACCTTTTTAGTAAGGATAAATAGGCTAGTCATAGTCTGGCAGTAAGATTTTTTTTTTTTTCTTTTCTTTTCTTTTCCCTTCCTACTGCCATCAAAGTCTTCTAAAACAGAAAAGGAATAATAATAATAATGCTCAGGCACTCCCGGGCTCTTGAAGAAATTTGCCGCCAAATATCGAGTGGCTACAGCCTGTTTCTTCTAGAAAATACTGTCGATCAAAACCTAGCTCCCATGATATGATTTTTCCATGCTCTTTCCTTTTCTTTTGTGTAACCATCGAAAGTGCAGTAAGAAACCCCAGAAGGGAAACCTCGTGCGTGACGTTGAGGTTAAATAAGCTGCAAAAGTTGCAACTTGCCGAATTATTTAGCCGAAGAAAATTAGTTTTGAACCTTTCATCCAGGGCCAAAAAAAAAATAAAAAAAATAAAATAAAATAAAAATATCGCTCACTAACGTTTTTTTTGTCCGCGGAGAATCTTCGGCCTGAGACGTGCCGAATTGATTAAAAGACGAGCAAGATAAGCCGAATTCCGTCATCCACAAACTTCTCACTTCTCACTGCCCTACAAAAGCCCAAAACCTCCTTTCCACCGACAAAACCATCTTCATAACTCAACAGAATCCAACAACCTTTAACAACATCGTCTATTACCTACTTTTGCTTTGTCTTCTTCAGTCTATCGTCACGAATTGCATCTCTTCTAGCTTCAACTCTTGTACCTCTAGCATCTTATCCCTCCTCACATTAACCGCCAGACCAACATAATGTCGACCCTCCCACCTCCCTCTCCTCCTCCCACCCAACAACCCCGCCGTCATAATCCCTCCACGGACCGCACCTACACTACTCCAACCTCCTCACCGAAATCAACCACCTCCAATCAACCTAGCCTCCTACGGCGTCCGCCCGTCCTCCGCAGTCTCCATATCCCTCCCCAACGGCCTCGAATTCATCGTCTCCTTCCTCTCCGTCGCCTTCCAGCGGTCCATCGCAGCACCACTAAACCCTCTTATACGCAGGCCGAAAACGAATTTTATATTTCCGACATACAATCCTCCCTCGTCATCGTACCGAAGGGTGCCGTCGCGGGTAATTCGGCCGCTGTCAAAGCCGCGAGGAGGTTTAACGCTGGTATAGCGGAGGCGTACGTCGATAAGAACGGGGGCGTACAATTGCAACTTGTTGAGAAAGGAAATTAGCGGGTGAAAAACCTGCTCCTGTCGCGAGGGCGGAGCCGGAGGATGTAGCGCTGGTACTACACACGTCGGGTACTACGGGCCGTCCTAAAGCGTTCCCTTAACGCATAGGAATCTAACCGCTACGATGCGTAATATTAAAGCGACGTACGAGCTCTCACCGAGGGATAGGACCTACCTCGTAATGCCGCTCTTCCACGTCCACGGCCTCCTCGCCGCGTTCCTAGCACCACTACACTCCGGCGGTTCCGCCGTCGTTCCCGCGAAGTTCTCCGCGAGCGTATTCTGGGACGAATTCGCCCGTTATAAATGTAATTGGTACACCGCCGTCCCCTCCATGAATTCCATCCTCCTCCGCTCCCGTTACCGAAAGCAATACCGCCCATCCGCTTCATCAGATCCTGCAGTAGTCCCCTCGCGCCCGCTACGTTCGAACAGCTCGAAAAACATTTAAGCACCAGTATTGGAAGCGTACGCGATGACGGAGGCAGCGCACCAGATGACGTCGAACCCGCTGCCGCATAAGGGGAAACGGAAGCCGGGTTCTGTCGGAGTAGGACAGGGCGGCGTTACGATCGCGATCATGGACGATGATGGCAATGAAGTGCAACAGGGTAAAGAAGGGGAGATATGCGTTAAAGGGGAGAACGTGACGCAGGGTACATGAATAATCCCGCTGCGAACGCGAGTTCGTTTACGAAAGACGGTTTCTTCCGTACGGGGATCAAGGTAAAAAGGATGAAGACGGGTACGTTATTATACGGGCAGGATAAAGAGTTGATTAACCGCGGCGGCGAGAAGATTTCTCCGATCGAGATTGATAGTGCACTTCTCGAACACCGGCGGTCAGCGAGGCTGTTGCCTTCGCGGTGGAGGATGAAGTGTTGGGACAGGAACCCGCTGCGGCTGTTGTATTCAGGGAAGGGAGGAGCGTGGTATCGAGGAGCTAAAGGGTTTTTGGCGCAGAGGTTGGCGAAGTTTAAGGTTCCCAAGAAGATATACGTTACGAAGGTGATGCGAAGACGGCGACGGGAAGATACAGAGGAGGATCGTGGCGGAGATTATGCTGAAGGAGGAGAAGGAGAAGCAGGTTAAGGCGAAGCTGTAGATTATTCTCTCGTTTGCATTTTTGATCTTCATAGCTCATTTTTTTTTTTTTTTTGTAAAGCACACATGTATATCACGATATCACACAATCTCGTTTGAACAAATGCACATGTATCATTTTTCCTTCGGAATCCCATTTATACTAATAAACATCCTTTCCCCCCCAAAAAAAAAAATCCCCTGTCGACACGAAGAAATCCCTCTCTCATTCCTCCAGCAAAATTTCCCAACCACACGTAAACAAAACCCATAGACAGACCCTTCCAACCCCTCTATCTCGGCAAAACCTCAACCCCACTAAACCCCGTCTTGAACGGCCAAATCTCAACCCTCTCCAAATCCCACACTCCCTCCTCAACATAGGGATCACCCTTCAAATACTCCACAACCTTTTCCTTTTTTTTCTCCAGCGTTTCGTCATCTACCGTGTCGAATTCTAGTATCATAGCGCTACCCTTAAAGTCCATCGGGGGCAAACTAAAATCCCGGGGGAAGTAGAGGGGGGTTGGGATGAAGGCTGAGAACCGAGTACTGCGCCGCCCATGAAGACCGTATGCGATGCGGGGGCGTGGGCTAGTTGCGCCATGTGCAGCGGGCGGACGCGGGCGCGGTCGGCGGTGGGAGTGTCGGGGACGTAGATGAAGCTAGGTAATTGTTAACATCCGTTGGAAGGCTAAGGTGACGTAACAGAAAAGGTGAGCGTAGGAGGCAGAAGGGGAAGGAGGAGGGATGGTTTACTATTGCTCCTTTCCGGACGCCGCCATCGTCGTAGAAAATGCCCTGGTAGCTCCGAATGGAGTGCACAAGAAAGAAGTGGGAGAGCGAGCTGCCGTCGAAGTATCGATCGAACGAAGGGGGAGGAACGGAGGGCAGCCAGCTTTATTCTTGTTTTCTATTTCCTTTCTCTGTCGTAAGTAACTTATATTGATAGCAATTAACGCCGTCTTGTTAGTGACGAATCTGTTGTTGTTGAAAGTCGAGGATGGTGGCTGTTGTCGTTATATCTCCTGCTAAAACCCGTGAATCCTGAATTGTTCCAACGTGAGTTTAGTGTGGGGAAAATACCACACCAAATTGAATTTCTAAGCCGGTTCGCTTATCGATAAGGGCGGCAGCAGTAACTTTCGAATATTAAAAAAAAAAAAAAAAAAAAAAAAAAAATTTCTTTTGAAAGTTTATTATCACGACACATCGAAAATCAGCACAAGAGCGGACAAAAAGAGAGAAAAAAGAGAAAAGGAAAAAAACAAGGTATCGAAGGTATCGAGATACTTCTATTTTTGCGTGCTGGCGACCAGAGGTATCATACATTTTGAAGTACCAAGATGCATGTAGTACATCCCATCCATCTTGGATTTTACGTTCATTCCTACCCCCCAACGGCCGGCCGTCCACGAAATTTTACGTTACAGCTAACACAAATAACCCTATCAAACCTGTAATGGGAGCTACGCGTGCGTTTACCAAGCTAGCCCTACGAAATAGGAGCCAGGTAGTTCTAACTCGCGAATGCTTCACAATTGCGAATTCCCCCCCCCCCCCCCCAGAAGTAGATTTATCGTTCTCCCGTCTCC
The DNA here is from genome assembly GCA_002224055.1 of Pezizomycotina sp. ARF18. Lineage (NCBI taxonomy): Eukaryota > Fungi > Ascomycota > Pezizomycotina sp. ARF18. The sequence goes on along the minus strand of AZLU01000002.1, from coordinate 741,317 downwards.
CGTTCCGTTGGTATAGAAAACAGAGCTCGGAAGAAAATTAATTCAGCTCCGACGGGGCGAAGACGTAGTCTGTGCCCGAAAATATTTTATATTGTTAATTTCGAGGAGAAAGTATCGATCTGATCTGAAAAGTAAAGAAGGAAAAAATCTTTATTATTACAGAAAATGTGTTTCGTTTGGGGAAAAAAAAAAAAAAAAAAAAAAGATGTGAAATATATAAACCCGCCGGTTCTTTTCGCCAAAGCTTCTTCACATAAGAAGTATTTTATATAAAGAAAATAGGTATAAAACAAAAAACTGTAGTGTTGAAATAGAAACCCCAAAAATCCCCGCCAAAAAAAACGAAAATGAAATGAGAAATCAAAATGCGTCGTCCGGAAAAGTTCCCCCAAAGAAATTCTATAATGGTGCAAATACGAAGAAGAAAAAATATGAATAAGATTTTGCGATAAAACCCCTCGGCCGTCAGTAGTTTAGCTGTTTCGTTTCCTTGGAAATATGGTCGAGTAATGATCTCGGAGGTCGATTTCATTCAAAGTTTGAGAGTATGACGATAGCCAGTGAAAATTTATAAGAAAAAAGGGTAGAAATATAAGTTTAGAGAGATGAGCTAGATCGAGGTGTGCAAGAAAAATCCGAACGCACAAAGATATAAAGATAAGAAAAATATTGAGAAAGAAAAAACAAATACGCTGACGCGATTATCAAGAATGAAAAAATATCGAAGAGAGTTCAACAAAAAAGGAAATTTGGTATATATATATATATATATATATAAATGGAAAATAAGAGCAGTTCAGGTAATCTGAAGCAAAAAAGCGAAGCAAAGAAAATGTGACTCTGCAAAGCCTTCTCAGAACCACAAGGTCTGAGGCTGGTTTTGAATCCCTAAAAGGGATGAGGAACTTGAACATATATAGATTTCTGTGAGAAAGGAAGAAAAAACAGCTCGATGACTCGACAGCTTCTCTAGCTAACAAAAGAAAAGGACTATAATCTGCTTTTCCCTTTTCTCTCCTGTACTTTCTTATTGCTGTCTCTTTCGACAGTAGTATAATATAACCACAACAAAACTTTTTCTGTTGGATATATATATATGTATGTAGGTATAACAGTACGTAGTACGACGAAAATAAAACAGAAAGAGGTGTGCCGCCGAAAATATATAGAAAAAAAAAAAAACATTCTTTCCCAGTCTGTAACGCCTTTTTGAAGATTTGAAATATAACGAAAAAAAGAAGTGATAATCAAAACACCCGAGATTTGTTAAAACGCCGACAGTCGAAATGAAGAGAAGAATAGAAAAAGATAGAGCAATTATTAAGTGCTGGTATGAGACCGATTAAAAGGATATAGAGCGGGAAAAAAACCAGACCAAGGTTCCGGATCCGAAAAAAAAAAAAAAAAAAAAAAATGAAGACTTCGTCGTAACGTCGTTAAAGAACAAAAAGAAAAATCCAGCTGAAAAGGTTCTTTTGCTGATTGCTAATTTAACAAATTCGATACCGGCGGGTGCCTGTCGATCCAACCGCCCTGCTGCGCTGCAAAGTCGGCCAAGTGTGCGCCGTCCCAGTTCTGCAGTAGCTGTTCGTCCATGATGCGGTTTTTAGGTACGGAGTAGTGGCGGTACTCTTCGACGACGGACGTGGTGACCCAGTTCTGCATCTTGCGGAGGCATCCGACAACGCATCCGGTACGGTGCTACAAAGAAGAGCATTAGGACCGTTGGTTTGAGGATTACTCGTAAAAAATTACGAGGATGTATGTATATGCACAAAAGGAAAGAATTTATTTTTCTTCAGATATGTACCTTGCCCTTGTTGCAGTGGATCAAAATTGGATGATTCCTCCTGTCGAGAACGACGCTGACGGCTTGAGATATCTTTTCAATCGGGACTGGAGAAGACATTGTTAGTAAGCTGTCACAGGTGGCGATATATAAGAAAATCGATGTTACTTACTGGCAGCCAGAGGTTGCTTGTTTCCCTGCATTCCAATCTGGAAGTGCTGGATCCCATTCTCCTTCATGAACTTGACATTTTCTTCAGGGTATTCCTCAGGAACAAGTGTCCTATAAAATGTCATCAGCTTCGAAATTCCAGATTTCTATGAAAAAATTCCGTGGGTAAAGCCTTACAGGATAGTTTTCAGGCCGAGCAACCTCAAATACTCAAAATGTTCCTCCTTAGGGAACGAGCATCGGTAGACACCGGGCCAGACGACAGCAAAATTGAACGGTACGGAGAAACCAAGGCTTTCGAGACTCGACGTAGACGAAGCGGAGCTGAGGCCGTCGATTTCGGCGCCGATTGCTCCGGTTGGGATGCTGAGCGGCAGGCTGCGGGGGATACTGCAGGCGGCCTGGGTGCCGCACTGCTGGTGCTGCTGCTGGTGGTGGCGGATGAGGACCTGCTGGTGATTACGTTGGATGAGGGCGGTCGTCTGCTGGTTAAGCTCTGATGCGGAAGCGAACGCTTCGCTGCCAAGGGTGTTACCCATGTGGAGCATGGGAGGCGGAGCTGTTTTCGCGGTCATTGCGCTGCCGCTGTTGCTTTTTGAGGCGCTGCTGTCCCTGTTTGTGCTGGAGGTGGAGGTAGGGTTGTATTGGAGTTGTATTGCGAGGATGAGGATGGACAAGTTGACGGTGGGATCGAACTCTTACAGCTACTCTTCGAATCGCGAGGGAGTTTGCTCATTAGACTCTGATAGGAAATAATGGGGAAAAAGAAGAAAGAAAATTTGATGATGAAAATTAAAAGAAAACAAATAGGAAGTTGATATGGTATATAAAATAGATAGATAAAAAGGACTCGTTCGGTTTTATTATTTCCCTGGCTCCGGTTCGGACGAAATGTTCGAATCGAATCGGAGGCCCGCGCGATGATTGGTTGATGGGGGTTACAATGGGATGACTTTTGCTTGAGTCGAACGACACCGCCGAATACACGAAGGAAAGCAAAAAAAAAAAAAAAAAGTACCAGAAAAAGCAGCTTTCTTTCTTCTTTCCCACGGAGTTCGATGAATGATGTCCTTCAAGAGATGAAGGAAGATTTCTGACAGAGACTAGTAGCGGCGAGGTGCATGGTGGTGTTGAATGGATGGTAAAGTTTGCAAAGGAGAGGAAAGGAAGTGAAAGGGTCCTCCTGGCTATTTATTTGGAGGGTAGGTTTTTTTGGTTATTGGTGGTGTGGTCCCAACCAAGCGGATTTTTATTTTTATTTTAATAGTCTTTTTTTTTTTTTTTTTTTTTGGTGGTGAAATAATAATAAAACCCCGTTTTTTTTTTTTCCTTTTTTTTTTTTTTTTTTTTTTGGAGTATCGTCCTTGCGAGGAGAAAAAAGGGAGTGGGAGGGATCGTGGGGAGTTGACGTGTAAAAATTAAGGGGAAAAAAAATAAAGTATATATATATATATTAAATTTTAAGAGAAGAAAAAGAAAATATAATAATAATTTTGGAGAAATAATAATAGAAAAAGAAGAAAAAAGGAAAGAAAAAAAAATGAGGAACAGGAGAATGCTAAGGAAAAATTTGTAAGAAGCCCGGCAGTAGACCTTGGGCTTGGGAGTGAAAAACTGTAACAGCGATGGGCACTTAACCCAAGCCAAAATAATACAGGTAGCAGCCGTTTAAAAAGGAAGATTTGCTCTCTTCTAGGGGTTCTTTTTTTCTATAGGAGCTGATGATGCTGATGATGCTGATTATAATGGGCGGGTTGCTGATTTGTACCTTTTTTATATGCTTTTTTTTTTTTTTTTTTTACGCTTTTCTTTTTATCCTTGCAGATCTTCTTTTTTTCTTTTCTCGGGGACAAAGCCTGCAGGCAAGTTGAGAAAGAAGGAAAGAAGGAAAGAGAGAAGGAAAATGGATGTGCCACAGTTTTTTTCTTATATCCTTCTATCGCTGTTAAAGGTAGCTTCTTTCGTTTACAGGCCGGCGCCGTCCAATGCTGTGCTGCTGCTGCTTGCTGCTGCTGCTGCTGTATTGCCGTTCAGGTATAGTACGACTCGTGCAGTAGCTGTGCAAAATAGGTCCCACGCTATTCCAAGAACACCACCGGAATGGAGCACCGCCAAAAATTGCCGACCTCCTTTCGGCGCTGCTTCTCCTTTTCTTACTGGCTACCGTTTTTCCCTTTTGCTTTCTTCTTTTTGCTTTTACAGTTCTTTATTTTTGACTTTGACTGCAGCGGTGTGAGGGGTGAGGGTAAAGGATGGCCATCCGTATATGAGAGGAGAGACTTTGTAGGAGTACGGTGACTTTGGAAGAAGAAATAAAAAAAATAAAAAAAAATAAAAGGATAGATGTAAGGCACGAATAAATAGAAAGTTTAAAATAATAATGTATCAAAGTTGAATAACAGAAATAAATAACATTACAAAATGGATTTAGAAATCCATTCTGAGTATTAACCTTAACCAGAACAGAACGTAAAGTAAACTCTGCAGGACAAAAAGACCAACCTTGTCGAAAGCACCGCTGTCTCCCGCTGAGAATGCAGTCTGCTGCAGTGTTTAAGAGACTTATGTACAGCAGCAGAAAAAAAAAAAAAAGAGAGAATTCTAGCTCTTTTTTTTTTCTCTTTTTTTTTTTTTTTTTTTTTTTTTGAGAAGCTCCACGGCTTATTTCATACCTAACCCTACCACGGCGAATACGTCGAGAAGGAATTTACTCCCACAATTGCAGAAAAGCAAGAATCGCAATTGCTTTGAATAGAATCAAGTAGGCAAATGTTCAAAGAATGGAGAAAACGGGTATAGAGAGGTATAAACGATCGAGGGGAACGGAGCAGTTCATATAAGAGAAAAATTTTCTCGTCGAGTATGATATTTTAGGAAATTTTTTAACTGTCGCCTTTTTCCCACCAAAAAAAGATATCGAAGCTAAAAATGGTCCGGTCCTTCTCGCCTTTTCCGTGGACAAGGGCCCAGAACTACCAGAACCAAGAAAAATCGTTTGGCTCGTCGGAAGCTTCCTTCTATCAATCACTTCGCTATCCCCTATCCGCCTTTAAAATTACAGATTTTTTTTCATTTCTTTTTTTTTTTTTTGTGCCTCTGTATTCAAATTTACTTGTTCGTTCTTCAGAAAATTTCAACTATTTAACAGGGTCCAAGTGAATGCGAGCAGCATGGTCTTTTTCACCGCCACGTGAAGCGATTTTTTTTTCTCGTTATACAAGACTTGTTTATTTCATTCGTTCATTTCTATTAGTGGTTATTTTTTTTTTTTTTTTTTTAGTAGTAATGTCGTGTGCTGGGCGAAAAAAAAGAAAAAAGTCGCCTTTTTATTGGTAGCAGAAACGTGCTTTACACCAGAGGACCCTTACAAAATAAAATAAAATAAAATAAAATCAAGTCGGAAGTTCGGTAACAAAAAATTAGCAAGGGAAAAGAAATTTAGCAAGGAAACGGGGAAAACCCGTTGTTCCTTAACGATCGTGACCGAAACGTACATACAAGTGACGTTTATCTGACCGCAGGTTTCTGGAAAATAAAAATAGCTTTCGTTCGCGAACGCTAACGCCGCTCACAATGTCCGGATTTTGATACAAGGGCCCGGGATATATGGCAATCGGGCTCGAAGCCTTGACGCTTTGATTGCTGAGAACATGCATCCTTTGATTTCTGTTGAACAATAGCTACGCAATTTTGCCGTTCAATAATTTATTTTTACGATTAAAAGATCCTCGTCGCTTCATATGATGATTATTCGCGCTATTTTTTTTTTTTTTTTTTTTTTTCGCTTCACGATGCAATGTGGCGATATAAAGAACCCTCATTTATCTCCATGCATGAACGGGTTATTCATTTCTTATAGCTTGCTACTATGCGAAAAAACCGCGACACGGTTGTCTTAGCGTTTTCGCTTTCGATTCTAAGCGCTGACCTTTTTCTTCTTATTACGACAAAATTTAAATTCTTGTCTTTAATTTTCTCAGTTATACGCAAAGAACAGTTTGTGTAGCTGTCGGGCAACCGGCCGAGTGTCACCCGTCATTGCTCCGAACATACGGGGGCCATCGTAGTAACTTCATTGGGCAAAATAAGTATACAGCGAACGTGCACATCTAGAATTTTCTTTCTCTTACATTTATTTCCCGAGAGTACAGAAAACTGAAAGAAAGCTAAGACGACATCATACCACACGTGCTTCTTTCTTAGCGTTTTCTATAGAGCCTTGTTAGAGGGTTTCGATTGCCTGATAACAAAAATGGTGGGGATCTTATCACTTCTTTCATAGCTACCTACAGCTGTAGGCTATTATTCGCCTGTTTTTGTGGGATTTTTGTTACATACACCATGGGAATCTTTTTAGGCAAATGAATACAACCGAAGCCTTAAGTCTTGTCTATTATATGAGCTTGTTTCAAATAGTACAAGACTACTCTTTCTTTCCTTCTTTTCTTTCTTTTCTATTTCCCTCCTCTTTCTTGTTACATGCGAATTTGGGATCGTAAGGAATTGTGCAAAAACCCTTGAAATAAAGCGTGACCCAACGGCTTTTTCGCTTTTTTTACAATCGGCATTAAAATTGACGATCGTTTGGAACAGACACAACAGATCATCTCCAATGAACGGTGGCATCGCGGCGGTGGAGTGTGGATAGTGCGTAGAGTGTTGGTAGAGTGGTGGGGCAAAATAAAAGAAAATAAGGCAAAAACGTATGCAAGCGAAGATCTTGACATGTTTCCCCCACAGATCTTCGCAAAAAAAGCGTAAAAAGCTAAAATTGAAAACGTCGAATAAGAATTTCGTATTTGTTTCGAGTGTGCGCGTACAAACGATTAATTCATTCCTATTATTTACAGTTCTTCTTGAGATGACAGTTGCACATGCTTTTTCTATCCATCGTCCTCCCTCCTCTTATTGAAATCGCTTGAATTATTCTCTGCAGGCGTTGCGTTCGATTTCCTTATTTTACCTGCCTGCGTATGATGGAATTCCGACCACCTTGAGAAACACCTTCGATTTAAACACTGGCTATAGCAGAATCCGGCTGTTGCTAACATTAAAGCAACCAGCTTTTATATAATGCTAAGAAATAGAACAACGAGAAAATTCTATCACTTGGCAGATCTGGCGTGGACTATGGCTAACAGTGAATATGAAAGTTTCCGAACCGCGCGCCTAGATTTTAATCGCTAAAGTGTTATCCAACGGCGTTTCCTACCAAATTCTCTTGTTTTATTAACAATCTTGCTTAATGCCCTAGAATAGAGTAAGGTCGTATCTCGCGCGCGCGTCTTGATTTTCCTATGCGGCAGAGACTTCGCGTCGTCACGATATATTTCTTGTTGTCTATACTCTAAATATGGCATAAAACAAGGGAATTCCGTTGGTATAAGCTCTTACCGATCAATTATTGCGATTTATAATTCGCCTTCATGCCTAGATTACTTTAATATTGTTACTGGTCATGTTTTGATGACATACTACGAGATATACCCTCGGCGCGGAATGCTTCCAGTTATATATGACGTCGTAGCTGGTTGCGAACCGCCAGATAATATCATGTGTTACCACGGTCATTAACTAATCCTAGATTTTGCTTTGATTTATCCAATACCCGGCAATCGGAGCAATTCGCAGGCGGGTTTCCCATGACTGGTAATATTGTGAGCTATGTCGGCGCATCGTAGCGCAAATCTAGGGTATTGCCGACTGACACTCAAAACAACAGAATGCCTCTAGATAGCGGTGTATGCGTGATGTCGCTGTCCTTGCCTCAGCTATATCCACCAACTCCGAAATCTGGATTTGTTGGTTCGCGTATTGCGATTAAAGATGCTGTCCTTGTCGTGTTTCGCTATAGGACAGAACATATTCTCCTTGGATACCAGATTTTCAAACGCACGTAGTAGAATTCAAAGAGAGGCCATGCGAATTGATATAATACGGATACGATAGAATTATAAGGTTGTTTCTTTATTGCATCACTCTTCAATGTATTTTGCGACGCCGTGGCTTGTCCCGAGCCCACTGCCGAAGACATGGAAGAGCTGTATGTTGTTGAACGTGCTGTTGTTTCTCGAGCGTGAGGTGCGCTATTATCGCACGATCTTTCGCTCCTGTTAAATAACGCGATGAAGAAGTTTTCTCTTTTGGAAACATTTTCTTTGCAAATATCGTAATTGTAAAGTTATTAAAAGGTATATTATGAGCCTAATAGTCACCGTGGATGCTTTATTTCGAGTGGTGTTTCCTTCGTGTGAGGTGGTGAGAGCGGGGCGGTTTCTCGTTAAGGCTATGTGGGTCGTGCAAGCTGTAGTGTTCTCTTCGGAAGCGTCGACTCGGATGAGAGGAGTTCGTGTTACTGGGGTTATGTCTTTTTCCTGGGTTTCGTACTCTATCTGAGCTCTTTTTGGAACGAAGGCCGTTATTAACAAACCAAAACTCCCGCCGTATAGACATCTCAGCAGTCGACTACTTTTAGAAATATCTGAAGAGGCTTCTGTTGATGAATGTCTCTCTCATTATGTGTCTGCATCTTCCAACGTGTATAATACTGCGTCTATCCCAAGCAGCAAAATGATGACGATACCTACGACGAGCAAATAATACGGGATGTCTCAACTATAAATGGGTAGCTCCGGCTTGTGCTGTATCCTTTCGCCTTTTCCATGCCACTTATTCGTCAAGCTTGAGCTATGAGTTTTTCCGTAATCGTTACGGAGGTTCTATCACTCCGTAGCGACATTATTCGTCATTTTACAAATTTTGATTCATGGAAACTATCACAAGGGTTGGAAGGTTCTAAAAGGGCTTAAATGGATTTAAGCTATGAAATTCTCCTTCTCCCTTTCTATACCAACTCCAAGCTTTCGAAGCCTAGATATCATATGAGCTGCTTGGTATAGGTATGCAACTATATGGATGTTGAGAATGGATTAGGCCAGAGTTAATAGATCTCCACTTTCACGGTCGTGCAATTTCAAGCACAACCATTTTCATAAATAGGCCGGTTGTTGCTTGTTGGAATAGCTTTGTATCGTACGGAGTTGACGAAGTGCGCGACTAGAAAAACTTGCCAGGATCGATGCGATAGAACAAGTAACAGTATTATGCTATACTACTGCTTCACTAAAATATCGAGCTTGTTTCATGTACATTGACGGTCCCTTCATGCTATGTTAAGGGATAGCCATATGGGCAAAAATGCTGCGAATAGATATAGGGCGTTAGGGAGGCTGCACTAGGCCTCGAGCTTGGAAACTTCATATCCATGGTGGTTCCTAAGGAATATGCTACATCACATGCAAACAGATAATTACTCGAAACATCTTACGAGTTTGCCACCCTGGAATGTCTACGAGTTCAGGAATCCTTGAGAAGCTGTTGAGACAATTATATCATCTCAAACCTTTATCAAAATCGTGGTTGGCGTTATGATTGTTGCGGTAGAATGGATACCGTCTTCGTGGGCTTTAAATATCTGGGGCTCATAATGTTCCAAGCAGTATCCTTTGTAAACGTCCGTGTTTTCTTGTAGCTTGGCGCTCCGTGTGAGCAAATGTGCTGTGAAAGCGAGCGTGGACTCTACTCTACGTCCCGGAACGGATGGAAACCTCAACTTGGAGCTGATAGAAATGGAGGACGGACGGTAACCTCGATGTGTTCTTAAATTATCAGACTTCCTCATTCCATTTATACAATTCGTACTAGGCGACGCGCGCAGCCGCTCTTGAGAAAACATTTTATTCAAAAAAGTCGAGGATCAATACGAGATAGTATAATTTTGGTCAGTCGTGCGAGTATCATGCTCCGTCGTCAAGGTCCCCGCAGCCTGGGCCTATCTCAGTCTCATAAGTACTTATTCGACGTAAAATCTAGGATTTCTACACCACTGATCTCTATAGGGTGTTTGGCATCGATCCTAAGTTGTCGTATCGTAGAGGCATGGCGATCTTAAAACTATAGAGAAGTCGATGAGCATATCAACATATGTATATCGCAGGTCTCTGGTCCCATAGAGACGAGTTATGTAATGTTAATTTTGTTTGGACCACTTCTACTGTAAGAATCTCATTTGAGTAACAGTATCTTTACGACCGGTTACCGAAAGGTTTGCGTTATTTTAACGGAATGCCGTATCTGAATTTGTACCTTAAACTACTATGTTGATAGACGTGAATTAGATAGATTTCAGGTTCTGATACATTACTACCCGAGTATTAGAGTCCAGGGAAAGTTCCTAATGTAGATATCAGATTGAGCGTATTACAGCACTAGAATTTCGTTAAATACTTAGTAATCACGAATGGTGCCAGCTTTCAATAAAATAAAGGATTTAAAAATAGTACTGATCTTTAACCGTTTGTGTGCTTTTTCTTCGAGGGTGTTAAGGGCGCACCATTTCGGTTCTTGTTGTTGGTATATTTTGCTAGTGTTAATGAAAAAAAAAAAAAACGGGTTGTTTGAAGAGAAATAATTGCAGCTTCAAAACACCCAGGGTTTCTGGACTAAACCTGCTAGTTTTTTATAAAAAAATAAATAATAATAAATAAATAAATAGCGCAAATGCTTCTTGACTTAAAAAAAAAAGCTGATCTTGAAATCACCTGTTCATTCTGGGTTTCTCAATGCATAAACCCAAGAAAAAGCGAAAATCTCAAACCACAGGGAATACCCGGTCTCTTATTTCAAGATCTTCAAGCATTCTCATGTATAGATTTGTATTATCATAAAACCGCTTGTATCTTAGATCTCAATCAAACCCTCTACATTTCAATCTGTAACTGTACCAAGTGCAACCAAATTTTTCTTTTTACAATTTGAACCGAGCACATTCTCGAAACAACCTCATAAGGCTGAAGCTGATGATCCCCGCATACTCAGGCTTTCCTTGCAGCTTCTATTCTTATCAGCCGAT